>JAKSZU010000001.1:49687337-50244837 GCA_026018925.1 Tupaia tana
TTCCAATTTCTATTCAGTTTTGAGAATCTTTTCACTGGTTATTTGTATCTGCCCCTCCATGCCCTACTACAAAGGTGGTTTGGAACTCAGCTGTATTCCTGTTGTAATCCAGGTCTCAAAGCCTTTTCTATATGTCCGTACTTCTGTGAATATGTGGATGGGGCTGAGGTCGACAGCTGTATCCATCCATACACAGACCTAGGGACCTCCTTTCCCATCTCACTCCTCATAGGATTTTGCTTCACATTCCCCTCAAGCAATCAATATCTTTCACCAATGGGTATGGTCAGATGGATTGATTCCTCTTAGACATTTACATCTGGCACTGTCACACAATTCCACGTGGCTGAGGCAGTCTTCAGGGAGAAACAGAAAAGAGAGCCGATCAATCAATCAGCAGAAACTTTAACTCACAGTCTGCACAGCCAGGGCTCTATCTAAAGGAACAGATTCACTGTAGATGCGTATGGCTGCTGTGATAGGACAGTAGCACAGATATGGAACTGGAACTGACTTTGGCAAATATAGAATAGAGAACAAGGAGAAAAATAATGATGGGGATCCATTTATATTTATATTTATATTTATATTTATATTTAAACTTTTCATTACGGATGCCAGAATTCTTTTTCACTGTTCTGCTGTCAGATACTTCTACTGAAGTATTTGCTGACTCCTCTTACTGATTAGTTATGGATTTGAGCGATTATTTGCCACTGCTGAGAAATAAAAGAGGGAGAAAAGGAAAATAGAATGAAAAAAAGCTTACATCACCATTGTATGATCTTTTTTTCATTTTGCCTTTCCTTTGCAATTCTCTTTTTCTTACAAAATTTTTACAGTCTTCAGGCATGTGTGTGTGTGTGTGTGTGTGTGTGTGTGTGTGTGTGTGAGAGAGAGAGAGAGAGAGAGAGAGAGAGAGAAAGAGAGAGAGAGGGTGTGTTTCATTTTGGCCAGAGATTATGTTATAATCATTGAAAGAGAAAGGCTGCAAAATCCATCTTCCTCAGAATGGTAATCTACATCTTAGGGATTTTAAACTTTATATTACCTACTAATGCTGATTTCACAATAAAATAAATAATTTTTATTGTGTAACACTTTGATCTAATTATCTTATGGATTACTTTCTTTCTAAGCAACATGCTGTTACATGCTTTCTGTGAATATGCCCCCCAAAAAGCACAGCACTATATGCTGTTTATAAGAGATGCACTTTAAATATAAACATTTAAAAACCACCCCCCACGTCCGCATGGAGGATGATCATGCCACAATTCCTTCTCCATTTCACCCATCCTTTTGGGATTTTAAGCATGCAGGCACATATGCTGGGTATGTTTTTAAAGCTGCAAAACCCAGGACTCATAGTACATAATCAGCCCTGTGAGATCCAATAGTCTTAACCACCATCCCCAGCTAGCTCTATTTCCTTTTTCTACCAAAACATTCTTTGGGGCTATTTCCTAGTATATGGTACTAATTAATTCCAACTATAGACACATTCATTTCAGTGTTTGGTGACGTAAAGAAGCCTAAGAACAGCTTTTGTAGATTGTTTCCTTTGTAACAGAGTCCTGAGTCTGCTGCTTTCTCTATGTTCTATCTACTGGTTATCTCAGGTGTGAGTCCCGCTTATTTACTCTGGAAATGTAGAGAGTATATAGGGCACATCTGGACCTATCAGAGGTAGTAAAATGGATTACCTTTGTATTGTTCTAAGAAAACATCATAAACTGAGTAGTTTACAACCAACCAAAATGTGTTCTTCACATTTTGGGGGGGCATAGTTCTGGAGGATGGGAAAATCAAATTTAAGGCATCTGCAATTTTGGTGTCTGTTGTGGGCCCATTTTCTGGCTCATAGATGACCAGCTGCTCAGTATGTGCTCACATGGTGGAAGGAATGAATAAGCTCTCTAGAGTCTCTTTCACAAAAATTCTAGTATCACTTATGAGGACTCTACTTTAATGATCTAATCTTCTTTCAAAGGTTCTACCTCCCAACACGATCACCTTGGGGGTTAAGATTTCAATATATATATTTCAGGGACATGTAAACATTCAGACCACAGCAGTGTATATACTAAACACACTTCGTTGTTTCAATTGCAGCTAAAAAACACATTTTGAGTTTTTAATAGGCCTCACAGAACATGATGCTTTCTTCATGTGTTCAGAAAAGTTACAAAATTCTCTCCACTTCAGTAAGAATAAAGTATGAATATGTGTGTGTGCCTAGGATCTGAGGATTATGGGGAGGTCGAGAATCCTAAATTAATTGCTCCTCTGCAAATCCATATGTTAGTCTTTAATACTGTTTCTAGAAAGCCAATGCCTTCCAAGTCTAAGTACAAAGCCAGAAGGTGGTGTGGTTAAGGCTCTCGATTCTCACATGGCTTATCATAGTTAAGTCCTAGACCTGGCATCTTGAAAATCATGCCATAGGCGGTGTATGTGTGTGTGTGTGTGTGTGTGTGTGTGTGTGTGTGTATGCCCAAAAATCCAAGAAGAGAATGGAGAAGGAATTCTTACGTAGCCACCACCACCACCTTCCACTGGGGAGTGCTTTTTCACTTGCTCTCTCTCTCTGTCTCTCATTCTCTGGCAAGCACATGCTCCCTGTGGCAACCCACCCCCCCAAATATTTTTTAAAAAGTCTAAGTGCAATATTTTCATCCTAGACTTTCTCTTCTAACGTTTGAGTACTTGCATGTCCATAACTTTCCTATGCTTTAGTTTCCTCATTTGTACAATGGAGATCATAATAGTTATGAGGTGGCCATGGAGATGAAATGATACGTACATATTTAGAACTCTGCCTGGTTCAGAGCGAATACTTCATCTTTTGGTTGTTGTTTATTTGTACTTATTGTTAACTAGTATCACTCAGGCCAGATCAGACTCTATAGCAGTAAAACTAACCACCATGGGCACTCAAAATGTTGTTTCAACACTAAACAAACTACTAAGTACATTTCAAATTAAAATGACAGCAAAACAGCTTTCCCAAATTCTGGAACTAATTTTAGTATAGAATTAAATGAAAATAAAAGCATAGAACAAAAGCATTGTTGCTCTTATTCTCATAGCCTTACTCTTGAGAAATTACTTGTACTATAGCTATTAAATACAATTACTGGAACAGCTGTAGAGAACTGCAATGTTCTAAAAATAAATTACAATAAATATTAACATAAATATATAATGCAGAGAATTGTAGCATATCCAAGACATACAACACCTAGAGAGTTTGTTTGGTTTTAGGGATTTTCCCACAGAACGCATGAGCTCATTGGAAAAAGACAGAGAGAGACAGAGAGAAGGAAAGTGAGAAATCACCCTCCAGGGGGCATGGCATGCTGCGATATCTTCTCCTTCAATCTTCTCTTGGGATTTTGGGCATGTAAACACATGTGCCCAGTGTGATTTTTTTTTTCTTTTTAGAGAATTATTTATTTATTTATTTTTATTCATTCATTAATTTTAATTTCACCAGAGAGAGACAGAGAGAGAGAGAGAGAGGAGTGAGAAAGCACCCCACCATGTCCAGGACTTCAACCGCAGTGAGCCATGCAGGAGTCCAACACTTTAACCACCATTCTATCTATTTGTCCATATATATTTTTTTTTTTTTTTCAGTTGAAGTATTACTGATAGACCTTAGGAACTGGAAAAATAAAATTTTTTAAAAAAATCTAAATCAGATGCATTTCAGTGACTTGATTTATAAAACCATATCAAGTCTTGAAAAATACCATATAGGTTATTCATCACATGTTTCATCTTTTTATTAAATAAGAAAATGACTTTAACTTTTTTGAGAGTAAATAAATTATAATAGAAAATATGATATTAAAAGGCTTCAACAATTCTTCAAAATATTATCAGATATTGTATTACAAATAATATATTATACTACTGAAATGAATTAGATATGTTAACATAAAATAATGAAATGCAAATAAGAATGTATAAATTCAAACTGAAAGACAATATGCATAACAGAAAATTTAAAAAACAGTATAGTGATTTATTTTGACAATTTTTGTAGTTTAAAATATGTTAAGAAAATCACACAGATTAAAATTAATCTATGGATTATTATGCTATGTAATTACTTCACACAGGTCTTTTATTCTTTCTCTCTCTTTTTTAACATTTATGTCTTTTTTTATTTTCTGGAGAGGTTTTTTCTATAGGGCATGTGGTCTCACCAGAAAGAGAGAGAGAGACAGAGAGATAGAAAGGAAGAAATCACCCTCCAGGGGGGATGGCCACGCCACAATCTCTTCTCCATTCTCCTTTCGGGATCTTGGGCACACACACGCACACATGCCCGGCGTGAGTTTAAGCCACCAAGTCTGGGACTCGAACTGCAGTTGACTACATGGGAGTCCAGTGACATAGCCATTATGCTAACTGCTGGTCCCTACATTTGTGTCTTTCATTGGACATGGTGCAAGATAGAGAGAAGGCACCCCTAGTGGGGTCTTCACAACATGACCCAACCTCAGTCTCAGTCAGTCCTGGATCATGGTCACATACAGGTCTGCCATACTCAGAAGTCTCTGAACTTGAACCTGGAACTTTCCATGTGGGTCAGTCTTGCTAAGTGTCCCATTTTAACACTGTGCCACTGTCCAACCCATGATAATTCCTTCTTATTAGTTTATGTTGAAGAAGATTATGTTATTAAACATTCTCTAATTAAACCATTTTACCTATGTTTAGTACTTATTCCCCTTTATTATCTTCTAGAAGCCCAAAGAATTATTTATAAATGTACTTCTTACTTTTTATTATATTCAGGGGTTTCCAGTTTTCATGGACACTATTAGTTTTAGCTAGAGAACTTAGACTTCTTGATTTAGGCCATTTGAAACTTAATAGCACTTGCTTTGTAGTCTAGCATCGATCCCTGGTTCTTTTCTGATGTGTTCTGTGTGCATGTAAAAAAAATGTGCAGTTTTAAATTTTTGAATGTTTTATTTTAAATACTGATATACATATAAACCATAATTTGTCAGCTCTTTTTATTAGTAATTGATAAGGTTTTGTGAAATATATTTTTCTAAAATTGTCTCTGCAACGTTTTAGTTCTGTAAACGTTTGCTGTATGCGATTAAAAGTATACAATTCTATGCACATAAATTTAGAATTATTGCATATTTTTAGGTGGGTTGACCATTTATTATTTCTTTCTACATCCTTAATCTTAGCCTATTTTTTGTATGCATGACTTCATTTTTAATCCTGTCTGACAGTCTTATCTTTTATTTGGAGCATCCAATCTATTTATAATGCATATTATATTTAATTTGCGTCTTTCATATCACCATTCCTGAAACTTTATTTTTCTTTACCTCTATTGTTTTGGCCTTTCTTCAATTATTTTGTATTTTATATCATTTTTCTTCCCCTTTATTGCATTTGTTCACTAGCATTTTACTGATACCTCTTTTGCTGCTTACCAAAGGTACTAATTACATAATGCATTCTGACTGGTACAAATTATTCTTTCACATATTCCTACATAGTGCAAGACCTCAGGCTATATCAATTCTATGCATGCCACTGTTTTGTTCCCTAGTCTTATACTATATTTTATCTCTCATCACATTCTATTTTATTCATTTTTTAAAATTTATTTATTTCATCTAAGAGAAAAAGAGACACACAGAAAGAACAGAATCAGAGAGAGTCAGTCATGTCTACCAGGCTCTCCATGCTGTGGTCCTACCCGTAGCCTAATCCACCAGCGTCACAGGCCTGTGAATGTGTATCTGATGTACACAGGGAGACCTTGAGAAGTGAACATGTGACCTTCCCATATAGCCTCGGCATCACAGAACATTGCATTACCACTGGACCACTGTTGTTGGCTTCTTTTTATTCTAAACATCAAAAACATTATTATTGTTTTATGCAATTAATATTTATTAATATGTCTCCGGTATCTTGCCTTTCAATTACAATTATTTTCTTCATCCCTGAACTGTCTTACAATACATTCTTTCTGTCCAAGTTCACTCTTCAGTATTTTAGTTAACCTGATTAATATTTAGATTTGTTAGAAAAGTCATTATCCCATTCTATTTTGGCAACTATATCTTATTCAAAACTTTGAAGATAATCTTTTCTTGTCTACAGTTTCTTCTGTCTCTATGGAAAAGTCAATTGTGATGGTTGATTCATTCAATTTTACATGTACACATAGGTTTACACATCTAGAAACCACATGATCTTCAGAATTTCTTGTATTTTTAAACAAGTAGTTTTATGACTTGTATTTATTTTTTTAAATTTGCAGCATTATTTATTCCTATTTTATATCCACCCTTTTGTCCTCCATTTCTAAATGGAAAACTATATAAATGTATATAATATTATTCATATTGAAACAGACTTGTATGTTCTTGTCTGTATTATTCATTTATTTTTTTCTGTAGCTGGGCATTTTCTTCTAACATTGTCCAGATAAGTAATTTTCTCACAGTTGGTAACTAATGTGTTGTAAAGCTATTTACCAAGTTTCGCATATAAATTCAACAGTTTTATTAGGTTTTGTATTTTATAATGTCACAATTTTGTGCTGTCTTGTCTCATTTAAATACATATAAAAAGAATAGTTCTTTCAATGTCCATATTTAATAACTAGGTTGTCTAGATCTCATTTCAATTTTTTTCTATTGAATATTCTGGCTTTTTTTAATCCATTATCTTGTCTCTGTGTAACTATTTGGTTGTCAGAAAGGTCATGACGTATTTTTTTTCTGTTTCTCAAAGGTCATTTATTTCTGTAAAGAGCAAAGATCAAATAGTGATATATTGCTCGTTTTGTTCAATAACCTTTTGCCATCTTTCAGTGAGCTTCATAATTCCCCACTCAAAGAAGGACCTGTCTTTATCTGTGAAAAACTGAGCAAGGTGCTGATTTACAGCCTTATCTGAATTGAATGTTATACCACGCAAGGAGTTTTGAAGACAGCAAAATGAAGTCTGACAGGGCAAGATCAAGTGAGTATGGTGGGCGCTGCGGCACATCCCATCCAAGCGCCAATAATTTTTGATGGGTTATCAAACTTGTGTGTGGTCTCATGTTCTTGTGATGGAACACAACCTTTATGATCGACGAGATCTGGACATTTCTGGATGATGAATTCATTCAAACTGCCAATTTCTAGTAGGACACATTCAAAATGATCGTTTGGTTCCTTGGCAAGAGCTTGAAAACATGACACCTTTAAAGTCCCACCAATCTGAGAGCAAAATTATCCTCTGATAGATGTCTGCTTTCAATGTCATTTGAGGTGAGTCATCACATCGGGACCAAGACTGTTTGCACACTACATTATTGTAAACAATCCATTTCTCATCACCAGTTACAAGTCACTTTAAAAAGCATCTTTTAGCCTCATGTTTAATGAGCATATCACAGATATTTATATGCACCATCAAATGAACTTTGAGTTCATGAGGGGTCCAAATATGGAACTCCCCTATGGATCCCAGCTTCCTCAGGTGGTTGTGAATGCTTGAATGATAGATGTTCAATGTTTTGGCAATCCCTTGTGTCATGTCATGTAACATGGGTTTGACTGAATCAATGACTATTTTGTCATCATCAAACTCAATGGGCCTCCTTCAATGAGGAATGTCATTGAGATCAAAGTCACCACATAGAATTTAATGAACCCTCTTTAGCACTGACATTGTTGTGGAAAAATTTATGCAACTTTTCACAAACTTGACTCGGGTTCTTACCTTTAGAGAAGTAAACAGTAACATATGGTAAAAATGCAGAGTTTGGTCTTTCATCTTCAACTTATAAAATCTCTAAAACTAAACCAAGTAGCTTATTTTTTTTTTTTTTTAGAATGAAGCTAGAACTGTCAGTTGTCAAATGACATGACAGAATAACTCTAGTACTTCAAAAAAAGAACTAGAACTATCTGTTGTAAAAATGTGTCACGACTTTTCAAACAACCTAATACTTAAGCTTGAATCAGTGCTACATACTCTATATGGCAAATTACATACAATTCAGTATTTGAATGCTAAAAATCTCAGAATATATTTGAATTTACATCTGGTATACAAGTAGGCAACATTCCAAAATTCTTATGATCTTACTAAGACAAGACTTGATTTAGGACCAGCAGATGGTGTAATGGCTGTGTTGCTGAACTCTCACGTAGTCGATCATGGTTAAAGTCCCAGACCCATAGACTTAAACCTCATGCTGGGTGTGTGTGCAGGCCTGCTCAAAAACCCACAAAGAGATTGGAGGAGAAGGGATTGTGGTGTGTCCATGTGCCTTGGGGGGGGGGGGTGATTTCTCACTTTATGCCTCTCTGTCTCTTTTGTTCTCTCTGGTGAGCACATGCACCCTATAGTGAAAATCCCTCTCTTGAAAGAAAGAAAGAAAAATAAAGAAAGAAAGCAAAAGAAAGTAAAAGAAAAGTCATGATTATTTGAAACAGATTTTAATCCCTAGAGCTGGTCTTTTCAGAGTCTAGTTCTATAATTATAGTGCAGCTCTGTCATTCTATCCAGGGATGTTTACACCTCTTTTACAATACAGGATTATGTATTTTTATGCCTTTTTATCTTCTTAACCTAATGAGTGTTTAAATGCTCCACTCAGCTTCACAGGCTCATGTAATGGGTTCAATTCTCATCATTTTCTTCTTTTAGATCCTGTCTTCATAATTTTTTTTACTGATTTTGAGAAAATAAAGCTTTGGGAACATCTGGATATAAATAAATGGTATTTTTAAAATTTGAATTTAATTAATATTTTTATAATTTTCAACCACTTCATTGAGTTCTAATTCATATAGTATTAAATTCACCCTGCTAAAGTATAGTTTTTTAACATTTTTAATATATTTATAGTATTTTAATCATCACTACCATTTTATTTTAGAACATACACATTAGCAGTCATTTCTCATTTCAAGCCAATGAAATCACTAATCTAGTTTCTTTATAGATTTCTCTATTCTAGTTTTTTATACAATGTATTTATACTACACATGGTATTTTATGATTGACATTGCATATTTTGAGGTTCATCTGCATATTTTTGAGATTCGTCCATATTATTACATGAATTAGTGCTTCATTTACTTTATTTTGAGTAAGACTCTGATACAAATATAACAGATTTTGTCACTCATTCACTAATTTAAAAATACTTGTGTTTTTGGCTATTATGAAGAAGATTTCTATGAACATTAGTGTACAAGCTTTTATACTAATGTAAACATATGGCTTTAATTATCCTCTATGTATATGTAGAAGCAGAATCTTGGATCAGATGATAATGTTATATTTAACATTTGAGATTGTGAAAATGCATTCCAAAGGGGTTGCACTATTTTACAATCACACAGGCAATGAATGAGTTCAAATTTCATTGATTTGTTTATACTTTGCAAACCTTACTAGTGTGCAAGGGCTGCAATAAAAACAAAATAAAAAACAAAACCCACTAAATAAATAAATAAATAAATAGAAAACATAGACCGGATGTCTTAAATAAGCAAAATTCATTTTCTCATAGTTATTGAGACTGGGAATCCAAGATGAAGATGCTGTCAGTGGGGACTACCATATCACATAATGGTTACATCACTGGCCTCCCACCTGGTCAACTGCGGTTCGAGTTCCATACTCACTGGCTTGAAGTTCATTCTGGGCCCTTGTGCATTCATGCCCAAGATCCTGAGGGGAGAGTGGAGGAGAAGGGATTGTGGCATGACCATCCTTCCCTGGGGGGGTCATTTCTTGCTTTCTGAATCTCTGTCTCTCTCTTTCTGGCGAGTGCATGTGCCCTATAGCAAAAATCTCTCTTTTAAAAAAGTAAAAAGATGCTACCAGTGTTAGTTTCCTGTGAAGCCTCTCTGCTTGATTTGCAGATGGTCATCCTCTTAATATTGCTTCATATAGTGTACTGTCTGAAGTATACTCTATGTCTGTGTACTCCTACTGTCTGTTATCAATATCTTACTCTCCTCCTATAAGAACGCCAGTCAGGTTTTACCTTAGCTGGAGGAGTCCGACCTGGCGAGGCCCCAGGATCTGTCTAAGCCCCCCAACCTTTGAGCTCTGCTTCCGGTCGGATCAACATGCTGGCAAGGCCACTGTTGTGCACCCCCTGACCTTGGAACAAAGCTTGGGTCAATTAGCATGTCAGCAAGGCTGCTTGTTATTTGCTCCAGAAAACTGGTAGACTTGCTGGGAAGTGACCTCCTCTGACTCCCCAATTTACTACTATAAAAGAATTACATAGCTCTCTTATACATCTGAGTATATGACAAAATTTTCCAGGAACTCCCCTGACCGCTTCCCTTTGCTATAATCACCTACTATTAATTACAATGTTTTATCTCCATGGTCACAGTAGAGGGTGGACTGAAGTTCTATCTAGGCAGAAATAATCTTGACCTTTGGAAGGCCCTTCAAAATACATTTAAGGTAAACTTAATCCTTTCTTTACTTAAAATAGGATTAGGCCAAAACTGGCCCAGGACACCCCCGCCCTCACCAAGCGAAATAGATAAATATTTTAGGACTCCTCAAATCAAGTTTTAGATCCCTACAAAATTATATAAATATCATTCTTTATTAACATCCATAAGACCTATTCTTGAGATTTTCTTTTCTCAGCACCATTCCCAGTAATGACAAGATGGCTGCTGTGCCATATCAACTGATAATCATCTCTGCTTACCAGAACCGCCTTCCGGAAACTGCATTCTATGGAGACCCACCTACAATTCCATGGAGACCCACCTACAATTGCGGAACTGCACGAGAACCACCCTTAATCCAACCCTGAACTGCACGAGACCCACCCTTAATCCAACCCTGAATAGAATCTATGTTCCCTATTGTTAAAAACTTTATGAGCTGATAATTGAAACACGTAGCCCCTCTCCCTTTACTTGCATGTATCACATTTTCAATAAAAAGGCACGATGATTCCTAGCAGTTGTCACTCCCCAGAGAGCAATCTCTAGGGGGTGTCTGGCATAGGACATGCTTGAAAAGGCACCAAGGCCTCTGTCTTCTGTTCAGCTTCGCCGCCTCCATCGAGATAACCCACCCATGGGAGGTTGGTCCCCGGCACTTAGCAATCTCATTGTTATAGATCTCACTGTTTGTATTTACCCAAATGATAGGAAAACAGTCATAAAGACACTTACATATCCGTGTTTGTTGCAGCATTATTCATAATTGCTAAAACATGGAATTAACCTATGTGCCAAAGAATTGATGACTGTACTGAAAAAATGTGACACATGTATACTATGCAATATTATTCAGCTGCAAGGAACAAAGAGACTCTGTCATTTGATACAAAGTGGATGAATATAGAATATATAGAATATATATATATATTTAAGGAGGCCTGTGTTCTTTCCAGAGAGACAGAGCATTAGAAAGCAAGAACTCAGTCTTCCCCAAGGGGGGATGACCATGTTGACATCCTTTCTCCTCCATTCTCCTTTCAGGATTTTGGGCATGCATACATACACACCTGGCATGAGATTTAAGCTGCCAAATCTGGGACTTGAACTGCAATAGACTATATGGGAGTCCAGCAATGTAACCATTATGCCATCTGCTGGTCGCAAGTATAGAATATTTAATGCTAAGTGAAATAAGCCAGATTATAAAAGCCAAACACTGTCTGTCTATGCTCTCTATATACCAAATGCTTGCAGTCTTTGACAGAAATTGAAATATCTGTAGTTTTCATAGTAGGGAGGAGAAGTATAGATGCCAGACACTGTATGGAAGAAGAGTAGACAGTAGAGGGTGAGTGGGAGGGGCTCTGGGAAAAGAAAAATTTAACAAACATAAAAATGTAAAGTTCTCTATAATGACCTACAAACATGTTAAAACTGATGGATATGTTAATATTGATTTGATTTTCATGTACTGCATATATACTTCAAAAAAAATCTTATGGCATCATATAGAGATGTACAATGATTAAATGTGAATAAAAAGTACACTCATGGGCTAGCAGATGGTGTAGTGATTATGTCACTGGACTCCCACATGACCAACTGTGGTTTGAGTCTCAAATGCAGTGGCTTGAAACTCATACCAGGCTAGTATGCGTGCGTGCCCAAAATCCAGGCTGGAGAATGGGGCAGAAGGGCTTGTGGAATGACCATCTCTCCAGGTGGGAAATTTCTCACTTTCCCTCTCATTGTCTAACTCTCTTTCTCTCCAGTAAGCACATATGCCCTAAGGCAAAACCCTCTAAAAAAGAAGAAAATAGTCATAATATGAGGTAATGGTAGTCAGGGCTTTGATATACAAATTGAGGTTGGAGGGATGCATTCAGTTCACAAGACCAACATTGCTGTCTATCTTATAATCGTATTCCTAGCAAGTATGATATGGTATCTGATTATAATTTTGATTTGCATTGATTGTTGCACAATTTTACATACTTATTTGACTTTGGTGTATATTTGTGAATAAATGTCTGTTTGCTTCCTGTGTCCATTTATGAAATCTAGTTTTCACTGGATTATTTGTCTTTCTATAATTGAATTGCAAAAATTTTTTCTGTTACAAATACATGCCCTTATAGCATATATGATTTTCAAATGTTTTCTTACATTTTTTTGTACTGTATTCTCTCTCTCTCTCTCTCCCCCTCCCTCTCTCTCTCTCCCTCTCTCTCTTTCCTTTAGTGAGTTTTTTGCTATAGAGCCCATGCACTTGCCAGAGACAGAGTGTCAGAGAGAGAGAGAAAGTGAGAAATTACCCTGGTGGAAGGGGGGAACTTGGCCAGGCTGCAATTCCTTCTTCTCCATTCTCCTCTTGGTATTTTGAGCACATATGCACATATGCCCAGAGAGAATTTCAAGCTGCCTTTCTAGAGTCAAACAACAGTTGACCATGTAGGAATCCAGTGCCTTAACTACTATGCTCCATGCTGCCCCCTTCTTTCTCTGTGTTTTTAAAATAATTTCCAGAGTGTGTGTACTCAACAGAGACAGAGAGGGAGAGAGAGGCAGAGAGAAACAACACCCATTCCTAATGAGCCATAGTCACACTCTAATCTCTATTTCTCAATTTCTCTATCACATTGAGATTTAAGGCATACATACACACATACATCAGGGTTTTTTTTTATGACATCTTCACCTTTATAATACTTTCATTATTAAAATATAATTTATTCAGGTCAGCTGCTGAAGTGGTGGTTCAAGGCCAAGACTTGAACTGCAGTCAGACATGTGGGATCTGCCTCCTATAACTACCAAGCCCCAGGACTGGACACATTTTTACTTTCTTGATATTATTTTCAGTATGAAGTTTTAAGTATTGAAAAAATTCAATTTATCTACATATTTTTCTTTAACCACTTGAGCTTTTGGTGCTGAGATCATTAATTATCTCCAAACTGCAAAGATTTGCATTTTATAGCTTTATATTTATGATTTATATTTTCTCCTATGAAACTGATAATTTCAGATGTCACATTTTGGCCTATGATCCATTTGGAACTCATTTTGTTTGGTGCAAACTAAGGGACTGCATTATTCTTTGGCATAAGAATATCCATTGGTTTAAGTACCATTTGTTGAAATGATTTTTCATTTTGCCATTTCACTATGGGAAAAGAGAATCTGTCTTTTTTCCTAGGCAACTGAATTGAGCCAGAATGTTTTTTTTTTTCATTTGAAGAAGCTGGGAGAGAAGGATTCTTTTGGCTTCTAAGCACTGTAGAACAGCTCGTCTACACGGTTAAGGTAGGCAGAGAAATGAGCATCACTTCCAGGTTCTATGCCAGGTTTTCCTACTGTCATGAACAAATTTCAATAGTTTTTATTACATGAAAATTTCTCAATTTGTTGTATGCCTTGTATCTACTTCCAGAGACTCTTGGTGCTTATTTTTGTTGATTCTGACCAGCTTTACAGATGTCTCTCCAGAGATTTCTCCAACTCCTTACACTATCATTTTGAAAACACTATTTCCTTGCTACTTATTAATCTTGAGTTGATTTTATCAATGTCACTTTCTAAAGAAAAGTTGTATATAGTATACAAATAATTTAAATGTACTTGGCACCACAGTTGGCATAATGACTATGTCTCTAGACTCCCATGTAGTCGGCTGTGGTTTGAGTCCCGGACCCTGTGGCTTAAACTCACGCTGGGCATGTGTGTGTGCCTACCGAAGATCCCGAGAGGAGAATTGAGGAGAAGGAATTGTGGCATGGCCATAACCCCTGGGGGGGTGATTTCTCACTTTCTGTCTCTCTGTCTCTCTCTGTCTTTCTAGTGAGAACACGTTCCCTATAGCAGAAATCTCTCCAAAAAGAAAAGAAAGGAAAGAAAATGATATAATGAACACCTTTGTACCCTCTACAAAAACTTATATTACATTGACTCTATAAATATCTTAACAGTGAATTTTCTCACTTATCAAGTTGATGATATCTTCACCTTTATAATACTTTCATTATTAAAATATAATTTACTCAGGTCAGCTGGTGAAGTGGTGGTTAAGGCACTGGACTCTCATATAGTTCATGTCCTAGACCTGGTTTCTCAAAAATTCACCCCAGGTACATGTACATGCTTGTCCAAAATCCTAGGAGGAGAATGGAAGAGAAAGAATTGTTGTGTGGCCATTCCCCTGGAGAGATGATTGCTCACTTTCCCTCTCCCTGTATCTGTCTCTCTCGCTCTCTGGTAAATGCATGTGCCCAATGACAAAAAAAAAAAAAAAAAAAAAAAAAAAAAATATATATATATATATATATATATATATATATATAAAATTTATTTGATATTAATGCTGTTACTCTTAGTAGTCTTTGATTATTTTTGCCAAGATTATCTACTTCTTTATATTTATATATAACATTCCTATATTGATACATTTGTGATCTGTGTATTAAACACAGACATATTAAAACATTAAAAACAGATACCTTTATATTTGACATTTTTAAAATCCAGTGTAAATAAAGCCCATTCTTTAAACTGAAATTTTACTTATTATTGTTTTGATTCCTAATGAAATTGGATTTTACTACATAATTTTGTGTTTTATCTTAAACTGGATATCTTTATGCTTCTTTAACTGTTATGCTTTATCAAGATTATTTTACTTAATAAGGTTATTTTTAATTATTTCTTCAAATAATCTGTACAGTTCTGCAGTTAACTCTCAATTCAAACTTTGTAGCTTCTACTTGAAATTTGCAATTTCTGTTTGAAAATTACAGTTAATAAATTCTTATTCTTCTGACCATATAGTATAGTCTTATCATGGAGTGTACACTTAACAAAATGTAAGCTTATTAGGTAATATTTGACTATTCCAAAAATAATACAAGTGAGTTACATACTTACTTTCACTGAGAACCATTCTATGTCACTATTTTTAACATATATTTGGTCTTTTTTTTGATTATCCATCTTGCTATTTTAGTACAGCATTTGAATACCAGGAATATTACTACCATGAATATGCTTGCATATATATGGGGAAAAAAAAAAGGTATGCTTTTTACAGGGTGTATTTACTAAGATGTACAACTGCTTTTTATTTATTTGTTTATTGCTCTTTGTTATAGCTATTTGCTTATTTGTTAAGTGTCCTTTGTATTAGCTCTTATGTTCTCAGAATGCTTTCTAATTATGTAAATCCCGAACAGAAAGAAATGAATAAACTAAAGTAAACTGTATCCCAATGTAATGGTGAAGAGACTCTCATAGAATATTGAAAAGAGTAATAAAAGTTTAATAAAACAGTTGAGGATGTATGTATCCCTGTGTCAGTATACACACACACATAAATAGGCATATGTACTATATTAACTTTTTAATATAGTATGTAATATTATTTATAATATATAAGTATAATTACATATACTATAATACATGAATCATAATTTTGATACTATGAAAATATATGTTATTATAAATTCATGTTAGGACATCAGTTATTGAATAATAGATACTGTTGCAGGGCAGGTGCCACCACGCCCTGAATAATAGTTATTATATAGGAACTGCTAGGTGATGGCTAAAGCATAAATAACTGTGGATAATTTTACTTTTGAAAAGAATGCATTTTAACAGGTCAAATTATACTGAGTCTCTGTTTCTACTTGTTTTCTATTCTGGGCTACTCATTAAGATCTAACGACCTAGAAATTTCAGTTTAAAGGATACTATAATTAGTCCATTTTGTTATTAATTCCATTTCTTTACAGCTATTTCTCTAGTATTAATATTTCTAGTATTTTGGTTAATTTGATACATGTATAAATCTGAAATATATACATATCTAAGTAATTTAATGGCATATGGTATCATTTCACTCACATTATGGCATGTGTTATACAAATTCTGCAGAGCCAGCCATTCTACTTTTCCATAACACGCGAAGTTGGCCATCTTCATTAATTTATAAATATACTAGGATTTTATTATTAAATAATTGAGTAAAAGCTGTCATATATGTCATTGCAAAAATTTGGCTATAGACAAAGACAGTAAATTTTTTATCTATCTATATAACATATTTTGTTTGCATATTAATTAATTCAAGACCTCTATCTAAAAAAAACTTGACTACTCAAACACTAAACATGAACTCCAAAAGCATTCCTAATTGTTCATAATTTACCAAGCAACTCACATAACTCACTAACTTGACTAATTTAAAATGTTCCCTTTGGCAATGTATGTTGTTCCTCGAGCTACTATAAAAATAATAAGTTGATTAGCCAGTAGCAATATCATGATTATAAATTAGTTATATGGTAATTTATAGAAGTGAAAAATGTGTGTGGAAAAGTATACCTAATTTAAATTCTGAGGCTATTCTCTGACAGAGGCAGCTCTCATTAGAAATGGCAAAGGCAGTAGGTAGATGGTGCCAAAACGACGCAGACAGTGCATTCAAATACAGACAGTATGCTTGTATTTAATAAGCACAGCAGGTGAACAATTGGATTTGAAAGGGAAATTAAATGGGCTGACCCAAGTGCTGAGGCATTTATTGTTCAGCTCTGCACTTTCTGTTCTATGATTACTGCTAAGCTCTTTTGTAAACCAATATGAAGGAACACTATTAGAGCAATTGTGCATCAATTAAGCGTTGTAGCCACAGGAGAAAACACAAATACACTTTTAAAGGAAGTCAAATTCAATCTGCTTTTATGTCCAAGCTGTTGTCCTCTTAACTTTTAATTCTTCATGCTGTAAATGTCTATTATGAATTGGTATTTTCTTGTGTTCAGACTTTTTCTCGATGGTTGATGATACTTGTACAGTGAAAAATTGCTAGGACCTGATATACTACTTTTCAATACAATATACTTTTCCAAAGAAAGATTTGAGTCTTTTCAGTGTCATTTCTATTATTAAACATTTAATTGTTCTATTCATGTATATGTTGTGTAATATGTTTTAAACTTCCATGTAAAATTTCCAAAGGTATTAATTTCATTCAAAATTACTTTTCAAAGCTAAACATCACTAGCTTCCTACAGAAATATAATAAGATCAAAGGCTGTGTTAAAGAAAACACCGAGTTTTAGTGAGAAAAAAAGAACTAAACAATTGGAAAGTGGTAGGCTAATTTGTGTTATTTTACTATTGGGCATCTAACCATTCTACCCAGGCATACTTACGTACACTAAATGCGAGAGTCAAGGAATTACTTTAAAAGTATTCTAGACATATGCATGTGTTTGAATGCAGTGGAAATTACTCGGATTTAAAACAGAATAAAATAATTGATCTAAGAGTAGTGTAGAAGAGGTGGAAGCAGGACAGGATCTCTCAAGTAATTATAAAGATGCATCTAGTCTCTAGTTACTTTTGACAAACTATTTTTGTGATTTATGGCAGGTGCTTGTTTATAAACCCATTTCTGTACAGACATAGTGAAGAGCATTTATCATTCTGCTTGGCCTTCCCTATTAGATAAATGTCACATGAACATAACCTAAATCTGGAATCTTGCTAGTCTGGCACATGAGCTGGTAGCATCTCTTCGACTACCTTCATTTTCCTATTGACCTCCAGCAGCCAAGGAGTATTTGACAGTGAGTATCCTTAGGTCTTGTGTTGCATTTACCGAGCAGGAAAAAAAAAAAAAAAAGTCATTCAGAGTGGTGGAGGTCAGTAAGGTATTATTTGTCAACAACAAGCAACTCAATATTGATTTTTGTTTAAGCCTTCTACCCTGCAGCTGTTTTCAGTTAGTAATTCAGACTAACCAATATAAAAGCATTTCAAGCTTAAGGAGATATGTATTTTTATAACATCAAATTTAAAGGTATGCCATTCTGAATCTAAGGGAAAAAATTGTCCAATCAAGACAGTAGGAAATTAATCACAGTCGTTTTTGACATCTTGAGAAATCTGATTTTTGCATAGATTTCCCCACTACCCTCAACAGGATCTTATCTTTAACTTGTCATTTTCTTATTTAAAATAGTCTATTCTGGTAAATTAATATATTAAAATGTAATGGTATATTATGTGGCTATTTTTAGTGATTATAAATATTAATAAATACTAATATTTTACATAGAAGTATTATAATATTTATAAACAACTAAGGATATGAAGTAAAGTTAGTAATAAAAAGAAAGCTAGTAAATTTTATAGTACATGACAAATAATAAAAATAGATAATGAATGCATTAGAAACTTGAAAACTGAATTTATTGTTCATATGGCACTGATGCATCACCATGTTGATTATCTTGTCTGTAATAGAAAGGTTTTGTGGGTCACAAGATGGTGTGGTGGTTGAGGTGCTGGACTCCCACATGGCTGACGGCGGTTAGAGTCCTGGACATGATGGCTTTCTTTCTCACTTTCTTTCTCTCTCTGGTGAGCACACGCGCCCTATAGCAAATAAAATAATAATAATAATAATAATAATGATAATAGTAAATAAAAGTAAATAAATCTAAAAAAATACATTCACGGGACCAGCAGTTAGCGTAATGGCTATGTCGCTGGACTCCCACGTAGTCGACCGCGGTTCGAGTCCCGGACCCGGCGGCTTAAACTCACGCCGGGCGCGTGTGCGTGCATGCCCAACATCCCGAGAGGAGAATGGAGGAGAAGGGATTGCGGCGTGGCCATCCCCCCTGGGGGGTGATTTCCTGCTTTCTATCTCTCTGTCTCTCTCTGTCTGTCTGGCGAGCGCACGTGCCCTATAGCAAAAACCTCTCCAAAAACATGAAAAAAAAAAAAATACATTCACAATTTGGGGAATGAAGAGTTCAGATTATTGTCAAATGAGTTAATGTTCATTATCACTTAAGTTTTATGGGATAATTATTTGATTGAATACATTAAGCATAATGCATAAATATTAAAAATATTTTATAATACAGTTATTAAAGTATAAAATAAAACATATAAATGTGGCCTTTTTTCTATCTTATTCAAATTGGAGGAATATGCTTCACCATAGTTCACTAAAATTGTTTTCCCCTTTCAGTCCAAAGGTATTTTCAGGTATTTATTCATATAGATATTTACTTCCAGTAATATTTTATTAAAAATAAATGCTTTAAAATATGAGAAAATTTGTATAAATATATATATATATATATATATATATATATATATATATATACACACACATATATATATATATATATATATATATATATATATATATATATATTTGGGAATTAGTATATTAGAATAACAATGTAATGAGTGAAATAAGTTTTATCCATATGCCTATTTATATAATATAGAATATTTATGCAATAGATAATAAATCTTACAAGAAAATGATGATTAAAATGTATCAAAAATTTTTCTTAAAGTTCTTTTTTTAAAGAATTATTTTATTTAACTTTACTTATTTTTTAATTTGACCAGAGGTACAGAGTGAGGGAGAGAGAGAGAGAGAGAGAGGAAAATGAGAAAGTAAGCCACCAGATCCGGGGCTTGAAGTATGGTTGGCCATGTGGGAGTCCAGCGCTCTTAACTACCACACCACCTGCCAGTCTCACAAGTTTGTTTGTTTTTTAGAGAGATTTTTGCCATAGGGCACATGCACTCGCCATAAAGACAGAAAGAGACAGAGAGACAGAAAGAGAGAAATCACCCACCAGGGGGTTGATCATGGCACAACCGCTTCTCCTCCATTCTCCTCTCGGGATCTTGGGCACTCACGCACACATGCTAGCTTGAGGCTTAAGCTGCCCCATCCAGGACTCAAACTTCAGTCAACTACATGGGAGTCTAGCAACATAATCATTACACCAACTGCTGGTCCCCCCAATTTTTATATATCCATTAATCATTCGCTTTTGTAAACAGCTACTTATTTGAAAATCTGTTAATGATTTTATTATTTCAAAAATACTTTAATTTTTTTATTCTTTTAATTTTTTTCAAGCTTTGCAATATTAGTAATAATCACTTTCAAAATTGAAAACCTATACACAGAACATTACACAAATAGCAAGTAGGACTAAAATTGTATGTATGCAACATACATGCTTTTTTCTTTTATTTTTAGTTTTTTACAATAGTGTGCATATGCTCATGGGAAAGAGACAGAGAGAGATGCTGAATGAGAAAGAGACAGAGAGAGACAATGAACAAGAAAGTGAGAAATCGCCCCACTGGGAGGATTGCCACACCACAACCCCTTCTCTTCCATTCTCTTCCTGGGATTTAGGGCACGCATGCACACATGCTTGGTGTGATTTTCAAGTCGCCAGGTCCAGGATCAAACTGTTGTCAGTCACGTGGGAGTCCAACACTTTAAGCACCATACCGCCTTCTGGCACTCTCACACAACTTTATAACCACATCATCTAATACAGACTTGGCATATGACAAGTATTTAATATTTAATTTTGATTTAAGCTATTAGTCAGTAAACAATTACTAGACTAACACTGACTAAAACAAAGAGTACAGCTACAAGCAACTATTGTTTTTTCTTTCTACTTTCAAGTTAGATTGTGTAGTATACTCTGGCTGGGCTTGGTTAGATTTCGCTCTCAACCGGAGACTGATTTGTCTCTGCATGTCTCTTACCCTCCTTGGAACAACAGCTCCCCACTCACTGTCTTGTAGCAAAAGCCAGAAATGCAAACTTTTGTGAAAAGATATCGTTAAGCTCACTTACTAGGAACTTTTTGGTAGAGCTAGAAAGATCCACTAGACATTTTCAGAGGTCTTAGAAAAGGTCGTTAGAGACACATTTTTTATTTGGTCTTCCTTGTGAAACTGTTTCTCCATGGCCACAAATTTGATTTGCTGAGAAATGATTTTATTTTTCATCCCTGGAATTTTCAGGCTATCTATATTTCCTCTAAATTCTGCTTGTAAAATTATTTGGGGACTCTTTGTTTATGGTTTGGCTGCTATATAAAATCGATTACACTTTTTATTCAGTCACAAAACTTACCCAATGCTGCCAGTTCATTAACTCCATGTTCCCTATTTCACATTTTTAAAAAGATTTTGTCACTGTCTAACTACTGTTAGACAGTGACAAAATTAGACAGTGATCTATAACTGTTTCTTTGTGATCTATAACTGTTTCTTTGATGCTAGCTGCTAAATTAATGTAACTTATTTTACCCCAACCTTGTACCAATTTCTCAATAATTTTGTATTCTTACATTAATATTATTTAAGAGAATAATCTCAGAAATTCTGGGACTTATGGCAATAACCATTTCAGTTTTTTCTTACACATTGGTTGATACAGCCTGAGCTTAAAAAGTCCTATCCAAAGTTTCAAGTTTCTACCAATGCGCTTCATCCCAATGCTTCTGATTCTCCAGAAACTAGTGACTATCTGAGCCAAATTCTTATAGGAAAAGGCAGGTGTTGAAGACTGTCAGTCCAACTGAGCAAGCACATTCATCACCAGTCCTATCACAAGTGCTAATAGCCCATTGGCCAAAGCAAGTTTTATAGTTATGCCCCAGCAGCAATGAAGCAAGTATATCCTTTCTATAGAATTCATGGGATAGTGAGAATGGATATTTTCTAATCTGCAAAGCAATGTTTGTAGACATGGCATCAATTATTCAAGTTGATTATTCAATTTATGGTAACCAGCTTCAAAACTGAATAATTGGAATTTTCTTTTTTTTTGCCCATAGGAAGAAAAAAGTAAAAATCTGGAGTTAGATAAAGTGTTTCTCTTTGTTAATTACATTTCTCATCATTAATTTCCAAAACCTAAAATCAGAACTAACTCAGGAGGTGGCCCAGCTATGGCATACAGCCTGTACAATGCTGGAGACTGTGGGAAGGCTCTGTGTTTGTGCCCAGGTCTGCTTCATCACATAATGGCTGGCCAAGAGGCTAGGAGAAAGATCACTATGTGAGGACCTTGTTAAAGGTATCTTTCTTTCCCTCACTCTCTCAAAATAAATAAATGAACAGCATAAAATAAGAAATTGAGATTACTTTTTTCAATTTTTTGTCAGAAGGTATGTGCACTCGAGAAAATAACACCCCCACTCCCATGGGGAATTGTCATACTGCAATCCTTTCCCTTGCCTTCTTTGGGAATTTTAGCCATGCGTGCACATGTGCCTGGAGTGTTTCTCAAGCCACAGGACCTGGGACTAGAACCACAGTCAGCCATGTGAGATCCAGTTGCCTTAACCACCACACCCTGTCCTGACCCACGGGACTGTCAAACAGTTTCCTGGGGGAGGGAGTGAAAGAAGGGACAAACACACACAGACACACAGAGTGGAGACAATACGTGGTGCTGATCAAGTCTTCAAGTCTTCTTTATTGAGGAAGAATGTCAAGTTATATACAGGCTGGTGGGCCCGAAATGCAAATGAGATAGAACAGTATGAACCAATCATTGGTGTGGGTGGATCTCTCCCATTGCCTAGAAACCCAACTGCCCCATGGGGAGAACAGTTGGTCACATGATTTCTGAGAAATGGTTTGCTCAGTGAGGAAGTGAAACCTAATAGTTTCCAAGATGGTGGATAGCTCAAGATGGCGGATAGCTCAAGATGACTTCCGTATGCAGTGCCCTCCACAACACCCCAAGGTGAATTTTTTTATCACACTTTAGTCCTGAATAACTCTCTGATATTCCCAACACATAAGACAATAACTCATGCTTTTTGTATGATATATTCCTTAGTTTCTCATCAAAGGATGGATGTAAAATTACCTACAGAAACTATTAGTCAAAGAAACTCTTGAGTTTTAAGAGCATGGACTTGAGAATCAAATACATCATATTTTTTCTTAGATCCTACTACCCACTAAGTATAGGACTAGTGCAAATTATTTCACCTTTTTATATTCCAGTTTACACATGGTGTGATGTGAACTGTAATCAAGATTAGATGAGTAAGACAAACATCACAATTAATAAATGTCCCTCAGCTGGTTTTGAGATAATTTGCTATAGGAGATATTAAAAACTAAGCAGATATGTTTTAGCACAGATATTGAAATACTAAAACAGCTACATTAGGGTCACTTAAAAATTAAAATATATTACTGTGTTGTCGGAAAAGTCACAACATTTTTGTATAGAAAAATATGTCATGACTTTCCCGACAACATAATGTATGACTAGGCACTTATCTCCTACTTTGTGTTAGGCACTAATATTGGTGCATCTAAGAGGCTTGAATCTTATTGCAATGGATTCCCATTTGGTAGGGAAAAAAAAGAATTAAAAAAATTGTATTAAAGTAGTATAAAGCAGGTAATAAAGTGAGCTAGGGAGGCAGGGTGTTTTTACTCCACATTAGTTACTCAGGAAAGACCCTCTGATAAGGTAGTTTTTGAGCACAGACCCAATAAAGTGAAGAAACGAGACTAAGAGAAGAGCATTGTGAATAAAACAGGAGTATGCAAAGCTGGAGGATACTTACATGTGAGAACAGCAGAGGAAACCAGAGTAGCTGAATTTGTAGTTTTTATTTCTTAAAATAATTTTGCTTTTCCTGGTTGGTATCAGGATAACATTGCCATAAAAGAAAGAGTTAGAAAATATGTCTTATCTTGTTTTATAGAATTTTTTTGGTGAAATTAGCAGTATTTCATCCTTCAATATTTTTTAGCATTCATCAGTGAAGTCACAAGAGCCTACGGTATTATTTGTGGGTAGGTCCTTAAATTAAATTTTTTTTTTTTTTATTTAACAGATATAAGATACATAGTTTCTTATAATATGTCTTCAAATTTACTCTCCATGGGCAAGCAGGTGGCATGAAGATTAAGGCGCTGGATTCCACTTGGCCGACTCTGCAGTTCAAATCCTGGACCCAGCAGTTTGAAAATCAAGTGGATAGGTGTGTGCATATGTGTCCAAAACCCTGAGAGCAGAATGCAGAAAAAGGGATTTGTGGCTGGGGGGTTATTTCTCACTCCTCCCCACTCCCTATCTTTGGCAAGCACATGTGCTCTATAGCAAAAACAAAAACAAAAACAAAAACAAAAATATTCACTCACTATTATCTCCAGTGTCAAACTCACTTCAATATCTTCAGTGCATTTTGCATCTCGAACATTGTATAGAAGTCCTATTTTGTCACTTTTTAAAAAATTTTCCTTGTCTCTATATTATGTGCTCAATTTTTCTTTTACCTTAAACTTATGGAACATAATTATAATAATAACCCCAATGTTTTAATTTAGGCTATTCTAGTGCCATGTCCAGGCTCTGAGAGGTTGATGAGGTTTACGGTCACATGATCCCTTCCCCGCCCTTTAGTGGTGGTCTCCTATGCATACAGTGAATATTATTCAGATGGAAATTCTAGGTAAACATTGCCAATCGCCAGAGCCCTTTCTCCTCCCACATAGTCTGTAGTGTCAGTTCTAGACTCAGAATTCGTCGTACTCTCAGCTCCATCTCCTCCATTCAGGGACACTGCTGGGCTCTGAATTCCTGCACTGATGTCACTTTGTTAGTCCCTTCAGGTAGTAAGTTGCTACAATTTCAGTACTTATCTGTTTCTCTTTCCCAGTGATAATTATCCTATCTATGCGGACTGATTTCAGATGTCTGAAACATATAATTTTCTCATTGTTTATAGTGGGGACTAACTCAAATCCATGTTATTTTGTATCAACTAGAAACAAGTTTATTTGCTTTTAGGCTTGAAATTCTTCTGTTCATGTAACACCTTTAACGCTCTAAGAAATTCTAATTTGTTTTCTTTTATAATATAGGTACGACAGTAGAATAAACTCTGTTTCCTATTTCTTAATATCAGTTTTAGCCCTTTCATGGCTTCTCTTTAGTTTTATTTTATTGTTTTCCTCCTCCTTCTCTGATAATATGTATTTCCTCAGATAGTCTAGTGTCTATTATATAGATCTTATTCTACTTCTAAATTTCATATGTATTGTTAATGATATTGACTGTTTTGGTTTATTTCACTGTTTGAGACTATTGCATTGTAATACATTTTTTTTTAGAGGTTTTTGCCCTAGGGTGTGTGCACTCACTGGAAAGAGAGAGACAGAGTCAGTGAGAGGGAAAGTGAGAACTTCCCTGACCCAGCCAAATTATAATCCTTTCTTCTCTATTCTTCTCCTGGGATCTTGGGCACACACACACACACACACACACACACACACACACACACGTGTCCGGAATGAATTTTAAGCCATCAGGTCTGGGATTCGAACCAAGGTTGACTATGTGAGAATCCAGCGACATAATCCACTGGCCCCTATTATACATATTTTATCAGTCTCTTCAATGAGGGGCACCTAGGTGGTTTCCAATGCTTTTCTTTCCCAGTCCCAAAAGGTCTTCCTAATACATGTTTTCTCAGAAGGCCAGGTGAAAGAGTCACATGGTCAGAACTGCAGAGCAGCGAGAGACACTTCATCTTACAGACTGCTGCCAGATTGCTGTTGTGAATGTAAGCTCTTATGCTCCCACCACTATCTTAAGGGACCTTTGTTTTTCACTTATAGATATGCAAGTTACAGTGCCTATCTTCTGAAGTTTGCTAATTTCTTCAGTGTAAATGTAAGCTCAGTAAGTTAATAGAATATTGGTTTTTGTTGTTATTTGATAGAGGGCACATATACTTCCCAGAGAGAGACAGAAAGAGAGAGAGAATATGAGAAAGTACCTTCCCTGGGGAATAGTCACACCACTATGCTTTCTCCTCCATCCTGACCCTCTTTCAGGACCTTGGGCACACACACACACACACACGTGCCCATGTGTTCCTCAAGCTGCAGGGTCTGGCACTCAAAACATGTCCTCCACATTGGATCCGGCTGCCTTAACCACCATTCCACGGGCTGGCCCTGAATACAATTTTAAAATATGATACAATGCTTAACATGTACGTTATTTTCTTAATTATTCTTCAGAACAAAATTTAGGAGATGTGTAGAAAAGAACATTTAGGAAATACACTGTGTCCTATTTTATATTAAGAGAGCTGAAGCTTAGGGAAGTCACAAAGCTAGTGCATAAAAAAAAATGCCTAGCTTTCTAACAGTTGGCTAATAAATATGAGGGGAACTACAACAAATTTGTGTAAAAATGGCATCATATACAAATTTATGTTGTAGAGAAATTTTGAAAATCATGCATAATTTTTTATAATATGCATTTTCCATGAACTTTTTTAATTGTGACCCTTTGTAAATTAGCCAATAAAACTTAAATTTTTTGTTAAATTCCACTAAAACTTGGTAACTTTTATAGTTACACAAATTTGCATTTAGAGACAAATAAACTGATAAACCAAAGTCTTAAAATGTTAAAACTGCATGAGCAGCATCACCTATTTATTTTCACATTAAATTGTTTGTTTTCACATACTCAGTATGTAAATTAATTTTTTTAAAATAATGGAAAAAGAGATGATTTCATTTAATAAAACTTTATTGACTTAGAATAACCTAAACTATAATTCAAAAATGCAGTTTAAAATTAAAGTAATAGGTGGCATAGTGATTAAGGTGCTGGATTTCCACATGGCTAAACATGGTCCCAGTCGTGGACCTGGTGACTTGAAAATCATGCATGCCCAAAATCCTCAGAAGAGAATGGAGGAGAAGGGATTGCAGCATGGCCATATCCCCTGGGTAGGTCACTTCTCACTTTCCCTCTCTCCTCTGTCTCTCTCTGGAGAAAGTACATGCAAAAAAAACCACAAACAAACAAACAAACAAACAAACAAACAAAAACAAACAAACAAGCAAAAACAACTAAGTTAAACCCTGAAACCCAGAAAATTTCACTCGAAAATGTTTTAGAGAAAATAAAATGTGCCAGCAGGTGGTGTGGTGCTTAAGGCACTGACTTCCCATATGGCTGACCATGGTTAGTGTCCTGGACTTTGTGGCTTACTTTTTCACTTTCTCCCTCTCTCAAGTGTGTGTGCCCTGTAACAAATTTTAAAAATAATAATACTGATGACAAATAAAATAAAGAAAATAATTGGGACCAGCAGTTGGAAAAATGGCTTTGTCTCTAGACTCCTATGACCATGATTTGAGTCCTGGACCCGGTGGCCTAAACTCACGCCGGGAGCATTTGTGCGAGTGTGCCCAAGATCCAGAGAGGAGAATGGAGGAGGAGGGATTGCAGTGTGGCCATCCCCCCTGGGAGGTGATTTCTCTCTTTCTGTCTCTCTCTGTTTTTCTGGCGAGCATATGTGCCCTATAGCAAAAAACACTAAAAATAAGAAAGAAAGAATAGAAGAGAAAATAACATATTACAGATTAGATTTCTATTTTTGACACAAAATATTAAAATTTATAAGAAAATAATAATGTAGGCAGCCTTCTGTTAATGTGGCATTACATAACCAAAAATAATTAGAAAAATAATGTTAGCTGTTTTCAGTTATTGAAAGAATTTGAAGTAACAATTTTAAGAAAATTACAACAAAATTTTACTGAATTTTGTAAAAAAAAAAAAAGAACAAAAAACAAAAACAGAAGTTCTCTTAGCACAGATTTCTAAGTTCTAAATTTAAGCCTAAAACCTAAGATCTTATTTTACTTTAATTACATCACACTTTGACTTCTGTATCAGAAAATGTTACGGTTACATAACTATAGCTTGACATTTCGGAAGTAGTCATTCAACCTCTATAACAGTTATGAATTCTTATGCATTTCTTTGTTTTACAGAAGAAGAAATAACATATGGTTGTCACTTTTTTAGAAACAGTATCTGCAATGTGAATGGAGAATGCAAACACTAATAGCATATTATTTCTAGATTATATAGAATTAGAATCATTCTTCAAAGAATTGTCATGTTAAAAAAAAAAACAGAAAATTACTTCAATAATGCCAAAAATTCACTGTTTAACTATATAACGTTATATAATAAAGCATTTATAATGTAATCTAAAATCTATGTGATCTCATCTTTCTTCTAATTCTTAGATTTTATCAAAAGCACATTTGCTAAATGATCACTGAGTTTGCATGGAAACACAATCAATTGGGGTAATCCATCATTGTCTGAGGTAAGCAATTCCATCTTTGGACAATTCTGAGGGTAACGTAAGAAATTTTAGAGAGAAAATAAAAGATGACAGACAGGAGTAATTTTCCCTAACAATTATTGGTATAATTTCCCCTTTTCATTCATTACTGAGATAATAGCCACTTTAGATTCTACTTGTTTATCCTCAGTTTAAACTCTGATCCACTCAGCTCCTCTGAAAAGCGCATGTGAGAGCTCTTTGAAGAGAACTTTATCAACCCTTGGTCTCTTCTTTCCCTCCAAAGAAAAGGAAATCCTCTCTTGTTTAAGCAACACTGATTCCTTTGACTGTTCTTCAACCTAGTTTAATTTCTCATTTAATAAACAATATCTTTTAGTCTGAATGTTTAGATTGCATTCTGAACTGTTCATCTTTAAAAACCTAGGTGATGATAAAAATGCAATCAATTTTTGGTATTTGTATGTGTTAGCTAACCATAGTTGTGTATGGAATGTGTGTGATGATCTGACCACCCAACAAATACTTAAATATGACATGAAAGAGGTTTGAGGCTGAATTCTGTCAGGTGATGACTGAGAAAAAGAATTTAAATCACAAGCATGAATGACAAATTCATTCACAAGAATGTTTGCATTTTCTGAGTTGGCAAAATCAGGTTATTGTTTGTGGCTTCTGTTCTGTTTTTAGTTGTAGCGTATCTTTGGGACCAGCAGATGGTGTAAAGGTTAGATTGCTGAACTCCCACATAGTTGACAGCAGTTTGGATCCCAGACCTGGTGTCTTAAAATTCATGCCAGACACATGTGCGTGCATGCTCAAGATCCCGAGAGAAAAATGGAGAAGAGATTGTAGTGTGGCCACCTACCCTTGGGGGGTGATTTCCCACTTTCAGTCTCTGTCTCCCTGATAAACACATGCACTCTATTGCAAAACTCTCTCTAAAAAAAATAAATAAATAAAAATAAATTAAAAACCCCACAAAAACCTAAAACAAATAACTTGGGTTACTTATTGCATATTACAGGTGTATTTATTATTACCAAATAATTTATGAAATGTTAAAATTTGATTAATTTCTATTTATTTATTTGTAGTTTAGATTATTGTTATAGGGCATGTGTGCTCACAGGACAGAGAGAGAGAGAAAAAGGGGACGTCAGAAATTACCCCCCCCCACCACCACCACCAGTGGGGATGGCCAGGTCACAATACCTTCTTGTCTGTTTTCTTCTTGGGATTTTGGACACACTGCATAAACACCCAGTGTGATTTTCAAGCTGCTAGTTTCAGGGCTAGAAAAATGTTTGGGTATCCATCTCCACAACCACCATGCTACCTGCTGGTCCCATAATTATTTTTATTTTAAATTCCAAGAATTGTAGTTATTATGTAGTTTGGCAATTAAGAATGTGATAGGTGACAGGTGCAAAAAATTTACCAGAGCAAAAAGTTGTAAAACACTACTTTATCTTCCCTCCTTTTGCTGAATACCCGAAATAGGGCATGTAGGGAATATGAAGATTTCACTCAAGGGAAACATGGTAAATAGCCCTTATTGCCAATTAGCTATAGCACCTTTATCTGTCCTTCATATGTCCTCAATGAAATTTACAGATTGTGGCGCTAGATGTCATCAATTTGGATAAAGGTGCCTGCAAATAAAACGAAACAAAAATGAAAACAGAAATAAAACATTCCAGATTGCTAGCTCTCTCTATATTTGTATAGGTAGTTCTTCTGACTAGAGCCAATTCACTTGAAGCATGTTTCTCAATCATTCAGCAGCAGTTTCCCTCGAGAAATTTATGACTTCATAGTTATATTCTTTCAAGTGACCTAAAATTGACAAGCAAAGTCACAATCATTTCTGGCAATTGAAACAGTATAAAAAATGGTTCATTCCATTTTCATGGCTTTTTTCTTAAATATCCTTTTTAGAAGCTAACTGAATAGCTTTATTTGCTTTTTCCCATTTTATATAACCAAAGAATTTTAAAGATTAAAATGTTTGCTTTACTTCAAGATAATACATTCTCTTCTTTTTCTTTTCTTTTTAAAATTTGCCAGAGGGTGCATGCACATTCAGGAGAGAGACATAGAAAGAGAGGGAAAGTGAAATGCAATCCCCATGGAGAATGTCCATGCTGCAATTCTTTCTGGTCCATTTCTCCCTCCTTTTGAGTATCAACGCACATATGCCTGTGTTGTTCAAGGTACTGGGTCCAGGACTTGAACCACTGAACTGGCCCTGTGGGGTGTAGCTGCCTTAATCACTAGGAACCAGACTGGACCTCTTTTTCTTTTTGTGTCATTTTAATGAGTAAATTATTATTTTTTAAAAGAAGTTACCTCTATAAAATTATTTGATAAAAATGTGTTTGTCCACACATTATAGAAGTTTTGATATTACTTTGGAATGTATCAATTACTAGTAATATTAATAATGTAATAAAAACATTTTTAAGAACATTTAGGTGGTAAGTATAGATATTTGAGAACTAGGTAGATCATGTTTTGGGATTAATGAGTCTCATTTTCCAGTGGAAAAGACAAATGTCACAAAATACAAATATGAAGTATTTATGAGTCATAAATTAATAACTTACCTTACTTCAAAACATGGAAATGTTGGATGAAACTAATAGAGGAAAATACGTTTATTTAATTTTTTTTAATTTACATTTAGTCACATATGTCTTTACGGTGTACAACATTTCTTTATCCAGCATGAATACCATGCATATGAGTCAAAAAAAAGATGTTACTATATATATTATCATCAGCAAAGAGCGTCTCACTTTTTTGTCAATTACACGTACTTTTACTTTTTCTCTTCCCCTTTCCACTACCTCCCTTCCTCCATACTAATTTACCCCATTTTATTGATTCACAAAGTATCTTAATTAAACTAAAAATATGGACAAAGCTAATAAATTTAGATTAGAATCAGGGAAAGGGGAATTCTCAGGTGCCAAAAAAACAGTTAAAAACATAAGCGAAATATGTCCTTGCCAGGAGTCAGGAATATGCTTAATCCTTATGCACTAATAATGGAGCTTTAATGAGCATCCAGGAGAGAGAACCATAACCATATGCTCTGGTTTCATGAGTATAAGATCTTACCTACCAAGAAAAAGCTTAGAATCACAAAATATTGCCACCCTCTCACTGGAGACTAGAAAAACCCTACTAGCTCAGAGAAAGAACTGAGATTGTGCTCTCAGCCTGGAACTGTGTGAAAGAAAAATTAAAAAGCAAAGACCTTTGCAGTATGGACGTGAGGTCGAAATTCATTTAATCTATGTCAAGGAAAACCCAAACTGTTATATCAACACCAATACTGGCCAGGACGAAGGAGACTAAGAATCAAATGACCATAAGCAAGCTATAGCAGCACATTTAATTTCCAATTTAATTACAATTTAATTATAAAGATGTAAAGAGATAGAAATTAATGGTGTTTGAAATATTAACAAATTGAGGAGAGAATTGTTCAATAAAGAAACAACAGGATAATGTGTAAAAAATAGGACCATCTTAAAATAAATATTTCTTTAAAAAAATGTAGTCTTTGGGGCCAGCAGATGGTGCAGTGGTTATGTCACTGGACTCCCTCATGGTCGACTGTGGTTCAAGTGTGGGACCCGATGGGTTAAAACACACCAAGCACACATATGTTGTGACCAAGATCCCAGGAGGAGAATAAAGAGAAGGGATTGTGGCATGACTATCTTCCCTAGGGGATGATTTCTCACTTTCCCTCTCACTTTCTCTGTCTCTGCCTCTCACTCTCTCTCTGGTGAGCACACACACCCTAAAGGAAAAACCTCTCTAAAAAATACTATCATTAAAATAAACTAATATATATGTAATGGATATCTACAATAAAGAGCTGGATAGTCAGAGCTGAATTAATAAAAATTAAGTAGATAGATAGGGAATAGATAGTTGATCTAGTGATAAAATAAGAAGCTCTGTGAAGCTGATGCACATGGAAAGGTTCTGGGATCCTCTCTGGAAATTTCACTTAGTGCACTGTATACAGGTGCACCCATGATGCTGAGTGGCTGAGGACAGGAATAGACTGTGGTGTCGAGACCCTTTTGATGAGGTCAAATGGTGGAGCAGTGTTGGTGACAACCCTGTGTGATGATTGCACAGATCTGTTGGAAAACAGCTTGAGTGATCTGGCACACTGGGTCCTCAGATACACAAGACTGTATAGACTGCACACAGCCTCCTGTAACCTGTTTCCCAGAGAAGTAAGCCAGGTAGCATCTGGTTAATGTGCCCTCTGTCCTACATAATAGCTCTTACACGCTGTGCTTTGTGTTTCCAAGTAAATCTTTAACTTCCTTCTGAAAGATGTTCTTGCTTTTGGGAAATGCTGCTGTTTGTATGTTCATCCTTTCCCATTCACTGTACATTTATATCATAAATATGTATGGTAAAACTTGCTGAGAAAAGGTCATCTATATACTTTAAAATAATATTTTGTTTGTAATCTGATCTTCCATTCAATAAACACAGAGCACAGGAGAAGGCTGCATTAGAGTTCTCTAGAATACTCAGCCCCTGCTCTTTGCTAAATTTATTTAAACTATGAACCTTTCAGTATCACATCACTCTGTGTCTGAGTTTGTGGCAAGTGTCATCTGTATAGGGATCTTGAAGACGTGTAATCCTGAGTAATGGTGAATCTCCATTGAGTGAGTCCTGACACTGGAATTCCTTTTAAGGCTGGGTTACAATGGAACAGAATTCATCTAGTTTAACTCATTATGTTACCTTATTGAAATGTTTGCTGAAGCCAGCCAGGGCTTCTTTGAGGACAGAACAGATGAATGAATTATTGGAATGGATTTTAAAATACTTTCTCTGGTTCCATGAGGAAGGCATTTTCCATGTGGAAACTTGGGAACATTTTGGTAAAATATTGCAAAAGGAACATAGGCAAGCTTCTCATAATTCTATAAATGTATTTTCCATGTGGACATTGATAAAGATGGTCTTAGAACCTTTCCGGGAACAAAAGCAAACTTTTAGCATAAACAAATACGAGATTCCTACACCTATAACACCCCCTCTTTCAGCCCCTGTACCAGCTCCTCCTAGTCAGTTGAGCCAAAAGAAGCCCATTAAAAATTAAAACCCTACAACATCAATCTTTCCAGTTCAAACTTTAAATCCTGTGCAGAAGGCCCTCGCCAAATACGAGGAAAATTCTAATTTCATAGATCTGGATGACTTTATTTATTTATTTATTTATTTATTTATCTTTAATTTCACAAATAAACACAGCTGTTTTATTCTGAAAAGCAATGAAAGGCATGCACCTCTACTAACAGATTTAGTACTTCTGACCAAGTAAGACAAAAACTTCTTAAAAAATATGTTTCATGCACGGTACTGGATTTTTTTTTAAGACGTAAATTTTAATATATTATTTCTTTTTTGAACTTGAACGGGAACCAGAATGGGATGATCTGGAAGATGACCTGTGGCGCCTGGATAAAGTAGTGGTGTGTTGTAGGGGCTGGCCCTGGGCTCAGGGTTGTTTAGTGTTTTCACCAATCACCTTTCAGGTGACCATGATCTTGTTCGTCTTTTTTTGTGATCACCAGATGAAGAAGATTTAGAACGACTTCTCTTTCTGTTCCTCTCAGGAGAAGATGATGAACTCAAATAAGATCTTTTTCGTGGGGAAGAAGAGCCCCTGTGGGATCTGGAGCTTGATTTCGACCCACGAGATCTTGAACTTTCTCTAGAACTGGAACGAGATCTTGACTGCGAGCTGGAAGAACTTCTTGAACGGGACCTGGACCTAGACCTTGAACTTGAGGGGGAAGATGAGTGTGATGAAGATCGTGAATGTGAAGATCAAGACTTTGAGCGACTTCATCTATTAGATTTCTTTTTATTACTATCTTCTTCGCTGGCATCAAGATTATACTTTGAGAGATCAGCATCATCTTCATCTTCATCCTCATCTAATTTATATTTAGAAAGATCTTCATCCTCATTCTCTTCTTTGCCCTCAGATTCTTTATCTTCAACTTCCTTTAATATAGATGCAGGACCAACCGCCTTTCCTCTGTATTCTTTCTTTTTACATCCAAACTCATCATATTCACCATCAGATTCTTCTCTTTCTATGTACTCAACATTTTCTCTTTCATTAAAACCACCACCATATCCTGTTCGTTCTTCTAATTTAGCATACGTTGGAGTATTATACATGTTACACTCTGATCTTCTGGCCCAATTCACATTACTCCAAGTTTTACATTGCCAGTCATTAGCACTGAACAGGCCTCGGCTCTTTACGGCAAGTGTCTTTCCTATTTCAGTTCCCCCTGTTTTCATCATCTTGACCTCAGTTGTTTTCTCCTTCCACACCGATTACAGCTGGTTCTTCTAGCAAAGTTTACATTTCCACATTTCTTGTCAGGGCAAATCCAGTCCCCGTCACTGACTCGGAAATTCTTGGTCGACATCTTGGAAGCCACCACCACAGTCACCTGCAGCTATGTCCGATCTGGATGACTTTATTTCCAGAGAATGAACAAGACACACAAAAGAATTTGCAGAGAGTTCATCAAGGGTTTGATAAGAAAACATTATGAGAGCCTCCAGGCAGTGTTAGAGAGAGTGGCATTCAGGCTCCCTTTACCATGTCCCTTTTTTTTAGGGGTGGGGGGGAAGGTTTTCTCTATAGGGTGCGTGCGCTTGCCAGACAGACAGAGAGAGACATAGAGACAGAAAGAGAGAAATCACCCCCCAGAGGGAATGATCACGCCGCAATCCCTTCTCCATTCTCCTCTCGGGATCTTGGGCATGAACGCACATGCGCCCGGTGTGAGTTTTAAGCCACAGGGTCTGGGACGCGAACCGCGGTTGACTATGTGGGAGTCCAGCGACATAGCCATTACATTAACTGCTGGTTCCCTACCATGTCCCTTTTAGAAGCAGTTGGTACCATGTGGCTTCCCCCCTTGAATTTGACACCTAATCCCTGAAGCAGTTATTATTAGGGGCCTGTCTTTACAATGGAAGTCAGTCTTTGGGGATTTTGCACAAGAAAACTCTAGACTTAATAAAAATACTAATATTGAAATTATGTTTAAAATGCTAACAGGCACAGGACCATTCACAGATTTAAATACAAAGCTAAAATTGAAAAAAAAATCCAAAGTATTTTTAATTATTTTAAAACTTTGTCTTTTTTCTAACAAAGCCTGAGATAAAAGTAGACAACTAAGAGTTAAACTCTAAAACTTTTTAAAAGGAGACAAAGAAAAAAGGTATAAAAAACTTTCCAAAAGATTGTGAAACTTTTTATTGGTGTAAGCATGTGTGCTTATATGTTATGTATTATATGTCATGTGTCTATGTGATAAAAGGCCTTAAGGAATTCCACTCAATTTGGCTGATAAATAAGAACATACATACAAATTAATCTGAATGTTTTTCAAATTTGCATGACCAAATCTTTAAAAAATAGCCAGCTTCAAATATATTATTTAATAAGTGAAGATCTTCACAATTTCTAACATATATTCTTTTCCAGTATTTTATTGGTCAGACAACATCATATTTTTCTTAATATGGTTGGTATAATAAAAGTTCTGGTATTTACATGCTGTGTGTTATATGTTACATGGTGGATATGTAACTAACAAGAAAATGGATTAATGATTAACCTTTTGGATTTTATAGGTAATGAAGACATAATGATTAAAAAATCTTAAATGATTATAAATGGGGTATTTATTAATAAGGAGTTCAGATCATTTGAAATCTTAAAATTGTGTTTAATTGAAATGTTAAGAGTTCATAAACTGAGTCATCTTTAAGTTAACATGCTTTAATTCACAAAATTTAAATATCTCTACTAACAACTTTTAAATTTTACAAAAATAAAGGATATTGGGTTAAATCTATTAATAAGATTATTCTACATTGGGGAATATTTTTTACATTATTTTATTTAACTTTATTTATTTATTTTAATTTTACCAGAGAGGGATAAAGTGGGGGGGAGATGGAAAGTGAGAAATCAACGCCAGGATTGGGACTCGAACCACAGTCGGCCATGGGAGTCGAGGACCCCTAACCACCATGCCACCTGTAGGCTCCATTGGGGAAATTTTTTAAGCAGCTTTTGCTTGTTTACAAAATACATGTTCATGAGCTGCTAATATATGTTAAAAGCTAAGACTATTAAGAGTTAAAGGTTCTATCTTTACATACAAGGTTACAAGCCTGATGGAAAAAAAAAGAGAGAGAGAGAGAGAAACTTAAAAAGCCTTTTCAAAGGCCCTTCCATAAAACTCACTTGCTCTCTAGGTTGTCATTCTCCTGTGGGCCCTTGACATACTTCCTTACCAAATATCACATCGGTGAGTCACTTCAATATGTACATCAACATTGTCTCGAAACTTTTGCAGTTCTTAGTATCCTCCATACCTCAAAAACTAATAATGCCCCAGTGTACACTAGTACTTCTTTCTCATGTTCCTACAATATTTGGGGTATTCAAAATGTTACTGGTATTCTATATAATTCTCAAGGTCAAACAATCATACACAATTATAAAAACAAAAAGGAGGAATCAAGGGTCCTCCTAGAACCCAATTACATAAGGTCTTTATAACTCTTAATTTTTTTTACCTTCAATGACCATGAATTGTCCTCTATGGAAACTCACTTCACTGCCATATCTGACCAGTCAGAGTCAATGCAATCCCTACCTCTGGTATTATGAACACATCCTGAATCAGGCCATTGGAACGGACTGGACAAATTGCTTACTTGTGGAGAAGTTGTACATGCATCCAAAAATCAGGTAAATATAATGTTCTCTGGATTGCAGGAAGAAGCATAAAACCCTGCCTGCCACGAGCAAAGACTTGACCCAGGCCATGAAGAGAATGCGTCTCAATGCACAGGGCAATTAGTGCTGAGAATGAGCGTGCTGAGGACCCAGAAGGCATCTCCCATGATATGGGGTCAAGTGAACACGGATGAAGCTCAATGGCAATTATGAGACCTGGGACAACCACAGACCCTGCTAACCTGTTCTGCTTGATGGTGGCTATTCCAAGCAGTTTGGCAAAATTGGTATTAGGAGAAAATATTTGGACACATAACTCTCAGCCTGCCATTGCTCATACTGTTATATGAGATGATGCCCCCCCACACTAAATTTAAATCAAACAGCATGGCTATTGCCCTCACTATTATCTAAAGGGCCAAGAGTCCAGTTCGATTATAACACTGGAGTCTCTTCTTTGCTGCCTCTATGCATTGTGAAAAACTGTTTTTGCCTCTCTTAACCCATTAAATATTTCCAAACACATTTTGTCTTTACATGGCACTGTAATTTTATTAATAATTCTCCGTGTTTTCTTTTGCATAGTCTGTCAAATCAAAATGAAAAAAAAAATTCTCAACAAGAACATCTCTTCCACCATTTGTCCTGCTCACTTTGCAGCAAAAATGCAAAGGGGGACATGTTTAGAACACTCTGAGGGAAAACCACTTGAGCAACCTGGCACACTGGGTCCTCAAGTACAAGAGACTGCACAGTCTCCTGTAACCCATTTTCTAGAGAAGCAAGCGAGGTACCACTGGGGTAAAGTGCCCTGTGTCCTACATAATAGCTCTTACATGTTATGCTTTGTGTTTCTAAATAAATCTTTAACTTCCTTCTTAAAGATGTTCTTGCTTTTGGGAAATGCTGCTGTTTACATGTTCATCCTTTCCTATTCACTGCACATTTACGGAGTTTTCCATCATAAATATGTATAGTAAAACTTGCTGAGAAAAGGTTATATATTTACTTTAAAATATGATATTGTGTGTAATCTGATCTTCTACTCAATAAATACAGAGCATGGGAGAAGGCTGCATTAGAGTTCTCAAGAACCCAGCACTGCCCTTGGTAAATGTTTAGACTACGAATCATTCAATACGTGCATTACAGTACATCTCCAAGTCCATGGCAGAGCAGTGGTAATAAAAATATTCTGCAAGGTTGACTCAAGTGGATAGGTTCCAGATAATAGGCTGGAGCCCTTCCTGAATGTGCTGGGGTGGTGGGGGGGTGCCCATGATCAGGGCTGTCAGGGGTGGAGGGTGAGTCCTGCATTTGGCCCCTGTTATAGGTCTGTCTTCTGTCACTTTCTCTAGAAGAAGAAATTAATAAACTTAAATAAATAAGACTTTCTGAGTGCACAATCTCAAATAAAACACAGTGAAATAAGGAATTAAAATACATGAAAGAAATGATGGAGACATGAAAAACATAGTAGGCATCATTAAGATGATACAACATATTTTGCATTGGAAAGGAGAAGAAATTAAAAAAATTAGAAGAGAGACAGAATTTAAAGAAATTATATCTGATAATTTTCTGACATTAAAGGCATCTATCATTTTATTCAATAATCAGAACGAATATCAGCAGTACAATAAAAGAAACCTACTACCATGCACTTTACAGTAAAAAGTAGTCTGATTAAAGAAAGAGAGTTCAGTTAAAAAAAGAAAGAAAAGCATTTAAATAATATGTCCATAGTTCTGGGAGAAATAACTGTTAAACTAGAACTCTATGCCCAGATATATTTATATTTAACTCAGAAGCCAAAGTAAATAAAAGACATTTTCCAACAACAAAAAACAGACATAATAGCACTAGAGGTTAACCAAAAAAGTACTTTTTGAAGACAAACTATCAAGTTCTAATTTAACTAGTTTATTAATGAAGATCATGGACTCTTGTAATTTTAAAAAAATATATTGAGGCCATTTATGGTCTGTAGCTGAATATATAGATATATGTATTATATGTATGTATATATATTTATATATTTACATAAGTTTGCACATACGTATATATTTACATATATTCACTTATGTATGAATGTGTTACATATGATAGACCAAATATACTGTTTTGCAGATTACATGGTGCCCTAGTAAATTTTTCTTAAAATATCTCAAGGACATTTCTCCCCTTATTTAGCTATAGGTCTTTAACATTTCTCAATGTTATGTTATTCTTTTATTTATTTTTTTCTTTGAAAAGGTTTTTGCTATAGGGCGCTTGCGCTCACCAGAAAGATAGAGAGAGACAGAGAGACAGAAAGCAAGAAATCACCCTCTGGGAGGATGGCCACTCTGCAATCCCTTCTCCTCCATTCTTCTCTCCGGATCTTGGGCACACACGCACACATGCTCGGCGTGAGTTTAAGCCACTGGGTCCGGGACTCAAACCGCAGTCGACAACATGGGAGTTCAGCAACATAGTCATTCTGCGAACTACTGGTCCCTCAGTGTTATTCTTTCTTTAGCAAGCTTTTTGATTCTGTTATACCCGTGTTTTTTTTTTTTTTTTTTCCATATAGTACTTCTATGTTAATGACAATTGTCTGGATACAAAACTCTAAGTTGCTTGCTTTCTCTTGTTCCCATATTCTTATGATGTTTTCTTGGAAGTATTGTTTTTCAAGAGAAAAATAATGTCAGCTAGATTTTTGCCTTTCTGGCTAATTCATTTTATCTCTCACATGTTTTCAATTTTTCTGCTGCTATTCATTAAAATTTCACTATTATGTCTAGATTTGTTATTTCCTTTCCTTGTTTCTTCTTGCCATTCTGGTATCTTTCTGTCTGAATTATCTCAACTAGTTTTTAATTTGCCTCCACTATTTTATTCAAAATTATTTTAAAAAAGCTCTCTACTGTCTATTTAAATTTGTTTTATTTTATGACATTCTTTTGAAGTGGAAAATAGCACTTTAATTTTATTCCTCAGTTATAATTACTATTTTTGTATTTTCTACTTATTTCTTTTTCCTATCATCTTTAGGAAGTTTTAAGTCTACTTCCATTTCTTGGATCCTTTTCCCTTTCTTTCTTTCTTTCTTTCTTTCTTTCTTTCTTTCTTTCTTTCATACTTTCTCTCTTTCTTTCTCTTGTGTATGCAAGTGTGTGTAGTGTTATTTTTTAAACAGGTTCTCAGTATACTGTGTCCCTCCTGCCTCAGTCTCCCAAGTAGCTGGGACCACAGGCGCATACCAACACGCTTACTCTTTAAGGCAGGATGTCATTGTGGTGACCAGTCTGACTGTGAGCCATGATCTTCCTGCCTGATCCCCCCTGACAGAGGCGATTATTTCTGGGCATCTCTGGACTTTTTAGGTTGGGCCAGGAATCCAACCTAGGCTTTCATGTGGCCTCCGAGTGACAGCCAGTAGCATTCACCATGTGCTATGGTGGATAGGCCCTAATTCATTTTTAATTATAACAATTTTGCTCCCAAATACTTCTATTTCATATAAAATTTCAACCATGATATGCTTATATCTAGTAGCACTTTTTTAATTTCATAGATTTTTAAATAAAACTATCAAGATATCAACCACTCAACCAGTAATTATGTCTAGTGATGTTTGTAGAAGTACTTCACAATAGTGAAAATTTGGAAACAAACAATATACCCATCAGTATGGAAAAGAATAATTAAATCGTTTTACATTTATACATAAATACTATATACATATGTATGTAAATGATAAAAAAATTAAAAATGTACTGTACGTCATAACTCAGAAGATATTTGATAACAGATCGATTAAAAAAACAATTGCTTGGGAACCAGCAGTTAGCGTAATGACTATGTCGCTGGACTCCCACGTAGTTGACCGCGGTTCGCGTCTCGGACCCGGTGGCTTACAACTCACGCCGGGCGCGTGTGCGTGCGTGCCCAAGATCCCGAGAGGAGAATGGAGGAGAAGGGATTGCGGCGTGACCATCCCCCCTGGGGGGTGATTTCTCGCTTTCTGTCTCTATGTCTCTCTGTCTGTCTGGCGAGCGCACGTGCCCTATAGCAAAAAACCTCTCCAAAAAAAAAAAAAAAAAAAAAAAAAAAAATGCTTAAATATACTAACACAAACACACTCATAAATTTGGTAGTATTTATAAAAAAGAAATAAATAAAATATAAAATAGTACTGTGTATTGCTCAAGAATGCACTAATACACACATACACATATCTCTTAGATTGAAGGATTCATACATATTTCATTACGTTGAAAGTCTTTGAAAAAATCATGTTATGTTTGTAGAAAAGGAGACTTCCAATTGCTTAACATTGTATTTTATGATATGTATATTGCGAAATAATATATTTTGAAATATATATTATAGAATTTGTATGCCATATGTGATATATAACATATATATCATGTATTTATAATATATAACAAAAATATAAAATGTGCTTAAAAAACATAAATAAAAATAAGTGCTAAAAATTTGAAAAAAGAGGCCAGTAGGGGGTGTGATGGTTAAGGTACTGGATCCCACCTGGCCAATTTCACAGTTTGAGTCCCAGACCTGTAGGCCTGAAAACATGCCAGGCCTCTATGTATGCATGCCCAAGTCCTGAATGGAGAAGTGATTGGTCATCCTTCCTAAGCAGTAATTTCTTACTTTCCCTCTCTTTCTGTCTCTCTATCTCTGGCAAGTGCAAACCCTATGACAAAAAACCTAAAAGAAAAAGGGCAATTTTGATAAAACATGGATGAGAGTGTTTAACAACTTTCAATAAAGGCTCAGTGAATGTACTTTCTTCTAAGTTTATCTATACATGTCTTCCATGAGAGAGGAAGAGTGAGAGAGAAAGAGGAGGAATTACTTCAGTAACGTTTTCCGGGCTACTTGTAGATCATCAGATTCTGTGCAAGGGAATGCTGGACATACTCAAGGAAGTTTTCAGATGTGAACTAGAAACCTTCCCAGCTGGCATGGCCTTGCACAACATCACATTTTAATGCTGGTGCAATCATCTGGCATTACAAAATGTACTTCTAAGTAGCATGACACATAAACTAAAACATGAGTGATGATCTAGAGCAGATTCAAAATTAAAAAAAAATATTAGCTGTCACTAAGAAAATTGACTGATTTCAGAAATTGTTGAGAACAGAGAGAAAAACAACAACAACAACAAAACACAAATGGTTTGAAAATAATAGATCTAATTTTCAAAGAATGGGAAATCTTAATTTTCTTCAATGTAGAACAGAATAGATCAATTTGTAAACTCTAAACGAGAATCTGTAGTGTGTTCTTAAAGATTTGGACTATGACTATTAAAGGAGACAGTGATCTTAAAGTTGGAGCATAAATCCATAAGAAATGCTCCTGAAATCTCTATATATAACATTTGTCTAGAAATGGAAAATTCAACAAATCTAATGATAGCCAATTCTCCCTGAAATCACCATCTAGTTCTTCACTTTCTCCCTTTATTTCGCCAACACAATGTTCTACTACATTTTTAGTGATTCTTCAGTTCTCTCCATTGACTCATCTTGTTACATCAATCTATGAATGTGGAACACCCTCACATTTATGTTCTTTGTCCTTATTCTTTGTGCAATAATTCTCCATGAGAAAGCACAACCAAATGTTAAAATTAAAAAATATTTAAGTATTTTCTTTGCTATCAGTTATGTTTTTCTAACTTAGTGGGGAGTTAATAGCATCACTATCTATACAGTTTACTTTTGTACTTACATAGTATTTTTTTTTTAAATTCCTTTTTATAAAGAATTATTTTTTAACTATATTTATTTATTTATTTCAATTTGTCCAGGGAGGGACAAAGTAAGAGAGAAAGAGAGTGAGAGAGAGAGAGAGAGAGCAAGAAAGTGAGAAAGCAAGTCGCCAAGTCTGGGACTTGGACCATTAACAGCCACAGCATCTGCCAGCCTCTACTTGTGGAGTATTTTTAAGGGTTTTTTTTTTTTTTTTTTCTTTCTCTTTCTTGAGAGTTTTTTCTATAGGGTATGTGTGCTTGCCAGAGAGACAGAAAGAGACAGAGAGACAGGAAGTGAGAAATCACACTCTCTTCGGGGAGTGGGGGTTGGGCATGCCACAATCCCTTTTCCTCCATTCTCCTTTCAGGATTTTGGACATGCACACACACATGCCCAGCATGAGTTTCATGAGTTTCAAGCTGCCAGATCCAGGACTCAAACCACCATCAGCCATGTGGGAATCCAGTACCTTAACCACTATGCCACTTGCTGGCCACAAAAGGCCCTTTTCTTTATAAGCATAGTTAATAGAAGTTTACATTTTGATATTTTTCCACTAACTGTGTAACATCTGCTTAATTTAATACACTGAAAACATATTTTATGTATATACCAAAATTGAAGAAAAGGCATGCTGACTTAAAAAATTATCTAACAGAAGGTATAAAACCAGTTTTAATATTCATTTCTTATAACTTAGGGAAATATAGAGAATGAATTCTATCACTTGTGTATGCTTCAGGTACAGAAAATTACAGCGTTGTGGAAATACAAATAATGCATGTATTTTTAAAAAAATATAATAGGTTAAGGAAAGCCCAAGAGTATGGATTTATTTGGATAGCCTGATTTAAAAAAAAAAAAAAAAAAAAAAAAAAAAAAAAAAAAAAAAAAAAAAAAAAAAAAAAAAAAAAAAAAAAAAAAAAAAAAACCTTTGGGTCACAGGCAGTAGGGGTACTGTGGGATGCTGGAGAACCTGTGTAAAGGTCCCAGATTCATTCTCTGGGTCAACCTCAACACATTCATGCCCACAGTTGCACCTGTGATTCTTGCAAGCTATAGGGCTGGAGAAAAGATTGCAGTGTGAAGATCTTCTTTCAGGAAATAAATAAATAAGCTTAAAATAATATACTTTGGGGTCCAGCAGATGGTGTAATGGTTACATAGCTGGACTCCCATGTAGTCAAACGCAATTTGAATCCTGACCTAGTGGCTTAAACTCAAGCCAGGCGTGTGTGTTCACATGCCCAAAATCTCAAGAAGAGAATGGAGGAGAAAGGATTATGGTGTGGTCATCCCCGCTGGAGGGTGATTTCTCTCTTTGCGTCTCTCTGTTTCTCTCTGTCTCTCCTGCAAGCACACATGCCCTATAGCAAAAATATACTTATATGCTCTGAAGAAAATGGTTAAAAAAAAATGGAAAAACAGGAGGAACATTACAGCATAGAATATGAGTAAAATAAAGGAAATGACTTAGTTTAATGAAATAAAAGTAAATTTTCTCTTTTATATCTGAGGCTAATGTCAAATGCATACCCATAGAAGGTCAAGTTTGTAACAGAAAAGTATACTATGTGTTTCCAAGATTACCAAATCTGCCATCAAATAATTCTCATTATAATCCCATTTGCATGAATATCATGTTATATGTAAAAGGAGTCTCAGTAGGCTGTGTGTGCAAAAGAAGAATGGGGCAGAAAAAATATATTATGTACATACATGAAATGGAAAAATTATGTAAACTCTGGGCCAGGTCTGTGGGCTGATAACTAAGGCAGCTGTATCCACAGGACAAGCAGTTTGAATATTGGCCCCAGCAACTTGAAAAACACATGAGGGAGACCACAGATGGCATAGTAGTTACATCACTGGACTCTTACATGGCCAATGGCAGTTAGAGTTCCAGACCTTGTGACTTGAAACTCACAGAGGGCATGAGTGAGTGTCCGATATCCTGGGGAATGGAGAAGAAAGGATTGCAGCGTGGCCATCTCCCCTGAAAAGTGATTTCTCTTTCCTTTTCACTGTGTCTGTCTCTCTCTCTAGTGAACACACATGACCTAAGGCAGAAACCTCTAAATAAAAAAGAAAGAAAAGGGACTAGCAGTTAGCATAATGGCTATGTCGCTGGACTCCCATGTAGTTGACCGTGGTTTGAGTCCCGGGCCGGATGGCTTAAACTCACGCCAGGTGCATTTGTATACGTGCCCAAGATCCCAAGAGGAGAATGGAGGAGAAGGGATTGTGGCATGGCCATCCCCCCTTGGGAGGTGATTTCTCACTTTCTGTCTCAATGTCTCTCTCTGTCTTTCTGGCAAGCGCATGTGCCCTGTATCTAAAACCTCTCCAAAGAAAAGAGAAGAGAAGAAAAGAAAAGAAGAAAAGAGAAAAGAAAAGAAAAGAAAAGAAGAAAAGAAAAGAAAAGAAAAGAAAAGAAAAGAAAAGAAAAGAAAAGAAAAGAAAAGAAAAGAAAAGAAAAACACATTAGGCATGTGTGCGTGCTCCAAATTCCAACAGGATGGAGAAATGGAGGAGAAGCAATTATGGCATGACCACATCCCTTTGGAGATGATCCTCATTTTACCTTCCCCCTCTCTCTGGGGATTAAACACACACTTTGTTAAAATTTTTTTAAAAATGTAACCTTTAAGACATTAGCATACAAATCTAAAATCAGCAAATCTCATGTAAGTTAAATAAACAAAAATGTACATCCATGTACATTGTAGTATAATTACTCAAAGTAAAAAGTAATTAGAAAACCTTGAAAGCCGCAAGAGGGGAAAAATTCATTACATAAAAAAGGCCAAATATAATGATTGACTTATTTCAATAACAAATAATAGGATGAGAGTGAAGAAGAATATAATAGTGCAGAATAAGAAAACACTTGTAGTTGATGAAAAGCATGAACTAAAAAATTTTTTAAAAAGTGTATCTTTTATGAGTCAGTAAAAGATTTCTAATATAATTGATTAAATCAATATTTTAAAAAATGAGAAATTTTCACATGTAGACAAAATGAATATTTTAAGGATATAAATTATGAAATATGAGTGATATTAGTTATTAATGACAGAACCATAAAATATGATGTGTACTGACTTCAAAAAATATTAGGGGAACCAGCAGTTAGTGTAATGACTATGTCGCTGGACTCCCACGTAGTCGACCGCAGTTCGCGTCTCGGACCCGGTGGCTTACAACTCACGCCGGGCGCGTGTGCGTGCGTGCCCAAGATCCCAAGAGGAGAACGGAGGAGAAGGGATTGTGGCGTGACCATCCCCCCTGGGGGGTGATTTCTCGCTTTCTGTCTCTATGTCTCTCTCTGTCTGTCTGACGAGTGCACGCGCCCTCTAGCAAAAATCTCTCCAAAAAAAAAAAAAAAAAAAAATTATAGCCAAGTTAGATAAGTCAAAATTATAGAACAATAGCAAAAGGTAACAATCATTTCAATTAACTTCTCCACAGTGCCTGGAATATCTGCTATTTTTGTTGCATCATTTTTGTGATCTTGAGAATCACAAATAAAGATGTCAAGAGGAATGTATGGCTTGGCTCATAATTAATAGAAAATTATGGTACAGTTAATCATCTATAGATGATAAAATTTACTTGAGAAATCTAAATTAAAATAAATGGATAAAACATATGTAAAATTTAGAATATATACAAAATTAACATATAGTAAACATATGTTTTTCTAGTAATTCCTTAGAATAACTCACATAACCAATAATAAACTTAACCAAAATAAAATGTGAAAGACATATATGAATAGCAATATTACATAAAAGATAAATGTAAGATGTTTAAAGAAAGAGAAGTAATATTCTTCCAAAGGTTACTTCATATTACAAAGTTGTCAATTTTACTTAAACTGATCTTGGCCAATTTGATAGATTATCTGAATAATTAATGAAGGAAATTAAAATTAAAAGGTAATGATGGAACCATACTGTAGTACAGTAACAAAATGCAAAGCTCTGTGAGGCACTACCACATGGGAGGGTTCCTGGATCAAGGTCAGAGACACATTAGGTAGATGCGTGCCCATGAACTGGGGCTCTCTGAAGGCTGAGAGTAGATCACAGGGTTGGGACACTACTGGGGATGGTGCCTCTCCTGTGCTATGTCTTGCTCATGAAAGAAATAAATAAACTTCAAAAAAAAGCAATGAGAAGACACATTCCATTTATTAAGCAGTAGTATGATGTCTAGTAAGAAATAGTGATAATGGAACAACAGCAGAAAAGTCCAGAACCTGACCACTATGTGTGTGTGTATGTGTGTGCATGTATGTACATATGAGTTTATGTACACCTTGATTATCCATGTAGTATGTGAGAAATGTGAAAGTTCAAATAGTGAATTCCAAAATTAGAATTTAACCTTATTAAACTAAATTATGGAAATATCAAATATTTAAATATAAAAGAACTAGCCAGAAATAATTATCAAATAATATTATATTTATTTTAAGTTTCAGCAAAAGCCTTCCAAAGCAAGATAGCAAACAAGAAAATATGGGTACATTTCACTATATAGTATAAACACTTCTTTATGCCTAAAATAATATAAAAATTTTTAGTGACAAATGCTAAAATAAAGAATAAATTACTCATTTCTGACATATATTATTGTAAAGATTTAATACCAAATAAACTTGTAAGTATTAGAAAAAATCAAAAGATTTATTAAAATACTGGTAGAATAAATGAACAGGCTATTCATGTGAAGTATAGCTGACTAATACACATATATTTTAACATAAAATTTTATTAGAAATAGAAAAATGCATATTAAAGCATGTAGTTGTCGTTTATTAGCCCATCCACAAACATTCAGCTATGCCAGTTCTGGGAGTTGGCAGGGACTTGGGAAACAGCCTCTTTCGTGTACTGCTGTGGGGAGCATACATCTGTTCATACTTTCTGGAGGACAATTTGGCAACATAAGAAGCTCTCTTGTCTGACATGATGTGGATCAGTAATCAGTAGGTTAATTAAATAAGTACTTGACATTTCTACCTTAATAGTTTATTTTTAGCAAATGTAAAACCATGTGTGTTTATAAACCAACTCAGGTATAAGAGTAACAACTTTTCCTGGTATGTAACTTGATTGTATCTGAAATACCAATCAGAGAGGTCACCTTGGCTGATTTTCTTTCTCTCTCTTTTATTATTATTATTATTTTTTTTTTTTTGGAGAGGTTTTTCGCTATAGGGCGCGTGCGCTCGCCAGACAGACAGAGAGAGACATAGAGACAGAAAGCAAGAAATCACCCCCCAGGGGGGATGGTCACTCCGCAATCCCTTCTCCATTCTCCTCTCGGGATCTTGGGCACACACGCACACGCGCCCGGCGTGAGTTGTAAGCCACCGGGTCCGAGACGCGAACTGCGGTCGACTACGTGGGAGTCCAGCGACATAGCCATTACGCTAACTGCTGGTTCCCTCTTTTATTATTTTTTTAACATAAAAAGGACACTTGTATACAAAGGTTAATACTAACATCTTAAAAATGTCATAAAGTTACTTTCAAAAAACTCCAAGATGCTTTCAATTTCGTATTAATCTTTATAGGTGAACCGTCCACCAATAGTTGCATAACAGTTTTTATTGATGATTTGAAGTTAGTTTTCAAAATATCTGACAATATTTCCACAGATATATCTTTCTTAAAAAACAAACAAACAAACAAAAAAACAAAACAAAAACAAAAACAAAAACAAAAACAAAACTGCCTGCGAATGCATGCCTTTACTGGAAAGAGACAGAGAGAGAGAGAAAAAGGGAGAAATCAAGCCTGGGGTATAGTCACACCACAGTCCCTTCTCTATTTACCTTTCCTTGTAGAATTTTGAGCACCCATGCAAATGCACCTCATATGTTTTACAAGTCACTAGATCCCAGACTCCCAACACATGGTCAGCCATGTAGGATCCAGCCATCTTTTTTTTTTTTTTTTTTTTTTTTTTTTTTTTGCTATAGACAGACAGAGAGAGACAGACAGAAATTGAGAAGTCACCGCCCAGGGGGGATGGCCACGCCACAATCCCTTCTCCTCCATTCTCCTCTCGGGATCTTGGGCATGCACACACATGCACCCGGCGTGACTTTTAAGCCACCGGGTCCAGGACGCGAACCGTGGTTGACTACATGGGAGTCCAGCGACATAGCCATTATGCTAACTGTTGGTCCCGGATCCAGCCATCTTAGCCATCAAGCTATAGGCTGATTCTGGATGTATCTTTCACATTTATGTATTACTTTCATTAATTTTTAACAAGACTATATAGTTATAAAGACATTTATAACTGGAATAATTTTTTGAACACAAATGTTATCATATCAATTTCCAGAAATGTTAAGTGCACACACAGACTGGAAGGTTGCCTCTTAACCCCAAACATTCACTTCAGGCATTGGTTTGTACTTACCACAAAATTACTGAAAGCATCAATCTGTCAAGTTAGTTAGCTGAAAGTAAATTATAGAATTTCTGTTGTATGTGCCAGAATCCTTAAAAAGCTATATTAACTTAGATATAGATATATTAACTTATATAACAGAAATAAATGTATACAATTCCATATGATATATGAAATAACAGTAAATAAAAAGAATGAGAGGATTGTAAGTTTATTTTATTTTGGTTTCTATCTGGGAAATAATGCAACCATGTTAATTCACATTACTTATAGTATAGAAAATCACTTATATATCACACTGGTTATTTCTGGAAAAAAAACTTTTTCTTTATATTTATTATAAAATACATGAACATGGATGTTGTACTGGTTAAGGTGCTGGACTTCCACAGGACTCTGACTGAGGTTTAAGTCCTAGACATGGCAGCTTGAAAATCACATTGGGCACGTGTGTGTGCATGCCCCAAATCAGTTTCCTTCTCTCTGTCTCTCTCTTTCCCTGCAGATGTATACACCTTATGGCAAAAGAAAGGAAAGAAATGTAATAAAGAGAGAGAAATTAAAAACAAAACAAAGCACATGAACATTAATTCCTATAATAATCTCGTAATAAAAACAATGAACTATTTATGTTTTTCTAAGATGACACATTAAAAACTTAGACAAATATATTTGTTACTGTGCTCTTCAGTTTCACATTTTTTGTATTTTCCTTTCTATGGAATCAGCATCATCAGAAGTTCCAAAATTGAAACTTGCTTTTTTCTTGAAGAAGTGAAAATTAATGAGAATAGAATAGTTGGATTTTTTTTCAAATGTCAAGAACGGATGCAACAATCATCAGGGAATGATGGCTACCAAGCAGGTAGGTACCATGGGCCTTAAAAGTGATATTGTTGGGGAAAGCAGATGGCGTAGTTATTTGTCCCTAGACTCCCACATTGCCAGCCGTGGTTCAAGTCCCAGATTCAGTGACTTGTAATTCACTCTGGGCACATGTGTGTGCATGTCTAAATCCCAGGAGGAGAATGGAGAAGAAAGGATTATGGCATGGCCATTCCACCCGGGGAGAGGGGTGATTTCTCACTTTCCCTCTTGCTGTGTGTTTGTGTGTGTGTGTGTGTGTGTGTGTGTGTGTATGTGTGTGTGTGTCAGCTGAGTGCATGCACCCTAAGGCAAAAATCTCTTAAAAAAAAAAAAGTGGTACTGCTGACATGAATCTACTTAAGAGGCTTTCAAACTGGCTTTGTTAAGAAAAATAAAAAGCAAAATTCCGTGACAGAATTACATTAAATGAGCTACAGAGATCAGAATATAAACCAGAATGCTAACTTCTTTTTTTAAATAAAAAATACTGTTAATGAACTGAAATAATAAAATAACCTTGATGTATTCTAGAAACATATTAAATATTAAACCATAGTATCAATATCCAAAAATCTATGTGAAACACTTTTCTTAATTTGTATCCAGCACAAGAAAGAACATTAATCAATTAATTAAACAAAGTAACAAGATATGCAAATTCTTACTGAACATATTTCAATTTAGGCAGAGTTCTGCTGAAGACAATGACATATGTATTATATATTATTTAGTCTTGGGTTGATAAGTTATTAAAGCACAGAAAATAAAGATTGAAGAAGCGCATATTGGCAGAGCCTACCAAGAAACTCTACAGGAAGAACAAAATATGTACAACCATCTTCAAGAACCGCAACCCAATTTATGAGACTGTATTTCCTGAGAACATTGATGCATCAGTACTTTTCAGTGTAATATCATTTATAGTGACAAAAATATATACTACATTCTTTTTTACTACTAATTAATCTTTTGTTTATAACTTGACTTCCCAGGAAATCCTTGACTTCCCAATCAGATTTATATTATCTTTTTTTTAACCAAACCAAAATTTCTGCTACAGTTGAAACCTACTCACCTACTACACCTGAAGTTTCCTTTTTTAAAAAAATTTTCTTTTTGCCAGAGGGCATGTTCACTGTAGAGAGAGAGATAGTGAGAAGGAAAGTGAAAAATCACCTCTCAGGGAGATGGCCATGCCACATTCCCTTCTCCTCCATCTCCTCCTGGGATTTCGGGCACTCATGCATACACTCCTCGCATTATTTTGAAGCAGGCTGGTCTGGGACTCTATCTTTGGTTAGCCATGTGGGAGTCTAGCACCTTAACCACTATGCCACCTGCTGGCCTCCAAGGATTTTGTCATTTGAGAGCCATGACCTATCATATAGTACTATAGGAACAATAGAAATAGGGTTGTATAAATTATAACTAGTGAAAAACAACTTAAAAATAAGTTTTATAAATGACAGGACATAAAAAAAAATTCACTGTCATGCAGGCTCCTGCCAACTGAAGCCACATTTTTTCTTTTCCCAACATGAACTACCTTGCATGCTACTCAGACTCCACCATGTTTTTCTCTCTGACTATTTTGATGAATGAAGACTTTGGAAAGTCTTGGCTGTCTGTAGTAACACACATGGACTCCCCTACCATTTATATAATTATCATGAAAGAATGAAACATGATCATCCTGAATTACATTATCAACCTACCCTAGCCAATGTAGTTGCACCTAAAAGGAGTCAGAAATGTGTTTTAAATATACTATGCATTATATTCAAAAGGACCATGAAAGGTCATTAGAATAGTTCTTCTTGAGTTTTATAGACACTTAGAAGGTTGATATAAAAATATGTTAATTTTTAATATTTTTCCATTCATTTATTGTTCCTAAAATTTATTTTTAACCTTAGAGGAAACACAGGCTCAACTTCTTGCATTTTAGTGGAAGCTTTGTCAATTTTCAAAACCACAGTACACTTATCTTTCTATTTCAGCTTACAGTTCAACAGTTAAAGTGCAAGTAAAAAAAAATGCACTCTGATATTAGACAAAAAATATGCGAACATTTTTGTTTCTGAAAGTTCCATTATTTAAGCAAGTAATCAAAGTCTAGCAAGAATTTGGCTTAGTCACAGTATTTTCCATTTTTCCCAAGTCTTTCATATTCTTCTTCAGAATACTTTTTTCAAAAGATATGAAGCAATTTACCTCTGATATTTTGAGGCACTCATTAGTCACACAATAACTTGGTGTGATAAGTTTTCTTGGAATTACTGTGCACACAACTTAATTTTGCAGTATTTATGCAACAAACCAAAACTTGTATTAGATTTGGATGCCATAGAAAAGTTATCAAAGACTGGGTGACTTAAACAACACCAGTTTATTTTCTCACAGTTTCAGAACTGGAAATCCAAGACCAGAATGCCAATTCAAACAGAGTTTATCAAGGGCTCATTTGCTAGCTAGCAGATAGTCACCTTGTTGCTGTAGTGGAGAGCGCTCTGGTGTCTTATGAATGTCAGAAGGGCACCAATTCTATCAGATGAGAGGTCTACACTTATGATCTTATTTAGTCCTAATCACCTCCTTAAAGGCCCTATCTTTAATATAGTAATAAGGGGCTGGGGAAGGATTGGCAAGGGTTTCAACATATGAATTTTAAGGGGAAACAATTCAGTCCATAGCATTCTTTTCTCACTTTCCAAGATGTGTGTACTTTTTGCATGTAAAACACATTATTCCGTCCCAACAGATGTAACGTCTTAACTTACTAGAACATCAGTGCAAAATCTAAGATATCATCTAAGTTATTATTTAAACCAGATATGGGTGAGACTTGATGTAAAACTTACCATGAGTTACAATTCCTCTCCAGATGTAAATCTGTGAAATCAGTTAAGTTCTGTACTTCCAAAATACAATCAAGGGACAGACATAGAATAGACATGAAGAAAAAAGTAGTGGGCCCCAATTATGTTCTAAATCTAGCAGGGAAATTCCACTAGATCTCATTTTGAGAACAATCCCCTTTGGTTTGCTGTCTAATCTTCAAGACTACTGAAGCTGTAATCTTACCTTCTAGACTTACTGGGATGGTGATATTGCCCCCAAACCTCTGTAAGGTGGAGGTCAAACTTCTGAGACTTTTCAGGGAGTCAGCATCACACCGTCTCACAGATATGAAGAAAAATTGCTCTCCTAAGACTTTGGTGGATGTCATAAAATCTAATGAAACGGTGATGGCAGACTCATCCTTTGAGGTCAAGGAGCCACCTCTGGTGGTCTCTTAATCACCTTTGAAAGCATTCTTATCTTAAAAGGAAAGTGCACATTCAGAGTCAAATATATCTATGATGCTGCCTTGATCCAAGAAGTCTGAGAGCCTGCCTTCATTGATTTTACTTTCTCTGTCCCTTTGTGTTCAGATGATAGATCTTCCTGAGTCACTTCATGATCTCTTCCTCAAATGGTTGCTGAGTGACACTTTTCGTGTTTTACTTACAACAAATATCCTCATGTTTGTGATATGTGTATAGTCTGATAATTTTCCCAAACTCCTCTTTGGTTTCCTTTTTATCACTAATTACTTACTTAATTCCTCTGTGGTATTTTACTATAAGCAATCAGAAGGAACAAAGCTACTTTCAACACTTTGTGTAGAAATATCTTCAGCTTAATACCCAGCTTCATCTCTCAGAAGTTCTTTCTTCCACAAAACATTACAGTACACTCCAGCCAAGTACTTTGTCACCTTTTTATAAAGATAGGGTTTTTTTTACATTTTCCAACAACATGATCCTCACTTCTGTCTGAACCCTCACCAAAAATACCTTTAAAATCCATATTTCTAGTATGAAAAAGAATTCTTCCAGGGTCTACCTATCTTCCAGTTCTAAAACTTACACCACATCATGGATATTGGTCCAGAATTCTCTCACTTATTAGCACCATAATCTGTTTTAGCCTTCTCAGGTTGTCATAATAAAATGCCATAGACTACGTGATTTAAATAACAGAAATTTATTGTCTCTCAGTTTTGGAGGTTGAAAGTCTGAGATTAGGATGCCATCATGGTTGTGTTCTGTGAGGTATCTTATCTTGGATTGTAGATGCTGAAACTTCATGAATTTGGCTGTGGAGATTTCCAGAAAAAGGTACAACGTGCTGGAGAGACCATTCAAAAAAGCAAGAATACTACAAGGAAATGGTAACTAGCCTAGCTAAGCACAGACTTCAAGACTTTCCACAATGGTCTTAGGTATTTGAGAGATTCCATCTTAGACCTTTTACACTACCTGGCTGTAAGCTGAAACATACCTACTGACCTCTGTAGATACCACATACAGGAGAATAGATCTGACATACCTGTCAACAGGTCATGTACATTACTCAACATACACAATACTAGATATAATAAAATTATCATTATTTTATCATTATTTTAAACCGCCATATTTTGGGGCAGTTGGTGATAAAGAGAAAGTTAACCAAAACAAAGAACCAACGGCCACACTTCTTGCATTTCCCTTGTCTACAAAAAATGTTTTTCTTAGAGATTGAGGTGAGCTAGACCAAAAAGAAATGCATATTGGCTTAAATATCAAATTTAGCAAAATGCATAGAAGATGGGTTGCATTTTTTCTTCCTGTAGTTGAGTCATAGTTTTATAAAGAGCTGAAGAACCACCTCTCCCTTTTCCTTTATTATTTTCTTTATACAGTCTACATGGCATTAAATGCATTTCTAAATTCACACATACGATTCTCTATAGATATACATCAGTTCCATTTATCTGGTGAGTTTGGTGTTGATTTCATTTCTAGTCTGAAATTGGGAATGTTGCTGATTTAACAACCTGCTCATATAAAAGAGACCATTATTCAATATGATGGGACCTGCTGGGAACAATTTCTTGGATCACATCACAAAGGTTGTCAATGGTAAAATGTGGAGACTGTGACAGATGGAATGCACAATTCTCTGAAAGACATTTCTACAATTTAAAATTGCATGTGTGCACACCGAACTTCCTATTATATGAGAAAGTGAAGATATTTGCCTGTGGATTTTTGGAGTAACACATCACATATCTCAATGTTATAAATTATTATTTAGAAAAATCTATGCCCACACTAAAGTACTGTATTCAAATATTAAAAAGATACTATTATCTATCTTTATGGCTCCATATGGTTTGATATGAACTATAATGACAATACCTGTAGAGAACATTCTAGGAAGGAAAAATATCAGCCTGCCTTTTAGTATTTCCCATGGATATGTCAGTGCAAAGCAGATGGTCTGAAATAATTTGATTTTATTTACTATCCTTATTAAAATTTATATCAAATTTCATGATCAATATAGTCTATCAGGTCAAAATTACTTTTATTGACATACTTGTGTTTGTTAGTTAACCAAGTCATTAATTCTAGTGTTTCCCAATTCCTTCCATGTAGCACCTAAAGATGTCAAAAGAATCGTTGAATTTAAGAAATCCTGGTGGAAAAAACTTGTAATCTTAATTTTAGAATTTCTCATAACCTTTTTTAGAATTTCTCAAAGCCTAATACTCAGTGTGAACTTTCACAAAGAGCAATAAAGTATCAGTATATTCTAAGGTTATGAGCTCTTGGGAAAACTAACTCATGCAACACCTTTTACAATTAGAAACTGAAATGTTGATGATTCATTTATAACTTTCTAAAATTATTGAAAGTAGCTATAATGATCAACCTATAGAAACATAGCATTAATGAATGTTAAGGAAATATTACATTCTAAAAGCAAATGATCACTTTTAGTAAATGAGAAAAACTTGTCAATCAATCCTCCCCATTCCATGCCATCTAAACGTGATGTACTATATGTGACATACATTCCTCTTGAGAAAATGAAAGATTAAAGAGGAATGGCTTTATTTTTTTTTTAGCTTTCTCACCTTGCCATTATTTCATGCTTGGCTTTTCTTTTCTCCCTCAGAACAATTTATACTATGGACACAGCAAGTTGCTGCACAGGGAAAATGTTACACTAACCTAAAAATGAGCAGTGAATTGCCCTCAAGTGGAGAGTCCCAGCAGTGGAGCTGCCAGATGTCAGGCTCGCTGCAGTTAAACTGTGGGAACTACTGTATTTCCACATTTGTAATTTGTGGTTCTAATACATGTGGAGATCTATTTCCACAGACTACACAAAAAACTATTTGTAGGAAACGTAAAGTCATGAGTGAGGATGGGTTTCTGCTCTTCAGGATTCTTTTTCTAATGACTTGATAATAGAATGTTTCAATATGGAATAAAAGACCTTTTGAAAACTGAAAACTGGAATTTTAGATTATATGAATTCTTCAGTCCTCTTGATTCCACAGTTCGATGTTATTCTAGTGTTATTAAAAGTAGCTGCTTTCCTTCGCTTTCATTTGTTACACTCATAATATTTAAAGCATAACTTATTTAAAGAACAATTCATTTAAATGAAGTGAGAAAATTTAAATAATATTGCTGAATCTTGTTTGTTTGAAAGCATGTAAATGGGCAATGATTTGTTAATACAATTTCTAAAACCTGCATAGAAAACTTGGTGAAAAATAACCAAACATTTGAGAGTAATAACCTGCAATAGGATTAAGTCTATTTTTATGGATAAATTCTAATACATAAAGAAAATAATCTGCCATCAACAGCTTTGCATGTATTAATTAAAATGAAATAATAATTAATTTCAAGAATAATATTCACTTAGAATATATATTATCTATATACACAAAATAAATTTTTGCTCTGGAAATGTAATCAAATATTTGCAGTTGGAAAGATAACTTACTTTTAAAATGTGTATTTTTTTTTAAATAGCTTATGTTTTCCATAATAAAACAGAGGAGCTTATATGCAAGTGAGAGACGTTTACCTCGTTGTTTTGGATTTGTTTCTATAGCATTTGCTTCTATGACAACTAAAAAAAATGGTTGAAAATAAGCTAAATGTTTGGGTTCTATAAATAGCACACAGAAGCTGCTTTTTCATTAAAATAATCAGAAGCTTTGAATATATTTCTAATTATGAAATTTTATTATAATTTAGTTGAGCTGTTTGCACTATGAAGCCACCTATTTTACAATAACAATCTCTTAACCGACAATAAAGGCCATTTTGAAGTTACTTGTAGAAAGATGAATTGTTTTTAAATTTTGGAATGCAAAAACATAGACCATCACTTTCAACTATTCTGGACTGACACAAATTACTGTCATCTCAAGTTTCAGCAATAACAGGTAAGATAGAACTAAGCCATAAGCATTAGAAGCATTATATTTAACATGCCTTTATCTAGATTTTCCAATTATTATTGAGAGGCTGGTGTCTTTTGTTCCAGGGAAAAAGAAAAACATTCTAGGCTCCCCTAAGCTGAGGACGGGCAGAGTGTATTTCTCCCTGCCTTTCAAACTGCACAGCCAGTCTCAGAGGCAGCCCTACCTCACAAGGGCCTTGCACTGCCCTCTGCTATCTCTGTTTCCTTCTAGGCATTAAACTTGGATGAAGAGGGTAAAACAGATTTTCCATTTTACTTCATATTATACTTTGGGCTCAGATAAACAGTGATTTTATAATAATTAAATATTATAACCAAAAATTGAATTTAATCATTCATTTTAGTAAAGAAATTTATTAGCCCACATAATAATATTTTAAATTAATTTATATTTCCATGTAAATATCCTACACAATTTGCTAATATTTCTGATTATTTTAAAAATTTTTAGTCTTTTTAAGAGTTTTTTTTTTCCCCCTTAGGGCACATGCACTCACTAGAGAGAGACAGACACAGTGAGATGGAAAGTGAGAAATCACCCTCAAGGGGGACTGAGCACACTGCAATCCCTTCTTCTCCATTTTCCTCTTCAGATCTTGGGCATTCACACATGATTTTCAAGACACTAGTTCAGGACTCAAACTGCAGTTGGCCATGTGGGAGTTCAGCAACGTAACTGCTATGCTGTCTGCTGGTCCCAGATATTGGTTATTTTTAAAAAGTAATTTAAGTAAGCAATCATTCACTATAAATAACATAATTGCCTAGGCATTTAAAAGAAGAAAAAGATAACGGAGTCCATCCGATGGCTTGGTGGTTAAGGCAGCTGGATCCCACAAGGCCGACTATGTGTTTTGAGACCCATGACCAGCGGCTTGAAAACCACACCAGGCACATGAATTAGAATTTATTTAATTATTTATCCATAAAAATGGACTTAATTCTATTACAGATTACGACTCTCAAATGTTTTATTATTTTCCACAAAGTTTTCTATAAGGGATTTAGAAATAATATTAACAAATCATTGTCCATTTACACTCTTTCAAATAAACAAAATTCAGTAATACTATTTAAACATTCTCATTTTATTTAAATAAATTATTCTTTAAATAAGTTACAATTTAAATATTATGAGTGTAGCAAATGAAAGTGAAAGAAAGTAGCTACTTCTAATAACTGTAAAATAATATAACACATACAGGAGGAGAAGGAACTGTGGTATGGTCATACCACTTGAAAAGTGCTTGCTCACTTTCCCTCTTTCTCTCATTCTCTGTCTCTCTTCAGCAAGCACACATGTTCTATACCAAAATAAGATAAATAAGTATATAAATAAAAGAAAAATATCTAAAGAAATGTTGTCTTTTTCCCCCTATAGCCAAAGATGTTATGATTTACTTCCTTTCCTTTAAAACTTTTTTCTTTCTTTCATGAGTTAGAGAGACAGAGAGAGGCAGAGAGATGAGCATCCTCAACAAAGATTTTCATGCCATGATTCACTCAGCCTCATCCAGTGCTCTGGATCATCAGCTTTGCATGCCTGTCAAGTTCAAAAAAGTCTCTGAATGCATACCTGGAACCTTCCCATGTGGGTTAGCCTTGCAGAGTTTTGTGCTTCTACTGTGCCATCGTCCGGCCCTGGCTTTATGATTTTCATCAGAGGAGTAAAATTCCTGGAGAAGTCAGTGAGTTAACCAAAGAAAGGGCCCCCTGGTGGTGTAGTTAAGGCAACTAGCTGACTGGGAGATTCAAGTCCCAGATCTAATGGCTTGAAATCACGCTGAGCCCTTGTGCCCATGTGCCTGAAATTCCAAAACTGGAAATGGAGGAAGATGGATTGTGGAATGTCCATCCCTCATTGTGGGCTTTCTCACTGTATCTTTTTATTTCTCTCTGTCCCTCTCCAGTGAGTGCATGTGCCCTTTGGGAGGAGAGGGGTAAAATATAATCCTGATTAGTTTTTCATTTTCTCATTCATTCATTCATTTATTCAAGTGTCTGTTCTTTTCTTTTTTTTTTTTTCTTTTTTTTTTGGAGAGTTTTTTGCTTTTAGGGCACGTGTGCTCGCCAGACAGACAGAGACAGAGAGACAGAAAGCAGGAAATCACCCCCCAGGGGGGATGGCCACACCGCAATCCCTTCTCCTCCACTCTCCTCTCGGGATCTTGGGCACGCACGCACATGCGCCCGGCGTGAGTTTAAGCCACCGGGTCCGGGACTCGAACTGCGGTCGACTACGTGGGAGTCCAGCGACATAGCCATTACGCTAACTGCTGGTCCCAAGTGTCTGTTCTTTCATCCATTTGATTGATATGTATTTTCTACTTCCTGTATGTCATGAATTTTTGTTTTGGTACTGGGCACACAATAAACATGCCCTGCTGAACAAAAGAAATGTTCTCATGAAGCTTATAATCCACGCTTTTATAAGAGATAGGGATAAAACAGAAAACAAGGACAACACATGCAGTGATTCCATATTCCCCCATTGAAAAGAAACATCCTTTCATTGTTCTTAGTCTTGGGGACATGCATTTATTCTTTTTTCATTAAGTATGATAGTTTTCAAAGATGTATTTATAAGGTTGAGGACATGCCATCAATTTCAATTTTGCTAAGAATTTTTGTGAGTAATGAAGGATTCTGTCAAATGTTTTTTCTGCTTACATCAAAATGTTCCTAAAATGTTATAAAATTTGTTAATGTGGTAAATTCCAGTGATTCACTTTCATATGCTAAATAATGTACATTGCAAGGAATGCTTGATCAAAATATTGTATCCTTTTTATATACTCTCAAGTTCAAATATGCTACAATTTCAGAAAACCATATTTGCACCAGTGTTTGTGACAGATTTTCCATGTTTTCTTTTCTTATAAGACATTTTCTTGCTTTAGTATCAGGATAAAACTAGTACCTTAGGAGGAATTGGTAGAATTAATTAACTTTTAATTTTTTCAGAATTCTAGTGAAATTATTATTTCTTCTTGAAAAATTTAATAAATTCACCACTAAAGCAATCTGGGCCTAGAGATGTGATTGTGGGGAGGTTTTTAAAAGATAAATTCAATATGTGAACTCTTAAGTTTATTTATTTCATCTTAGCTTTGAGCATTATATTTCAAAGTATTTGTTCATTTCATCTAAATTGTCTAATTTTAAGCATGTAGTCGTTCAGAATTGTCCCTTACTATATTTAGTTTATGTAGAATTTTTAGTAATTTTACCTCTCTTATTTTTGATATTGGATCCTTTTCCCTGTATTCACGATTCACATGGTAGAGATTATATAAGCATTACTGATTTTTCTGAAGGAATCAGCTTTAATATCCACTAATTGATCTATTTTCCTTTGTTTTTTTCATTGCTTTCAGTGTTTCATTTCATTTTGTTTTAGATTTTTTGCCATGTAGCGTGTGTGCTTCCTAAGAGAGACAGAGACAGAGACACAGAGGAAAAGTGAGAAATTACCCCCTGCGGGGGTGGTCATGCTGTATTCCCTTCTCCTCCATTCTGCTCTCAGGATTTTGGGCATGCACACACATGCACCCACTGTGTTTTTCAGGCCACCAGGTCTGGGACTCAGACATCAGAGTTGGACATAGGGGATCTAGCACCTTAATCACTATGCCACCTGCTGGACCTCCACTTTGGTTTTTGCTATAGTATTTCTTCCAGTCACTTTCTCTTTTAATTTTTTTCTTAAGGTTTTTGCCATAGGACACATATCCTCATGAGAGTGAGAGAGAGAGAGACACACACACACAATGAGAGGGAAAGTACGAAATCATACCATGAGAGGATGGCTATGCTACAATCCCTTTTCCTCCATTCTCCTTCTGGGATCTTGGACTCCCATGCACACACACCCAGAGTGATTTTTAAGCTGCAAGGTCCAGAACCTGAACTGTGGTCAGTCATGTGGTAGTCCAGGACCTTAGCCACCACACTTATGCTTTTTAGTTTTTGTTTGTTTGTTTGTTTGTTTTGTTTTGTTTTTAAGGAAAAAGCAGGATAAATTGATTTGAGACCATTTTTTTTCTTTTATAGGCGTTTGTTACATTAAATGTCTACTTAAGAAATGTTTTAATGTGTCACTTTCCAAATTCTGATACACAGCTTTTCATTCAGTTCAAAATATTGTATTTTTTTTTACTCATGGATACTTTGAATATTCTATTTGATTTCTGAATACTTGTATATTTTCCAAACATCCTTTTGTTATTGTTTTCAAGTAAATTCAATTAGGATCATAGAAAAGATCTCAAGAATTGAATCATTATAAAGTTGGTATTTGTTTTGTAGCTCAGAGTGTTCTACCTTGATGACTACTTTTATGTGCAATTGATAAAAATGAATATTCTATTGCTGAGTGAAATGTTCAAGGCGTGTCAACTTGATCAAATTGATCAATAGTCATATGCCAATCATCTATAGCCCTGCAGATTTGCTGTCTACTTGTTCTAGCCATTACAGAAACAGATGTATTTACATCTTCAACTACACTTGTTGAGTTGTCTATTTCTTGCAGTTCCATCAGCTATTTCTTCAGATTATTTGAAACTCCATTATTTAGGACATACATACTGAGGATGTTTATATATAAATAATAAAATAATCCTTTTGTCATTATGAAATTATCTGGTTTATCCCTGTTATTAGTCTTGGTACTGATATTTATTCACCTGGTATTAACAGCTACTTCTGATATTTCTGTTATACCTTAGTGTAGTATACACATATTGTCCTTTCCTTTTGTTCTCACCTAACCGACTCCTTTCTTGTAGTTAGCATATAATTGGGATTTGCTATTTTACTAGTTGCTTTCGTATTTGTCCCATTGTTTCTTTGCTCTCCTTTCCTATTTTCTGCCATTTATTTTGGTTAAGAGTATTAAGAATATTATTTTATAATACCATTTTATTTCCTTTGTTGCAATTATTATCCATGACTCAAGGTTTTGTTCTCTTAGGGATTTTTTTAGGGTTTATAGCATACCTTTTCAACCTTTTACTGTCCAACTTCAAGTGATATTAAAGCAGCTCATACAGTCCAGTATAATGACATTGAAGTAGTGTATTTTTCCTTTCTCAGCCTTTATTATCTTGTCATACTTTTACATTTTAAATATGTTATAAATCTCACAGTTCATGTTTTGAACATTCAAGTGTCTTTATAGAGTTGTGTGCCTAAGAAAATATATTTTATAAGTACGTGTGTAATACCCATTACCATTACTCTTTTTTTTTTTTTTTTCTTTTTTTGGAGAGGTTTTTGCTATAGGGCACGTGCGCTTGCCAGACAGACAGAGAGAGACAGAGAGATAGAAAGCAGGAAATCACCCCCCAGGGGGGATGGCCACGCCGCAATCCCTTCTCCTCCATTCTCCTCTCGGGATCTTGGGCACGCACGCACACGCGCCCGGCGTGAGTTTAAGCCGCCGGGTCCAGGACTTGAACCGCGGTCGACTACGTGGGGGTCCAGCGACATAGCCATTACGCTAACTGCTGGTCCCACCATTACTCTTTATCTCTTGATGTAGATAAAGATTTTCTTGTGTTGTTTCCATTTTGCACTATTTTTGTGGGCTGGAAATCCAACATTGATCTAATCTTCAGTCTTTACATTGTCATTTTTGTTTGCTTGGTTTATAACTTATTTAGTTTATTTCTTTTCCCGGACACTACTGTCCAAATGAGTGAAATGTATTTACCCTAATTTGAAGTGACTCCGACTTGGTATGGTGAGAATTTCAGTCACTGAGAGAAGAGGCTTCTCTAGCTAGAAGTTTTCTGTAATGAGACATCCCGTCTTCTGGTGATGGAGATTCCTTTTCACAGGGTGATATTTGTGTCAGAATGCCCCTACTAGTGTCCTTCAGCCTCTTGGTTTTCATCTGGCCTTGGAGGAAAGTCTCAATTTCATGATAACAAAGAGACTTCTTAGGCCAGCTGCTTTCTTTAGCAGGATCATTTTCGCTTTTCTCATCAGGGTATGTTAATGTATCAGTGGGAAATGAGTGCCTGGGGCTCTACCTCAAGGCTCCCCCTGTTAAAGCTAAGTAGTAGCTCCTTGATTCATGTGTATTTTCTAAGAGGCTGTTGGTTGATTTGGGGTGACCTTGCTGCTGTTGCTAGGGGATGGGAACTGCAAAGTCAAAGGTTTCTTCTGATTTGATTCTGGCATTGATCTCTCAGTCATGGGGTAGCCTGCTTTGCCATCTTTCAGAATTCTCCTTTGGTTGTCTGTGTTATTTCTAGGGCTTATAGTTTTAGCAAGTACCCTGCAATACATTGTCTAGGCCAGAAATAAGCACATAGTTTTTAATAAATAATTATAAGTTCTCTAGACTGCCATTTTAAGTCATCCCTATAATTTTTTTTTGTTTGTTTATTTTACCTTATTCAAAAAATGATGATAGGAGTAGTTACATCGCTAGACTCCCACTGGAGTTTCAGTCCCAGACCCAGAGGCTCGAAACTCATGCAAGGCCTGTGTGCAATTGTGCCCAAGATCTCGAGAGGAGAAGGGATTTTGGCATGGCCATCCCCCTCGGGGATAATTTCTCACTTTCTGACTCTCTCTTTCTCTAGTGAGTACACACAACTGATAGCAAAAACCTCTCTGATATTAAAATAATAATAATGATGATGACAGAATCAATAAGAAATTAAAAAGACTTGTTATAAATGGGACCAGCAGATTGCATAATGTTTACATCTCTGGACTCCCACATTGTAGACTGCAGCTTGAGTCCCAGACCTGGTGGCTTAAAACTCATGCCATGTGGATGTGTGTAGGTACCTAAGAACCTGGAAGAGAATGCAAAAGAAGGAATTATGTGTGGCCACCCTCCCTGAAGGGTGATTTCTCACTTCTTGTCTCTCTGTCTCTCCAGCAATCACATGCTCCCTATAACAAAAATCTCTCAAAGGAAAAAAAAAAAAAAAAAAAGACTTGCTATATGTAAATCTAATACACATACGTAACATTTTTTTTTTTTTGAATACGTTGTTTTTCACAAAAATGCCAGATGTGCTATAACTATTACTACATTGGCTTTCATTAATTGCTTTCTTCCTGTATTTTTAAATTGAATTATTTACACTTAATTTTAAGTAAAAAATTGGCTTTGGCTTACAATGAACATTGTGTAAATTTTTAGTCAGAATACTATTATTTAGGGTCAAGTCTTGACATTAAATTTGTTAAATTTCTCAATATTTAAAGTGCCTAAATCAATAACCTTGAACTAGTTATCCTTTTGAAGCAAAGTCTAAATTGCAAAAACTATAATTATTTACCATGATAATAGAGCACAACAAAATATCACTTAAGTGAGCAAAGATAAAATTCTCTGTACTATGATGATAGTGTTTAATAAAACTGCTGCTTTTAGTTTAAGCGTAAAGGTATTTCTCAACCTGACTATAGCTAACAAAAACAGAGTTGTATTTTTAATTAAGGCACTTTAATTTTTTTTTTTACGTCATTTCAACCTCACAACTTGAGGCATGATGTAGTCTATTATAGAGATATTGCAATCATGAAAATGACCTGCATTCTTTCAGTTAGCTGTTAACATTTTTTTAAAATGGCTATTTAGAACATGGTGACTCGAGGCCAGCAGTTGGTGTAATGGCTATGTCCCTGGAATCCCATGTAGTCGACCGTGGTTCGAGTCCCGGACCCGGCAGCTTAAGCTCACGCCGGGCGCGTGTGCGCATGTGCATGCACAAGATCTTGAGAGGAGAATGGAAGGGATTGCGGCATGGCCAACTCCTCTAGGGGGTAATTTCTCTCTTTCCATCTCTCTGTCTCTCTCTGTCTGTCTGGTGAGCGCACACGCCCTATAGCAAAAACTTCTCCAAAAAAAGAAAAAAAAAAAAAAAAAGAACATGGTGACTCTTATTTTACATTTGTACCATTACTCCCCACCTAAATGTGAAGAGGTATGGTTAGACAATTAGTCAAAGGTCCATTGGGAATAGCAAGACATATTTGTAAAACTATATGTCTTAGACTTTCCTAATTTAAACTATTCTGTATGAAGGTATGCTTACCAGAAAGTGTTAAAAATACAGTCCTCCTGAAGTATTCTCACTGAGAACTTAGTTTTATTTAAAAAATCAATGTCAATTTTATTCATTTATTTTCATGCACTTTATTATTGCAAAAATTTTATTTTTAAACCTTAAAGAATTTTTCCTCAGGGAAATGTTTTCTAACAAAATATGTTGATAATAAAAGTGTAGTATCATTTTATACTCAGATTGTGTGTTTTTCTAGCTAAATGCTTTTTCTTCAGTGCAGAATTTTACTAATTTATGTACTTCCACTTACCACAGTAATAATCACAGACTCCCAGCGTTTATTATTTCCTTACAAATGTTTTACATACATCAGTGAACACATAGATTAGTCCAAATAATCACAAGTGATTTCAGCTTGGCTACAACATTTATATGATTCAGTATGATTTGATACTACTGTCAGTTGCTCGTAATCAACAAAAAAATGGGTTTACACTGGATTATAAAATTAATATGCAAAAATAGAAACTAAACAAAATTAAAATGCAGCACATAAGCCGTGAATTGTCAGTGTCTTTAAGCCTCGTTTAGAACTCTTATAAACTTTCGGTGCAAAATTAGAACATTGTAAGGTCATATAAAAATTTAGATAATCTTACTAGAGTACATGGAAAATTTGTTTTTATCCTTTTTATCATTTTATAGGCATATAAATCATTTCAAAAAAACTAAAGATGAAATGTATAACTAAAAAGAGATAAACTTTGCATTATACTGAGAAGCTGACAGTGAGATAGCCTATTATCTCAAAAGAAACACTGAGATAACTATAAAATAGAAAATCAGAATTCCCTTGAAAAATCACTCTTTCCCGTATAAATATGTTTCAGAATGGAGAAACACTCTGGGCATTGACAAAATAGAACATTCACACTTCAATTAAGAAGAAAAATTGCTTTAGTATGGGAAACCAATATACATATTCCCTTTTTCATGACTTAACAAGACTATGTGAAGCCACTTCTAAGATCTAGTGGTTAAAGGAGTTGTATCCCCATGGTCAACTGCGGTTTGAATCCCAGTCCTGGTGGCTTGAAAAACACACTAGGCGGACCAGCAGATGGTGTAATGGTTATGTTTCTGGACTCCTACGTAGTTGACCACAATTTGAATCCCAGACAGAGTGGCTTGAAAATCACAATGGGCATGTGTGCAAGTGTGCCCCAAATCCAGAGAGGAGAATAGAAGAAAAGGGATTGCAATGTGGCCATCCCCTCTGGAGGGTGATTTCTTGCTTTCAATCTCTCTGTGTCTCTTTCTCTCTCTGTTTCTCTAGCGAGTGTATGCATGTGCCCTATAGTAAAAATCTCTCAAAAAAAAATAAATAAATAAAATAAGGAAAAGAAAAACACACTAAGTGCATGTGAGTACGTAACCATAATCTCAACAGGATGGAGAAATGGAGGAGAAGTGATTCTGTTGTGACATGTTCCACAAGGGTACTTTCTTCTTTTTTTTTCTCTTTCTGTCTCTCTTCTCTTTCTAATGAGCATATTTTTTTAAAAGGAGACTATATAATAAACTGGTTATATGAAATCATTTAATTTTTTACTTAAATCTAATATGCTGCAATTATTTAGATTATTATTTCCCTCATAAATTGCCTGAAATTTGGGACCAGCAGTTAGTGTAATGGCTATGTCGCTGGACTCCCATGTAGTCGACTGCGGTTCGAATCCCGGACCCAGTGGCTTAAACTCACGCCAGGCAGGTGTGCGTGCGTGCCCAAGATCCTGAGAGGAGAATGGAGGAGAAGGGATTGTGGCATGGCCATCCCCCCTGGGAGGGTGATTTCTCACTTTCTCTCTGTCTCTCTCTGTCTGTCTGGCGAACGCACGCGCCCTATAGCAAAAACCTCTACCAAATAAAGAAAGAAAGAAAAGAATTGCCTGAAATTTGAAGTTGCTTCCCAAAGCTTTTGTTTTCTAGCAACATGTATAGGAATATGATCCCGAATCCCTGTGTTTGGATCCACTACCTGTGGAAGCTGAGGCATATAACACTCACTTATGAACCTGGGCCTCAAATTCCTTACATATAATGAGGGAATGAATCATAACAGAATATAATTCATAAGATTTCTATAAAATTAAAAATATGATAATAGCTTAATAAACTTTTTTAACGGATCAGCAGGTGGTATGGGTTAAGGCTCTGGGCTCCCACAGGGCCAACCACAGTTCAAGTCCTGGGCCTGACAGCTTACTTTCTCACTTTCCCTCTCTTTGTCTATTTCTCTTTCTCTCATGAAAACACATGCCCTGTAGCAAAATTAGAAAATGATAATAGCAATAATAAATAAAATTAAATAAATTATTGTTTAAAAAATAAAAGCTTTATTTTTATTTACTATGACATTTTCTTTTTTTTAGAATTATTTTATTTAACTTTACATATTTATCCATTTATTTATTTTTAACTTGACCAGAGAGGGACAGAGTGGGGTCGGGGAGTGAGAAAGCAAGCTGCCAGGTCCGGGACTCAAACCTTGGTCAGCCCTGTGGGAGTCCAGTGCCCTTAATCACCATGCCACCTGCTGGCCCATACTATATTTTCAGAGCAATACGTAATGCATGAAGATTTCAATTCTTATATAGAAAACAGTGCCTAATCCAGTTAGTGTTTATTATTTTGAGCATTTATAGACTTTTTTAGGGGCTAATTTTAAATGTTAGTTACTAAGAAAAAAAGGAAAAAATCATAATACACTTCTAATTGATGTATTTATGAACAGTCTAAATACTTCTACATAATATAAATTAAATTGTGTCAGATTTCACTTGTTTATGAGTTTGAGTGTATGTTGGCTAGATCCACAATCAGTAAGATAACTGGAATGGGACCTACCAAAACGTGTGAATACACATGGGTCCAGCAACACAGGTTATTTCTAAGTCTTAATTAGCATAAACTAACACATCACTTATTTTAAACTCTGACCAGCTTCTATAAATATTGCATATTTTTCTAATGACCAGCTTCTATAAATATTGCATATTTTTCTAATTACATATTCTCCAAAGTGTATATTTTAGCCATCTGAATAGAATTAACACCCAATAAAATGTATCTATGCTTTTCAAATTTCAAAACCTGTTGCATTCTTGAAATGCACATTTTAGAAAATCTGTACTTGGGATTTTCTTCATTATCTTGTTGCTATGGCTTGCTATGATTTTGATATGGTTTGGTTTGTCCTGAAAAATTCATATACTAGAAGTTTGGTCCCCAATGTAAGGATGTTGAGAGGAGATAGGGCTCAGTGGGCAGCAATGTTTGGATCATGGAGTCAAAGTCTCATAAATAAATTGGCGCTGTCTAGCTGGAGGGAGTGAGTTCTCCAAGTCTTCCTCTTGCAGAAATGGATTAGTTCCCTTAGGAGCAGATTGCTACAAAATATGGCTGCTCCCAGGTACCTCTCTCTCTCTCTCCTTCTCTGGTTCTCTCTCTCTCTCTCTTTCTGTACTGCTTTCTTTCCTGCTTCTGCCAGCTATGTCATGATATAGCATCAGAGAGACTATCCAGTGTCTGGCCCTATGCACTTGGACTTTCCAGTCACCAGAATTGTGAACACAATAAACCTCTATTCTTTATAAATCATTCAGTCTTGGGTATGCCTACCTAGCAACACCATAACAGACTAAAATTTGTACAATTACCATTGAACAATCTCAAATCTATATGGCATCTGGTTATCTAAAACTGATTGTGCTAAGATTGGACACTGCATAGCGATGATTCTTTTATTTATAGCTTCTAGTGCTGTTCAATGTAATTACAGGTTACCATTTGGAAGGTTTTAAAAATAGATTCCAAAGATACTCCTTTGATAAAGGAGTCCTAAAAAACTGTATTGATAGTATACCTTTCTACATTCAAGCACAATGCAGATTACCAAGCACAAAACAATCAAGCTGTCCAAAGTTTAAAATCAAGTGCATGGTTAGAAATGTATACCAATGTTTGACATTCTTCTACCATTTGTCTGGAAACCATCTTGAGAAAAAGTAGATATGAAGATTTTAAAGGTAAATTGGTGGCTAATCCTATAGCTGAGCAGTTGAGGGACCTGGATTCCACATGGTTGATCACAGTTTGAATCCCAGCTCTAAAAGTGTGAAACACAAGCTAGGCACATGTGTGTGTCTCAGATCCTGAGAGAATAGAGAGATGGAAGAGAAGAGATCGTGGATTACCATGCTCAATTGAGAGAGTGTTTTTTCCCTTTCTCTCTCTCTATGCCTCTCTGTCTTTCTCTGGTGAGCACATGTGCCCTTTGGTAATTAGCAAAAGTGACAAGTGTTAGATATAAGATACATGCAGGCTTAAAAAAATTCCTACCATGTACGTATGCTAGCATATAAATTTAAACTGTATCAAATTGCATTTGTTAATGAGTTCTAGTGTATGTTGGCTAGATCCAAAATCAGTAAAAGAGAATTGGAGTGGGGTCTACCAAACTGTGTGAATACACATGGGTACAGCAACACAGGTAGTCTTACATTTCTCTGTCTTAATTAACAGAAACCCAGCACATCACTAATTTTAAACTCTGACCAGCTGCTATAAATATAGCATATTCTAACTGAGAACAACACTCCCCTATCTATCCTAATGTATCTTGAGCTTGTTGTTTTCCTGTCGGTGATGTTTTCTAGGGCTTCAATTACCAAGAACCACAAACTGGGGTACTTGAAAGAACAGAAATTTATTGTCTCACAGTACTGAAGACTGTAAATCCCAAGTCAGGTGGTAACAGAACCAGGTTCACTCTGAAGGCAGTAGGGAGAAATGATTTCCTATCTCTGCTGGTTTCTGGTGGTTGCCAGCTGTTGCTGGCCTTCCTTGGTTTGCAGCAGCATCAGTTCATTTTCTGTCTCCATCCTGACATGGCCTTCTTCCCTGTATTTGTCTATGTCTTCACGTGGTATTCTCTCCTCTGAATCTCTGTGTCCAAATCTCTTTATCCTCATAATCACATTAATTATTGAATTAGGGTCCTCTCTAACCTAGTATGGCCACATCTTAACTTGATCATGTATGCAAAGATCTAATTTCAAATAAGGTCACATTCATAGTTATCAGAGTTTAGAATTTGAGCATAGTTTTTTTGAAATACACTTAAATCTTCAGTGCTCTCTCTCTTTCATCTCTCACTCTCTCTCTCTTTCTTGTCTCCATCTATCTTGAAACTTTACATAACCTACTTAATATCACAGTTAAAAAAATAGATGTAGGGCCAGCAGGTGGCATGGTAGTTAAGTTGCTGGATAACACATGACCAATTCTGCCATTTGAGTCCAATTCCAGGGGCAGGAAAAACACGCCAAAGTCCATGCATGCCCAAAGTCCTAAGGAGAATGGAGAAGGGATTGTAGCATGGCCATCTCTGCACACACACATACACAACCGCCCCCCGGAGGGTTCTCAGTTTCCCTCTCTTTCTTGGGAACACACATGCTTACGGAAGGAAAAAGAAAAAAAAAAAGAAAGAAAAAGAAAGAAAGAAAGAAGAAAGAAAGGAAAGAGAGAGAGAGAGAGAGAGAGAGAGAGAGAGAGAGAGAGAGAGAGAGAAAGAAGAAAGAAGAGAAAGAAAGAAGGGCAGAAAGAAAGAGAGAAAGAAAAGTGTGGCTAAGGGATGCTTACAAACATCCTTATTGAAATTGAAAATAAAGTAAATTTTGTTTTAAATCACATGTATGATATTAAAGAATCATTCGACAATGAGAACAGGTTTTCCAGTTGAGATATATGCAGTCAATTATTGCAGGTAAGTTTAGATAATTTTAAATATCCTGGTAAAATAGCTTTAAAACATGGTAAAAGGCAAAAATATTCCTCTATTGTGCCCTTGATTATTGTGGTTTCTTTATGTAGGTGGAATAATCTTTATTTCCTACATTCTTTACACCTGTATTTAAAATCTATACTATTTCCATCCTATAATTCTATCTTACCTCTCTTTATGTTTATACATTTACCCTGATTTTCGGAATCTTTAAAATAAACTTTTTAAAATTTTTTGTTGTAGGGCGCATGCACCCACCAGAATGATACAGGCAATAAAAGAGAGAGGGAAACTGAGAAATTACCACCCCAGGGAGGATGGCCATGACACTATCCCTTCTCCTCTATTTGCCTTGGGGTTTGGGGCATGCATGCATACATGCCTGGTACATTTTCCCAGTCAGCCAGGTGGGATCCAAATGCTTTAACTACCATGCCACCTGGCTGGCCCCTTAAGAAAATATTTCTATCACCATATTTTTACATTTTTGCAGAAACTTTTTTTTTTTTTTTAATTTGGTCACAGGTGTGTGTACTTGCCAGAGAAGAAAGAGACAGAGAGGCAGAGGGAAAGAGAAAAAAGAGGAGAAACCACCTGCCGATGAAGCATGGTCTTGCAATGTCTTCTACTTCATTTCTCCAACTTGTCATTATTTGGGGCAAGCACACACACTCTCAGGGGTTTTTCATGCTCTCAGGGCTGAAACTCAGACTGTGTGTATGGCCATATGGGATTCAGTTCCCTGAATCTCTAGACCATGGGGCTGGCCCAGAAAACATTTTTACATCATGTTTTTTCTCTAGGTTTTTGGCTGGATTTTGGGGGACACTATTTTTCCTCCACAGTGGTTTTAACATTATACACGAGAGACATAATTGTCTTTTATTAAAACAGATTTTTTAAATGGCAGGTAGTTATAATTTACATGATGCTTTGAATATGTGTACATTATGAAATGGTTGAATCTAATTAATTAACATATGAATTTTCTTCCTTCCTTACTAGTAATTCCTGAGAGAATACTTAAATCTACTTCTTGGACTTAGGACAGAGTAATAGGGCTCTTTATTTCTTTTACCCCATGTTTGAGGAGTGCCTTACTCTCTTCTTTGCCTTGCAGCCCCTTTCTGTTAAATATCATGCCCTTTATATCCCCACTTGGATATGATATAGATGATGAAAGCTCTAGCAGCTAAATGATTGTGTCTAAATGTTATTGGGACTCTAGGGAAGGTCACATTGGGACAGGCTCTTTCAGATTGTAATTGTCCTAAAATCAGAAATAGCTGACAATTCTTTGTTTACTGAGCTTAATATGCAATACATCCAACCAGGCACAGGTCTGTGCTCTTCCAAATTTCCACCATTACAAAATTCCTTTTCTCATACAAACTATGAATTTTCATATCAACTTCTATCAGCCTATTACCTCCACTGGCCTGCTATGCCTTCATCTAGATAACCTCTAGAGAGACAGGAAAAGAGATCTCTTGAGTAAGTATGACGCTTGCTGGTGTTTGTGCTGCAGAAGCCTTGATACCTGATTTTCTGTTCAGTGTTATGCCATTCTTCCCCACTTAGGGGAGCTAGTGGCAAGAACTGAAGCATTTCTGAACAAAGCTGCCCTTACTTTGATTTAGAGGATAGAGTATGCATAAATTGGCTGTACAGAAACACTGATGATGTAATCAGTGGGCATTATTTTAGGTACTTTTCTGTAAAGAAATTTAAAAGAATGACAGGTCAGTAATTGTCTACAGAATGATAATTGTGAGAGGCATATTTAGATTCTACTGATTTGCTGCAACTTCAAGGTTCCTGTGCTAGTTTGTTCAATGTCATTTCATGAAGAACTTAAAGCTGTGTCCAAAAAAGATTTAAGACTTTTTTTGAATATAAAACTGAAGTAGAAAATTCAGACAAGAAGAAATATAAATAGAAACTGAAGACCAATTGCATGAGAATATCACTGTAGCTTTGAAGAGATAGCATATTTTTATAGGCCAAATTAAAACAGAGTTAAATAATTTTCCTAATCAGAGAAAAGTAACCCTATCTATTTTAGAAGAAACAATTATTCTAACATTTATTTTTTAAATGAAATATTTTATGTGTGGCATTTCCAGAAAGGATACTGAGTGATAAAACACACACTTGTCACAAACTCATCTTAAAACAGGTGCAGTAAGGGATTTCACATGGTTATTTCTTGTCATATCCTGAAATAGAAATCAAGGGAGCAGCATTAAAATGAAATTCTATAAAGGATATTCTGCAAGTTGCAATATTGTTTTCTGAAAACCTGTAATAGATGTAGCAGGTAACCTGCCTATGGCACACAAATGTTTATATAAAAATTGGTACAAAACAGTTATTTCCTAGCTTACTCCCACTGGCTAAGTCAGTGCAGGAAACTTCTATGTTTATGCTATTTTATGCACATGAAATATTGGGGAAGCTATGTGTACATCGTGTGATTGTATATCCAGATTGCCTTGAATGGTCCAAAAGTATGTCTGCTGTCTCAAAAATAATTATTGCCAGTTCCCCTTTTCATTCTCAAAAGTGTCAGCTTGGGATGATAAATTATATCGTCACCCTCCTCATTCACAAATTTGTGATACAGTTCTCTGTTTCTTAAGCACAAATTACAGTCTAAGTAGTTTTTCAGCCTGACAACCATGGGCATATGCAGGTATCCTCTTCCTACTCAGTTAATCTCCTGTGTGACTTCTGCCACCACGTCCAATGTGATGATATGGTAGAACATCTTAATATGATCAACAGCATATGATCTGGGGCAAGTGAATGGCTAGGGTTCAAATTCTGCTTTTACCTTTACCATGTGCTAGCTGTATGACCTTAAATAAGTTATATAGCCTTTCTGTGACTAGACTTACCCCCTACAGAATGTGGATAACAGTGCCAGCACTGTGGCACAAAGGTAATGCACTGTTAAAGAGAAGGTGGATACCCCATGGGGACTGTGGTTCAGATCTCCAACCAGGTCCATCTGAAACACAGTTACTTCACAGATAGCTCCTAGGGTTCCACGGACTGGGTACTAGTGGTGGGAATGGATCCTGCAAAGGTGCTGCTCTCTCTTTCACACACACACAAGCTCACGTGTGCTCACAGTGCTTTACCAAGAATAAAGAACAAAATTTAAATGGGAATAACAATAGTACCTGATAAAACTGTGAAGGATGAAAAGTTCATGCATAGAAAATACTGGGAACTGAGATTAGTAAGCACAAAGTCAGTGTGAGCATTGTCTGTTGCCACCATGGCCATATCCAACCTTCTCTTTATGTGCCAATTAGTCTGAATTAATTTCCAGGTTTGGGATTTCTTAAAATATTTTGCAGATTACAGTCCTCATTTCCACCATCCTTTTATGTTGAACCTGCAGCCCAAACTTGCTTTCCCCACAACTTAGGGAAAACTCTTCCACTGATATAAAGCCACTCTGAGTAAAGAAAATCCTAAACTTCACTGTACCAAAGAGGAAGGGAGATGTTATATTTTCCCCTCTTCTGCTGACTGTCATGGGAAAGTTATACTTTCAGAGAGACACTGTTATGATAAGGAACAGACAGAAATACAAAACGGTAACTGGAAGCAACCTAACAAAATGAGGACATGGGGAAGGTATTGGAAACTAAAGGGTAAGAATGTGCACTACAGCTTAAACTGGACCCACAAAATACAGGTTCAACAGCCATCAAAATATTCCTAACCTTTGGGACCAGCAGTTAGCGTAATAGCTATGTTGCTGGACTCCCACGTAGTTGACCGCGGTTCGAGTCCCAGACCCGGTGGCTTAAACTCACGCTGGGCGCGTGTGCGTGTGTGCCCAAGATCCTAAGAGGAGAATGGAGGAGAAGGGATTGTGGCGTGGCCATCCCCCCGGGGGGGGGGGTGATTTCTCGCTTTCTGTCTCTCTGTCTCTCTCTGTCTGGCAAGCACATGCGTCCCATAGCAAAAACCTCTAAAAAAAAAAAAATTTCCTAACCCCAACTAGGCTGAGGCTATTATTTAAATATGTGCCTGCCAATGTTTGTGTCATAAACAAGACATCTGATGAAGCCTGGAGACGAAAGAGAATAGTTCATTCACAGGTAAATATATGAGGAAAGGACAGGTTGAAATGTATACTTTTTTGCTTCTCTACACTGATTAATTTATGCATTTACTGTTTTTGATAAATAATACTGATATTTTGTTGGTAATAATGCAATTAATTTTTAAAAACACAATGGAAACCAAAAATAAAAAAAACACCTATGCGAAATATTCATAAAGCATACACGAGGTGAGGGAGTAATCATTTATCAAGTGAGGACATGGATTTTTGCATATAGATTACACATACATCGAGTTAGAAAAAATTTTATGATACATAGTGAAATTTCTAAAAATGACATACACAGAGAAAAAACAAACACAATCTTGGGAGCCAACATAGGGGCACTGGACATCATGTCACGTTCGTTCCAATACATTGCTTGAATCATGTTGTGTTTGCGCTCTGGCTGGAAAAGGCTGAAACACAGAGACATGATCTTGTTCTGCCATCAGTCAAGGAGTAAATATTGGCAGAGGCAAATGTAACTTCACTAGTGAAAATGAAGATGTAAATCGGCAGTGAAGGAAAAAGAAAAAAAAAGAAAAAGATTTTTTTCCCCTCTGTTACATGCAGCATATTGAGCTATTCAGTCCCTCCTGACCAGCTGTGAGAGTGCCAAACCCCTTTTCTGCCAAGAAGTTTGCACATCCAAGAAAGCAGGTGACTCTTCCGGTGACCTTGCTATTGAAGAGAGGGAAATAGCCTGCAGCATCAGCAGCAGGATCTTGACACTGAAGTTAGAAACCCTCTCATTCAACCCCCTAAGCACTTAGCCCAATAAATGGTTGCATTTGTCAATTAGACAGAAATAGCTCATTCAGTCTGGTACTGTGTGAAGAGTTAAAGGAAATGAAAAGTATCAGGATCAAACAAAATAAATGAATTACATATCTGTCACCTATTGGTTATAGTAATCCAAGGTGACACAAAACACCTATTGTGATACTAAAGTATGTGTTGTTATTAGATCTAGAGCCATGCAGAATAATTTTAGCAATAATTTTAAATCTAAGAAAAGGGTAGTCATCCTTAGCTAAATTAGTGAAACTATCTGATTAAACCTATATGGGTGTCATAGTTAATTTACTAACTTACTTTAAGTTGGTAAAATTGGCTGATTAATCATAACTAATGTCATATTATTAAAAGTGTCTGGGACCAGCAGTTAGCATAATGGCTATGTCACTGGAATCCCATGTAGTCGACAAGGGTTTGAGTCTCAGACCCAGTGGCTTTAACTCATGCTTGGTGCATGTGTGTGCGTGCCCAAGATCCCGAGAAGAGAATGGAGGAGAAGGGATTGCGGCATGGCCATCCCCCCTGGGGGATCATTTCTCACTTTCTGTCTTTCTGTTTCCCTCTGTCTTTCTGGCAAGTGCACGTATCCTATAGCAAAAACCTCTCAAAAAAAAAAAAAAGTGTCCTAAATATTGTTCACAATTAGCAATGTATATAATTATAGTACTAGTCACAAATGGGAAGATCATAAGTGAAGTAATCAGTAAAAGGAAAAAAAAATATTTATTATTAATAAATCTCAAAGATAATGGTTTATTTAAAATAATAATAATAGTGTATTCAGTGATTATAATTTTATAGTTTAGGGATAAGAGAAATGAATGACAGCAATGTTAGGAAGGAAAGGAGGGAGAAATGTGGAAATAATTCTTAAAACAGAAAGTTAGAGGACCAGCAGGTGGAATGCTGCTTAAGGTGCTGCACTCATATGAGGCTGAATTGGTTCAAGACCTGGAGTGGGAAGCTTGAAAATCATGCAGGACCCATGTACATACATGCCCAAAATCTGAGAGGAGAATCAAGAAGAAGGGTTTGCAGTGTGATTATCCCCCTAGAGGTAATTTCTCACTTTCCCTTTCTTTGTCTCTCTCTGGCAAGCACATGCACCCTATGACAAAAAAAAAAAGTTAGATGATATATTTTCATACATTTTCAACACTTTACATATATGTTTGTGCTCTTTTTGCATTCATTGCAAGAAATTTAAAAAAAATTAATAAAGTGGAAGATACTTACCAAACTTAATTTATCAGTTTTCATAAGTACATCAAAAGTAAAAACTCCCTTTAACAGTCCACTAACATAACTTCACAAATTTTTTAAAAAGCACGTATATATGTGTGTGTGTGTATGTGTGTGTATAATTCGAGAAGAAACACATAAATGGTAATTGACATTAGAAATTTTTAGATAAATAACTCATGCTGTTTAGCATGTTAATAATATATCTCAAATCAGAGAAAGTAACTCCAAGTCAATCATTAGTATTGTCAATGATGACTCAACAGTCAGTGTAAAATTGAAATATTACTTGAATTTATTATTACTTTGTGTTCAATTTCAATGTTTACTTTTCAATTAAATTTTTAAAAAAAGCTTTAGTGACATGACTGAACACAATTTATGCAATGTGGATTAAAACCCTCTTAGCTGTATTTGAAATAGGAAGTCATGAAGATTAAACAGTATTACAGAAATACAGCCTATGAGTAAATATGCTCCCATTCTATTAAAGATGTTGATGGCATATTGAACAATTGTAAACATGTTTAAAGTGCATAGATAATACATCTTTCAATAACTAACAGTTATTTTTAAGTGATTTATAAGACCCATATGAAATATCATAAAATGTACCTGGGAATATGCCAGATAAACTTCTAGGCTCTTTAATGTTTGAGCCAGTTACTCCCACTTTTAGCCATTAGCTTAGAATTCAGAGTTGAGATCTCCAGGTGATATTTATTCATTAACATAAAAGCATAAAAGAAATATTTCTTGTCTTAGATCCCTGTCATTCCCTCTTACTCTTCTCAACTCCTTTTCCCAAAGGGAGTATCCTTTCCATTAAAGCTAAGTGATTCTTAACTTCCTTTGACTGGAGCTATAATTCCCCAGATAACTAATGATAATAGCGAAGTGATGTGAAGGAAGTAGGATATTGCAGTAACCTCCTAGTTATCTAATCTATAGTATTCAGTTTCTACCACTTATTGATTTAAAAAAAAAATAGAAACAACTCAATCCACAACACTACAGGTGCCTTCCTCTGCAAGCATCTATTTGAATGGCTTTTACAGAATGAAATAAAACATCTCAAAGATCATGTACTGGAAAAGAATGATATGAGATGCCATCATTGATTGTATTTTACAGAGTAGTCAGTGGTATTCAAAAATAGATCCCATAACCGTACAGACCGATAGCAAATGACCAGTGCAGAGGTGAAATCAGTTCTAATTAAACTTTATTTGTGGAGATTAGTATTGTAGTCTTCTAAATAAATTTTGCCACTTAAATTTGTACAAAACAAAGAGTAAATACAATTTTTTTTCTGCTGTTCGTGCTTAGCAAAGCATATATTTATCATTTGTATATGCTTAGGGAGGAGAAAGGGTTTTTTTAATATTTTAGAGACAAAATATATTTCATTTAAAATGTGCTCTTTATAAACTGTAATGTATTTTACCAACAATCAATTAAACATTATCTCTTGATGACTCATTTTGCTTATTATTATTATTTATTTATTTATTTTATTATTTTATTATTATTATTATTTTTTGAGAGGTTTTTTTCACTATAGGGCGCGTGTGCTCGCCAGACAGACAGAGAGAGACATAGAGACAGAAAGCGAGAAATCACCTCCCAGGGGGGATGGTCACGCCACAATCCCTTCTCCTCCATTCTCCTCTCGGGATCTTGGGCACGCACGCACACGCGCCCGGCATGAGTTTTAAGCCACCGGGTCCGGGACACGAACTCCGGTCGACTAGCCATTACGCTAACTGCTGGTTCCCCTTATTATTTTTTTTTTTAAGAGGTTTTTGCTATAGGGCACATGAGCTCGCCAGGAAGACAGAGACAGACAGAGAGACAGAAAGCAAGAAATCACCCAGAGGGGATGGCCATGCCGCAATCCCTTCTCCTCCATTCTCCTCTTGGGATCTCGGGCACACATGACCTGCGCCCAGCGTGAGTTTAAGCCAACAGGTCCTGAATGCCAACTGCTGGTCCCTCATTTTATTATTCATTTTAATAATTATGTGTGCGTGTGTTTATATTGACTACATAAGGTCATTTAAAATCTAATTCTAGAAAGGTAGTTGAATAAATGGTTTGATTTCTTGCCAGTTACTATGCTCATACTTGATGACAAAAATATAAATATAACATTGACATATGAGGAGCTTAATATTGAGAACTCAGCATCATTTTGGTTTCACAGAAAGCTATTTTCAGGTCTAGGTAAGGCCACTTTGTTGTGTGCATGTTCAAATCATGCTTCTTTTCTTCTGCGCAGTTATCTCAGTTGTCAACTATAAATTTGTAAATATGATTATCTAATTACTATCAGTTTTGATAGATAAATTAGTAAAAGGACTCTCCCTTGTTCTCCACTGTTCCTAGAAGTGCATGAAGTAAGTGACATTTTAAATACTCCCTAAATATTTGTTGACATAATAAACGATATTCCGAGTATGTACAAAATTATAAAAATTCATAAGAGTATATGTGTTTTTGTACATTCAAATCCATTTCTAGTCAGTAACTAACAGTGTTATAATCAATAAGAAGGTTATAAAGGTCAGTAGAGATATATTTATTATTATTATTAAACAAGTTTAAAAAGTAAAATGAGTGACCAGCAGATAGAGTAATGGTTACCTCTCTAGACTCCCATGTAATTGCTCATGGTTCGAGTCCTAGACTAGGTGGCTTGAAACTCGTGGTGGGCACATGTACATGCATGCCCAAGACCTCAAGATGAGAATGGAGGAGAAGGCTTGGCCATACTCCCTGGCATGTGATTTCTCATCTTCTGTTTCTCTGTCTCTGTATCTCTGGAGAGTACAGGTGTCCTACAGCAAAAGTCTTTAAACAAAAAGGTAAAATAAGTTATTAACTCATTTTAAGATCCAGTATATATTGGCAATTAACATTTAGTCATTATCTTTAGAGTAAGAAATAGAGATAGATGTTGACTATTATCTTTCACACATACTAAGAAAAGAAATGGAAACACAACATCAATTAATGACCAACGCTAGGAAATATGCTAAATATTTTACATGCATTATCTAATTTAATCCTCATAATAGCCCTAGATTATAGGGTTTAGAGAAACCTAAGAAATTCAAGGATTTCCTATCCCTCTGTAACAGATAGAAACTTAAGAAATTGATCTTTTTACTGTTCTAATAAGCCAAACATATGAGTTATTAACAAAAACATATTTTACATTTTTAAAGAATTATTTATTTAATTGTATTTAGTAGTAGTAGTAGTATTTATTTGCTATAGAGTATATACACTCACCAAAGAGGTGGTGAAGAGGGAGTGAAAAAGCAAGCCACCAGGTCCAGGACTTGAACCACTGTTGGTCATATGAGTGTCTAGCATCTCACTCACCACATCACCTGCTGGCCTGTAAAACATATTTTCTAAGATAATCAAATTACTTAATATCATGAGAACGGTTTTAAACACACAAATTTCCATTTTATTTTTTGAAACAGCTCTATCGAAATTCCTAATTTGATTTGAATAAATGCTTTCACCAAGTTTAACCTTTTACCATACCACTTAAAATATATAACTTTCTTTCTCAATGCAGAATAACATCAAAAGAAAATTCATCATAGAACTGACACATATACATAAATACTCACACACACACACATTCACACACACACATACACAATTAGACAAAGATTGTCATAAGATATATTCTGAAATAATAGGTCTATAATAAACTTTTTTTAAATTATGGTATTTAAATTGGTATAGCAAATTAAAAAAAATAAAAAGCACAAAAAGTAATTTTCTTTTACACCTTAACTTCAGTGTCTTTACTTATTATCTAACAATTATTATTAATATTTTTCCTTTGGAGAGGTTTTTGCTATAGTGCGTGTGTGCTTGCCAGAAAGATAGAGAGAGACATAGAGACAGAAAGCCAGAAATCACTCCCCCAGGGGGTGACCATGACACAATCCCTTCTCCTCCATTCTCCTCTCAGGTTCTTAGGCACGCACACACACACGTGCCCGCCATGAGTTTAAGCTACCAGGTCTGGGACTTGAACCACAGTTGACTACATGGGAGTCCAGCAACAGAGCCATTATACCATCTGCTGGTTCTTATTTTTAGCTATTTTAACAATTTTGAATTGACCTAAGTTTATTAGGAATTTTATGAGATTTAAAAGATTCTCATATTTTAGGCAAATCTCAAGAAAATTTTTTGTAACACAAGTTAGTTAATTATTAGCTTTATAAAATTAGAAAAAATTATGTTTTGATTAGACTTATATGACAGTATATTTGAATAGGCCTTGGAATTAACCTGCATAGTATAATAATAACTTGGGAATAAATCAGATGTTCTTTTATTTGGTATTGTATTATTCATTATACAAAATAAATTATTAAACATCTCTATAGCAAACAATATGTTTTTCTTTCTTTTTTTTTTGAGAGACCTTTCACTATAGGACATGTGCACTCACTAGAGAGACAGATATAAGAAATTACTCTGCAATCTCTTCTCCTTCATACTCCTTTTGGGGGCCTTGGGCATGCACGCAAATGTTCCCAGTGTGAGTTTTAAACTGCTGGGTCCAGGACTTGAATTGCTGTTAGCCATGTGGTAGTCCAATCATATAAGCATTTCCACATCTGATAGTCCCCACAGTATGTTTTTCTAGATATTCATACAGTATGTGCCAATCAAATCAATGATATTACCTTAAACACCATTTTTTAAATAATTTTTATAAGTTAGATTTTCAAATTATGTATCTCTATAGCACACAGTAAGGTTTTTCAACATATACATGTAATACATAGTACTCAAAATCAAAGATATTACCATAAATATCAATTTTTTTGGAGAGTAATTTTTGCTATAAGGTATGTGTGCTCACTGGAAACAGAGAAAGAGACAGAGAGACAGAAAGCAAGAAATCACCCCTCAGGGGGAATGGCCATGCCACAATCACTTCTCATTATCCCCCCAGGATTTTGGGCATATACTCATGTACACCTGGCATGAGTTTCAAGCCTCCATGTCTGGGACTCAAGCCATATTTTACCATGTGGGAGTCCAGTGACAACCATTATGCCATCTGCTCCTCTGTTTTAACAAACAGCTTTATATTCTTTTTTCTGTTAAGTGTTTTTTTTTTCTTTGACCCTCCTACTCATCATCTACCATTTAATTCCCTTCCTTACAGTCTCTCCTATCTACACTTATCCTCTCTACTATCATATCTTCTGATCTTTTAATTTCTGCTATAGAGTGCAGACATCGGTCTATACTGAGCTGGGCACTGTGGCACACATCTTTAATCCTAGCTTCCCGGGAGACTGGGGCAGGGAATCACAATATCAAGACCCTGTCAAAAAAATACCTCCACTTCTACTACCCTCTTTCTTCTCCTCCTGCACTTTCTGCCCTCTCTCAGACAGAAAGAGAGAGAGAGCATGCTTGCAAGGAATATGGACTTGAGAGTCAGACACAAATAGCTAGGTCAAATACTGACATTTGTTAATAACTATTCTCCAAGGCCCTCTTTCTTCTTCTAAAACCGTAATTTTTCCCTTGAAGGGCTATTGTTAAGAGTGAATGATAAAATGTATGTGAATGTACAGAGCACTCAGTTCTTTACTCACGAAGGGCTTCTACAATGGCACATTTATTTTATTTGCTTACATTAATGCCTCTCAAAAGAAGGTTTAAGAACAAATTTTAGGAACTTTTTTAAAATTTTAATTTAAGAAAAGCCATATTAGATTTCAAGTTGTTAAGTTGTTCACCAGGTTAAACTTGTATAGGGCTCATGCATCACTACAAGGCAGTAGCATACATGATTATCACAAGAATCCTTTGAGGAACTTATTATTGTCCTCCTATAGATGGAGAAATAGAAGTTCAGAAAAGTTAGGACACTCTCCTGGAATGTTAGGAAATGGAACTTGAATCTTCTGACTTTATACTCAGGGCATTTTTCCTCTGAGTCAAGGGAAAAATCCAAGGGCGCATACATCTAAAATGTCAACCACCTTCCCAATTTGAACCGGTTGATAAAAATGAAAATATTCCTACTTCTAGTATGACTTTATTGATGTTCTAAATAGGTTCATCCAGGAAAGAATGAATAATTATGATTTGTGGGGCTTTTCCTCTTTATTAGGCACTCTGCTGAATAATTTGCAAATGCTATCTCTCACAGCAATCCTTTGGGGGTAGGTTCTTATATCTGGATTTCAGAGACGGGAAAAAATGTTTTTTGAGAAAATTTTGCTACAGGGCACATGCACTTGCTGGAGAGACAAAAAGAGACAGAGAGGTAGAAAATGAGAAATCGACACCCTCCCCAGGGTGGGTGGCCTCACCACAATCCTTTTTCCTCTATTCGCAGGATTTTGGACATGCACACACATGCACCCAGCATGAGTTTTAAGCCACTGGGTCTGGGACTCAAACATCATTGGATTACATAGGAGTCCAATTACATAACCACAGCAATGTATACCATTTGCTGGTGGTGCAATTTTTTTAATGCCCTTAGTTTTTTTTTTTTTTCCCCTTATGCATTTATTTATTTATTTATATATTGTAAACTTATGTTTACAAGAGAAAAACAAATAGAAACTTTTTTTTTGTATTGTCTGAAAATAGTTCACTCTAGTGTGTATCTATTCATTTATTTGTCATCCAAAGAGAACCTCACCTATAAGGACTGACAAGTGGGTGAAATAGTCACAGTCTTTTGTGAAACGGTACTGTTTCATTAGTTTGTATCTGTAACTTATCATCATAAATACAACCTGTATGTTTTATTATATACAAATTTATAAAAAATAAGTAAATAAATCCATGAAATTTTAAAAGATCTCTCACATATACACATGAAAGGAGATAGATAAAAAGATAATGAGAAAGGTCCAGCTATGGGGATGCAGGCAACAGGGTGATGCTATGCAGTTCTGGAGTCAGATAAGAGGCTCAGGTTCAGATCCTGGTCGAGTTGAATATGCTGGGCATGCCATGGGTGCACATACGATACTTGTTGGCTGGAGGATTGGGGGCAAGGTCTTGCCAGGAGTACCTCTTCCACTCTCCCTCTCTTTTGCTCTTATGAAATAGTTAAATAAATTTTATAAAATGAAAGAAAGCAAGTAGAGAGATCTCTTTATAATATCCTTCCTATTTAATACTTCTTACAGCAATAGTTTTTAAATATAACTTTTATAAATAAAGCTTAACATTCTAAATAATAGATTTTGGTGAATTAAGACAGTGAACATATAATTTTTCTTTCATCTTCTTAGTATAGACCTGACAAATGATGAACAGTACTCAATCTACATAATTAACTTTCTCTACCTTTCTCCAGATGGACAAGAAATTCTGAAGTTGTTCTTCTTGTTTAAATGACAGAAATGCCGGGAATATTGAGAAAAATGACATCATTTTATTATTATTTCAGATTATAAATAATTTTATCTTTATGGTTATTTTCATGTTAAAGTGCCAATTTCATTAATATTTCATTTTAATAAATAGTACCACTTTGGATCTTTTCTCATCTTTCCTTATTTTGGAAATTTTTATTACCAAATTTAAAGCCTTTCTTTTTCTCTCTTATTTTTCTTTCTCTTTATTTCTCTACCAAGCTCTTGCTCTCTTAGAGAAAAATTTAAAAATACTTTTATTATAGTCATATTTTTGCTTTATCTCTTATATCACTTGCCCATAAACTCTGCAAATTTTCAAGATGTTAATTTTCCTATTTAGTGTTTAATTGACCATAACATAAATTTCTCTCATCAGCAACATACATATTTTTATTATTATAATGGAGAAGAGTACCTCAAGGAGGATTGTACCTTCTAAAATGTTAATCTGGTAGTTCATATTTCTATGGGATCATTTATGAGTAGACTTACAGATTTTTTTGTATGTATCTTTTAATTTTTTTTTATTCTCAGCTTTTGATTCAAATGTCCATCTTACCAGTCACTAAAGGCATGGTAGCAAAGGCATGTCATAAAGGCTTGTTGTAATATATGCTACTCAACGGGAAAGCGGAGTACAGGAAATCTGCCTTCTTTTGCTTTCTGTGAACAGTTGTCATGTTTCATTGGGAAAATACTTATGCTTTTATTTTACTTTTATTTTATTTATTTCTCAATCTGCACTGATAACATTCTGCTGTGAATATATTCAAGACAAAAACACATTCTTGTCGTATTTAAGCATAAATAACTTAGGCTTGGATCCAAATTTCTAAAGGTTTTATTACATTTAAAATACATTTTAGTATGTACAATATACCTTTTCTCAGCTCAAGTAATAATATATACTCCATATTGGCCATGCCTGTTGAATTCTAGATGAGCAGGAATATCAGAAGTTGATTTTTCTTTTCTGTGACTATGTTGTGTTTATAGTTCTGTGCTCTTTATCAATAATTGTCTAATGAGTGCCTATTATGTTCAATAAGGCACAGAATATCTACAGAAAATTTATTAGTTGAGAATGATGTAAAGAGGTAAAATGTGAGATATGGTAGATAATGTTCACATCAAGAGGAATGATTATATTATTAATAAGTATTACTATTTGTCTGTTATATTTGAAATTTTCAAATATTATGTCATCTAAAGTTCATGACAACCTTATGGACAGTGTTGTTACTGCCTCTGTTTTATAATGAAGAAACTGAAGTGCAAAAAGTTACATGACTTTCCAAAGTTACATGTTAGGAAGTACAGCACTGCAGTTTGAATTTGTCTCCAGCAGTGAACTCCAGATCACACATATCTAAGAATAAAAACATTATTGCAAAGCACAATATAAAATAAATTTGCATATGAAGCAGTTTGAAATGTTTCTGTGTGTGTGTGTGTGTGTATGTGTGTGGGTTAGGTGGTAGATTTTTAGGAGAAAGGAGATGAGAGGCAGAATACATTTATTGAGCTCCTGTTATGGCATGAGTATTTTCATTTTGAAGCATAGTTGTATCATGTTTCTCCTGGATTTTTATTGACTTGTACCAGTACATTAAAGATTTCCAGGCAAATTGGGCAATTTGGAAACAATCACAGAGAAAAATGAATAGTATTGATTTTCTGATAAAAAATGTATATGGCAGTAATGTATGTTAGTACAAAAAATGTTGAATAAAATTTTGAATTCTTGACAAAATATATTTTTATTGCTTCTGTAACAACGTCCAAATATGTGCCATGGTTGCAATGTTTTCATATTTTTAATGGCTTTATTCTTCATATGTAAATAAACTCTTAGGATTTCCTTCCATTTTCCTTTTTTACTTTAATTTTTTTTTTCTAATTTTGCCAGAGGATGCATGTATTCACCAGACAGAAAGAAGGAAATTGAGAAAGTACCTCCAATGTAGAATGGTCATGCTACCATCTCTTTTCTACCATTTCACCACTTTTCAAGATTTTGGACATGCATGCATATGTGCCCAGTGTATTTATCAAGCCACATGATCGATGACTGAACCATATAGTTAGCCACATGGAATCCAGCTACTTTAACAACCATGCCCTGAGTTGGTCCAAATTCTCCTTTTTGAGATATTATCTTGCTATTTAGTGCTTTTGACTGTAATGCTGTTACCAAGTTCCTGTCACAAGAAAAGAAAATCTCTCATTCCTTTTTCTGTTTTTCTTGGTATTTACCAAAAGGATAGATGGCACTCAGTGGGAAAGACTGATTATTTTACATATCCCTGTTTATTGCAGCATTATTCACAATTCCTAAGAAATAGAATCAACCTAAATGCCAAAGAACTGATGAACAGATTTAAAAACTGTGGCACATATACACTATGGAATATTATTCAGTCATAAGGAAAAATGAGATCCTGTCATTTGATTCAAAGTGGATGAATAGAGCAAATTTAATGCTAAGCAAAGTAAGCCAGTCTATGAAATATAAACACTGTATATTCTCACTTAGTACCTACCAAATGTCTGCACTCTGAGGTAGAAATTGAAAACTTCAAAGATATAGTAATAGGAAGGACAAGTATAGACACTAGAAGCTGTATGGGGAAAGAGTGAATAGTAGAGGGTGGGTGAGAGGGGCTTGAGAATAAAACTCTTAGCAGATATATGACTGTAAAATTCTCTGTTGAAAATAAAACCCTCCATTTGATTCAGAGTAGGTGAATATAGAATACTTAATGCTAATAAAAGTAATCCAGACTCTGAAAGACACACACATACTATATATATATATATGTATCCCTGCTTGTTTAGGCACAGCTCTGTGGCCCCCTGTGGTCCCTGACTTGTGCAGCTGGCTTTCCTAATCTGTTTTGCTGCCTCCTCCTATTGTTTTCACCTTATCTGCCTTAGGTTAAAGAAACATTTACTGGACATCCTCATTTGCTGTGTATTCCACTGTAGATACAAGAATGCAGTGATATACAAGACAGCTACCTTCATGTGGCTCTGGATCTGAAGGCAGACACCCAGTTCAGCATTCACTTGTTATACTGAACCTTGGTAAAGAAAGTTAGGTGATTATGTAAATGAGTACTCATCTGTATATTTTATTTTTAGAAGTTTCTTCCTTTCTTTAATAAGAAAGAGAGAAAACAAGAAAAAAAAAAAAAAAAGAGACATCAATTCTTCACTCTACAAACTTTGCAGCAATCCGGGATCATGGCCCATGTGCACACAAGATGACCTGGAAACAAAACCCTATTTTTCCGTATGGCTTCCAGCATCATAAAGCAGTGTACTACTGCTATGCTACCATGGCTGGACCAATATCTATGCATTTTAAATTGGGCGGGGGGGGGGGGGGGGGGTTCTTCTGAATAGGTGTTTTTGTTTTTTCCAAATTGTCACATTACTGTTTTAAAATTGGTTTGGTATTTGAGTGAATGTGACATCTTATATTTCCATAACTTAAAAAAAAGGTGCTAAAACTTAACTTAATAATCCCTGTTTATCGATTGCTTACAATTTGCCAAGTGTTTTCCATGCATTTTTTAACTTCATCCTTAAAACAACCTTGAGAGGGTGCTGTGGTTCTCATTATACCAAGGACTAACTAAGGCTTGGGAAAGTTGTGCCTTGCTTAAAGTTACAAAACCAGAAACTTAACAAGATTCTTCTGATTCCAGAAACTACATTCCTAGCTAAATTATTTTTAATATTTTTGATAGTATTTTTGCTATAGGGGGTGTGTGCTCACTGGAGAGACAGAGAGAAATGAGAACTCACCCTCCAGAGGGGATGGCCATGCCACAATCCCTTTTCCATTCTCCTCTCAGGATTTTGGGCACACACACACACACACCCACACACACCTAGTGTGAGTTTCAAACCACTGAGTCTGGACACAAACTGTGGTCAGCCATGTGAGAGTCCAGCACCTTAACTACTATGCCACCTACTGGCCCCAAATTTAATCAAATAAGTGTATTAGAAAAGTTTAAATGCATTTTTAAAATCTTTGATGAGTATTTCATTGTAAGAATGTAACAACAATTCATTTAATCATAATTGGAAGTCATTTGGGTAATTTCTAGTTTTCCCAAATTATGAATATAGCTGTTATAAACATTTGCCTAAAACTGAAATAAAATTAAAAATCATGGAAAATACATATTATGAAAAAAACTCTGATAAATTAAAGAAAATTTTACCAAAATAAACTCACAGTTTAATTCCATTTCCATGAAGTTTTGGAAGTCTGTGGGTATGATTATTTTATTCAGGAGTAAGTCAATTCCTATGGTTGTCAGGATAAATTACAATTAAATTATGATTGTAAAAAATACAAATTTTTGAGGAATTATTCTCGATGGGTGTGAATGTCAGATGAGGTGTATGTGGAGGAGTGGGGCCCAACGAAAGACATTTAGAGAAGGGATACAGAGGTAAGAGCATTGACGGGATGGGGAGGTGTGGTGTTATCTGTTGAAGATATTTCGATCAACGGGTCTGGGGAGAAATGTTCACATATCGAAATGGTCTCATTGTAAGCCAAACAATATGATTGAAAGTATATACAAAAATAAATAAAGTAATTAATAAAAATAAAAAATAAAAAAAATACAAATTTTAAAATAATTATTTATTTAATTTAAATCTATATTATTTAATTTAATAAATATTATTTTTACTTTCCCCATGGCTGTGCAAATGTGATGATTTATGTAGAAGAACTTCATAAACTTGAATTTTGCTGTGATATATATTTGAATTACATAAAAAGTGCTCAATATCTGGTACTTTAGAGGAGGAAAACCTTTATCCCTTACCATCCTAGGCTCCCCTACTAAGACCTCATAAATTAAACTTTCAACAGACAGATTAATAAGAGAAAAACAAGTAAAAGTTTATTAACATGTGCACTGCATGTTCACATAGGAACACTCAATGATGAGTAACTTATGACTGAGTTTAGAATTTGGGGTCTTTCTATCTAACTTAGTAGGAAAAAGAGAGATGAGAAAAAGGGCACTTGGAAAGTCAGAGGACTTTTTGATAAGATACATGAAATCTTACAATAAGTCAAAACTGTTATAGTCCTAAGACAATGGCTAAGTGTGGTCAGACATTTTTACTTAGGGAGGAATAAACTAGAGTTGCTCTTGGAAAGAGTGTTTATGACAATTTGATTGTTTTGAGTTCTTTTGGGCAGCTCTGCTTCTACATATATTCTAAATAATTATTTTTAAATTTGTATTATTTAGGTAAAGGATTTCAGGAACTCATATGCCTTTATCTCAAAATAATTAATACGCCAGAGTTTTTGGGGTGGCGTATAATGATTTCCTTTAACACCACCCTTGGGTCTTATGTTCTGGTACTCTATACTAGAACATGTTAGATGTTAGCTTTGCTAATTCATTGGATACTAAGCAGGGCCAAGATATAGTCATTATCAATAATAGATTTTATTTACAAACAAATAGGTGGGTGACCTTGCCATTTACTAGGTAATGTTTCTCTTTTGTCATGGATCCATCTTAATGTCTTTTAATTTTTTTTTTAATTTTTTGATAGATTTTTGCTATCGGGCATGTGTGCTCATGAGAAAGAGACAGAGAGATAGAAAGTAAGAAATCAGCCCCCAGTGGGGATGGTCATGCCACAATCACTTCTCCTCCATTCTACTCTTGGGACCTTGGACATGCACGCACATGTGCCCGGCATGAGTTTGTGCCACCGGGTCCAGGACACAAACTGCAATCGACCACATGGGAGTCCAGCGACACAGCCATCATGCCAACTGCTGGTCCCATGTCTTTTTAATTTTAGAAGATGTAGGTTTTTGGTTTTGTTAATATTGCTTATTGTATGTCTGTTTTCTACTTCACTCTTTTTTTTTATGATTTAAAAGAACATTATGTGGGCCCAGCAGGTGGCATCGTGGTTAAGGCACTGGACTCCCACATGGCCAACAGCAGGTTCCCAGACCCCGTGGCTTGCTTTCTCACTTTCCCTCTCTCTGGTGAGCATGCATTCCCTGTAGAAAATGAATAAATAATAATGATAAAGAATAAAATTAAAATACTTTTTAAAAAATTATGTAATATAAGCATTTGCGTAAAATCAAATTTTCAAATTAAAATTTTCTGTATGTATTTGTGTTTATATTTGTTTTGTTTAGTTTAATAACAATTTTATTAAGATATAATTCAAAATAAAAAACTCTACCCATGTAGAGTAAACAATTGATAGTTTTGTTTTGTTTGTGCCATAGGGTATATGCACTCACTGGACAAAGACAAGGAGGGACAAAGAGAAGGAAAGTGAGACCTTACTTTTCAGAGGGGAAGGCCAAGCCACAGTCTTTTCTCCATTCTCTTCTTGGGATTTTGGGCACACACACACAGGTGCCTGGCATTATTTTCAAGCTGCCAGGTCTGGGACTCAAACCCAAATCAGCCTTATGGGAATCCAGCGCCTTAACCTCTATGTGACTGGCTGACCTTTAATTTGCATCTTTTTCACGAATAACAATGTCAACAATCTTCTCACATGGTCATTTGCCAATTGTAAATCATCTTTGGAGAATTCGTATTTGATTCTCCTGACTATCTAAATTTAGCTATGTGTCCTTTTATTATTGACTTAAAAGTGAATAACTAATTGCTTTCAAATTTTAGATAGAGCTTACTTTTTAGAGTTCATCTTACTTTTTTCTCTTTTACAGACATCTCACATCATTTTAGTTCATTGTCTCTGATAGATGTGAAAACATTTTCCTTATACATATAAAACTAAAGCATTGATTCATAACCGAATAAAGCCAACTAACCCACTTAGAGATGATTAAAGCACAGTTAGCAGCAGTGTTCTGCATTGTTACACTTGTATAACCAATTTCATCTGGGTAGAACTGTCCAATTACTTTCACACACATATTAGTGAAGCATTGTAAACATTACAGTGTGCTAGTTTAAACAGAGCAATAAAATATGCATCAATTTATGTAAACAGCTAAGCTATTTTTCTGTTGTTTTCTACTTGGCTTTTTTTAGTAGCCAAGTCAGCTAAAGGCCAAATTAAAGACCATATAATTTATAGAATAGAGTTTAAAAAAAAAAAAAAAACTGATCTAATTACCCTAGTTTAGCAAGTGTTAAATCTATAGGATAAAAATCTACTTTGGAAAAGTTTATTTTGCTTCTGAAAGCCAGGGATTTGCAAATTAAGACAGAATCTATTTTCTAAAGCCTGTTTTCTTTTCTTAATTATAATTTATACTTTATTTTCCTTTTTAGCAAATGAATCACTTTGCCTACCATTTCAGAAGGCAGCCTTTCAACGAGCTGTTTTAAGATTGCCCACATTTGTCAGCCCACCAGCTTCACTATCATTAACCCTGTCTGAATTTATGCCAAGCTGCCACTTTACTCTGGTTTGCATAAGTACAGTTTGAACTAGTGGCATCAGTTTTCTCATCGAAAATACCTATGTAGCAAGTGGGAGGATTCAACCTGTCATGTTTTGTCAAGTTGTTTAAGTGCATATTTAGAAGGTGACTTATGAGAGTTTATCCATTACCAGTAACATGATTCAAATTCAATGAAGACAGCTTATTCCTATGAAAAACTCTTATTTTTTTCTCTTCCTTTCTCTACACTGCCTCCTCCGTCCCTCCTCATCTTCCTTCTTGTTTCTTGTCCTTTCTTTTCTTTGTTCTTTCCTCCCACACTCTTTCCTTTCCTTCATCTTTTTCTCCCTTTTTCCCTCCCTCTTTTCTTTCCTACCTTCCTTCCTTTTGAATTTTTCTTTTCCCCTCTACTTCTGAAACATAGATTTGCAATTTAAGATGTGAGATTTTTTTTTTTGGAGAGATTTTCTGCTATAGGGCATGTGCGCTCGCCAGAAAGACAGAGAGACAAAAAACGAGAAATCACCCTCCAGGGGGCATGGCCACGCTGCAATCCCTTCTCCTCTATTCTCCTCTCAGGATCTTGGGCATGCACGCACACGCACCCTGCATGAGTTTAAGCCACCAGTTCCAGAACTCAAACCACGGTCGGCTACATGGGAGTCCAGTGACATAGCCATTACATCAATGATAATGTATTTTCTTTTTTAATTCCCATTAGTTCTTCTATATTTGTCTTCCTATTATTATCTTTTTTTCTCTCACTCTTTCATCTTATCTTCCCTCCATCCAAAAAGAAATGATGTAATTTACTAAAGGATGGCATTTTATTACAAATTTTCACACAACATGTGTTGGTGGAGGCATACTGTTTTAGTCCACTTGGATTTCTATTAAAGAACATCATAAACTGGACAGTTTAAAAGTTCAGAAATTTATTTCTTACCATTCTAGACGCTGGGAAGCTCAAGACCAAGATGCTGGTAGATTCAGTGTCTGTCGTCACTTTTTAGCTCACAATGCCTGTCTTTTCCTTTTAATCTCACATGGTGGAAGGGACTTTTTTTTCTGTTTGTTTGTTTGTTTGGGGGGCTGTCTCTTTCATAAAGGCACAAATTCCATTCATATGAGTTCTGGCTCCCTTACCTAATTGACTCCCAAAAGTCCACCTCTTGATACCACCTTGCAGATTGAGATTTAAATATAGATAAATTTTGAATGGACACAGACATTTAGATCATAGAATTTACCAAATAGGAAGATTGTGAAAAATCTTTATTAACCTCACCAGTTTTCTAATATAAAAAATTAAACAAATTTAAGCTTTAAAAAAATCTCTTGAATAGTATTCCATGGAATATATATACTGCATTTTATTTATCCACTTTTCTGTTGATAAAAAAATCTAGGTTGATTGCTTATCTTGGCTATCATGAGTCATGCTACACTAAACATGGCAATGCAGTTGTCTCTTCAATATAAGGAATTCAATTCCTTTGGAGAAATACCCAGTAGTGACATATGGTAATTGTATATTTATTTTATTAACATATAGTAGTTGTACATATTCGTGTGAATATCATTCAAGGATAGAAAAATAAAGGAATCTTGTCAAATTGGGCAACACGGATGAGGCTAGAGAATACTATGTTAAGGGAAATAAGACACTCACAGGAAGACAAATACCACATGACTTCACTGATATGTATAATAAAAAAAAAATGGTTGTGAAGAAGAGAGCAGAATAGAGGTTACTGGAGGATAGGGAGGATAATGGAGAGAAGAGGATGAGTTAGATGGGAAGAGAGGTTCTGTGTATTACAGATTAGGGTGACTCTAGCTAAAAATGTGTACTGTATATCTCAAAGAGTTGGAAAAGAGAGTTTGTGTGTGTGTGTGTGTGTGTGTGTGTGTGTGTGTGTGTGCTTGCTGGAAAGACAGAGAGTGAGAAAGAAAGTAAGAAATCACCCCCACCCCCGGGAGTATGGCCACACCACAATCTCTTCTACTCTACTCTCCTGGAGATACAAGCACACATATCTGGTGTGAATTTCAAACTGTAGGCTCTGGGACTCAAACCACAGTCAGCAATGTGGGAGTTCAGTGCCTTAACCACCACACCATCTGCTGGCCCCAGGAGAGATAATCTTAAATGTTATTGCCACAAAATGTAAATGATAAATGTTTGAAATGATAAATATACTATTTTCCATGATTTGTTCATTATACAAGGTACAGGTGTACTGAGATATTACACTATATTCCATACATACTTACAACTATTATAAGTCAACCATAAGTAAGATAAAAATTTAAAAGGTCTTGAAAAAAATCTTAGGCTAAGAAAAAAATTATTATATTTCAAAACTTTTACTTGGGAATCAATTTTCAAAATTTTAAAGTTTAATTTTATTTATTATTATCATAGTTTTGTGTATATTACATTGACTCACATATAACTTTGCAATGTATTACATTTCTTTTTCCAGAAGGAATACCATGCATATCAGTAAATATAGACATTAAAATCCTCCTCCTCATCATCAAATAGCTTTTCATTATTTTACTTCCAGATTATCATTATTATTCCAATTTTTTAAACATTCAATCACTATCATTTTGCTTGTATTTTTCATGAAGAGAAAACGAAAGAGGGAAAAGGGAATAAGGAGGTCATATACTGGCACAATGGTGTGGTACTTAGAGCCCTGATCTCCTGTGTCATTCTGCTTGGTAGCATGTAAAAAAAAAAAAAAAAAAAAAAAAAAAAAAAAAAAAAAAAAAAAAAGAAGTGTTGATTACATAAGTGGGTTTTGCATACCCACTTGATAAGTTGACCCTCTTTCTTCTGATTGGTATATAGATTTCAGATTGTCCCAACCAATCTGCAGGACAGTCGAATAGGTTTCCTGAGGGAAGGAGTGAGAGACGGATGAATGGCGCAGCGTTACAACATGGAGACAACGCAGTGTTACAACTCTTCAGGGTCTTCCATTTATTGTGGGCAGCATGGAGACGACACAGTGTCACAACTCTTCAGGGTTGTCCGGAGAGGACGCAGTGTCACAGCTCTTCAGGGTCGTTCGGAGATTGTGGGCCAGGGATCGTGGTTATATACATGTTGGTGGGTGGTGATTGGTTAAATGAAGGATTGTAAAAGGTGGGTTATGATTGGTTGCTTTTGTGGACCAATCATGAGGTGCCGGATATGCAAATCTGAGGGATTCTAGTGGCCAATCAGAGTATGGTTTTGAAAGTGAGGTTTTGAAGGGGAGCCAATAATGGCCTTTGGCATTGTGTAATTGTTTGCTGAGAAATCGAAAACTAAGGGTGATATTCGCTGGTGCACAGCCTCCCACATCAGATAATTTTGTTTTTCCTATGATTTAAGTTTTGAAAAGTAAAAAAAAAAAAAAAAAAAAAAAAAAAAAAAAAAAAAAAAAAAAAAAAAAAATGTCACTGGGAAGAGAATCAGCAGCCATGATAAAATACCCCTTTATTCCCTCCTAAAAATATTTATGCTATTGTCATGTCTATTGTTGAGCAGGTTTTTTCCTCCCTTCCTCTTTTATTTTTTGTTTGGTTTTCCAAGAACCGAAAAAATAGAAAATCATGTCGTAAGGATGATTGATATTTTGCAAGGAACAAATGGAAAATTTTCCATTCCAGAATTACCAAAACAAACACAGAAATTCTTCTTTCATTGGCTATGTTAATATTATCATTATCCTCAAAAATTCATACTCACTGGGGCCTGCAGGTAGTGTAGTGGTTAAGGAGCTGGACTCCCATGTGATCAAATGCAGTTTGAGTCCCAGACATGATGTCTTAAAACACTCTGGGCATGTGTGCATGCATGCCCAAAATCCAGAGAGGAGGATGGAGGAAAAGGGATTTGGGGGTGGCCATCCCCTCCCTGCAGGGGGTGACTTTTCACTTTCTGTCTCTCCGTTTCTCTCTGTTTCTCCAGTGAGCACTCACTCCCAATAGGAAAAATCTCTCAAAAAAAAAAAAAATCCATCCTTATTAATTTGTAAGACTTTTGTTGCTGATTTTTAATCACTTTTCTTTAGAACTATATTTCACAGTGAAGAGCTTTATTAAAAGTTCAATATATATTTCCAAAATAACCAGTAAAGTGAATTTTGAACGTTCCCAACATAATGTATTATCAAATGTCAAAGGTGGTGAATATGTTTATATCCTTGATCTGTTTGATGCACACCATGTACATATTTTAAAATCAAACTATATCCGTTAAAGATGTATAATGTTATAAGTAAATCATAAATTACAATAAAATAAAAAAGTAACATGTGGTTTTGTGATAAAGGTGCTGGATCTTACATGACCAGCTATGTGATTCAAGTCCAGGATCCAGCGGTTTGAGAATCACACTGGGCCATTTGAACACCTGCCCCAAATCCATAGATAAGAGTGGAAGTTGGGGCCAGCAGTTGGGGTAATGGCTATGTCTCTGGACTCCCATGTAGTCTACCACAGTTCGAGACCTGGACCTGGAGGCTTAAACTCATGCCGGGCGCATGTGCGTGTGTGCCCAAGATCCCGAGAGGAGAATAGAGGAGAAGGGATTGCGACATGGCCATCCCCCTTGGGGGGGTGATTTCTCACTTTCTGTCTCTATGTCTCTCTCTGTTTGGTGAGTGCACTCATCCTATAGCAAAAACCTCTACAAAAAAAGAAAAAATAAATAAAAAGAACGGAGGTCAAAGAACTGTAGCATGGCCATCCCTCCCTGGGGTAGAATTTCTCCCATTTCCTCTCTCTGTCTGTCTCTGTCTCTCCAGCAAGTACATGTGCCCTAAGGCAAAAATCTAAACAAATGAAAAGCACACCAAAACCAAAACATCACCACATAGTAGACATTCAATAAGTATTTATTAAATATATTAGCACATTAAAGGGTACTAACAAACCTCTCAAATAAACTAAAATATCTTAAGGCTGAAAACTAAATGAATCTTCACCTCTATTTCACTGCCTAATAAATGTAAGGAACTTAACTGATACCATATGACAGTTATTTTTACTTACCCAATATTTTTTAAATAATAGCAAAGTTACATTTTAAAAGCGTGAATTCTCAATTTCACATTAATTATCAGATATTGTTAGAAAATTTAAATGCCATCACATAAACAAGGTTAGTTTTTTTTTTTTTTTTTTTTTCAATGTAAAAGTTAACTTGTATATGCCCTTCCATTTTTGGCACTGGTTTAATGACATGACACTCCATTTATTAAGTTTATACATTTATCTTTTTATTATTTTTATTTCACACTTTTAACATTTACATTTAATTACTGTACAACTTTAGATTCTGGGATATGAGGATAAAAGGTGCCCTACAACACGGATCAGAGTTTGTTCAGAATTCTAATACATAATTGATAAACATCACAGTTAAGGAATTAATTACTGCCATACAAATATGCAACAGTCATTCTGGAGACACAGAAGGGCATCAGTCACAAAACAGAGTAGAAAGGACTTACCTGTAGTCAGTTACCTGAGAGTAAAAAACAGTTTTATTTATTGTCAAATTCCCAGTGCTCTCCAGTTATTTTTAAACTTTATTATCATTATTATACAATGAATTAACCGCTGGGTGGACACTTAAGAAATAGCAAGATTTTTAATCCATGTGGTTTAAAAGTTGGAAGGGATGGGCAAGCAAATGGCTTAGTGGTTATGTCTCTGGATACTACATGGTTGACTGTGGTTTGAGTCCCAGACCTGGTGGCTTGAAACTCAACACTGGGCACCTGTGCATACATATCCAAGATCCCAGGAGGAGAATGGGTGAGAAGGGATTGTGGCCTGGTCATCCCCTGGGGGGTGATTTCTCACTTGCCCTCTCTGTCTTTGTCTGTCTCTCTACGTCCTACACATGTGCCCTAAGGCAAAAACCTCTAAAAAAAAAAAAAAAAAAGAAGAAAAATTGGAAGGGCATCCTAGGCAAAGGGAAGCGTTGTGCAAAGCCCAGGCACACAGATTGCCAAGAGCGTTGAAGAATTTGATTTAAACTGGGTAAAAGAGAAGTGGAAGAAAAGTGGAAGAGATAAGGTAGGACAAATAGGGTTCAAATCAAGGCGGGGCTTCTGTAAAGAGTTTGGACTTTATTATGAATATTTTCTGTAACCACTGAAGGACTTTAGATTGCTGACTAATTTTCTTAAGACTCAGATTTATTTCCCTCAGGCCTTGAGTACATAATGATTTGCATGACTGCAGTAATGATATTCTGGGACAGTATATAAATTCAAGTTCATAGATGTCAATGAGTAATATCCCTATTAATGATGGCACCATCAAAAGCATGTGTATCTGATTTACAATGACATTCAAAAGACTTATTGTTGAATAATGAAACATTATTTAATGTGGAATAGAAGGGGAGAGAAAAGTTAATACAAGCTTGTGAAGGATTTAGAGATCAAAGAGGAAGCCTATTGAAGTCTCTTCATACTAACTAGCATCCAGTTCTTTGATGGTAGGTGTTAAAAGACTTAACGTAGTAATGTATGAATACCTGTTTTTTTTTTTTCCTTTTATAAAGCAAATACAATACTGTAAAATAAAACTAGAAAAGGCAAAGTTCCCAGAAATCTTTCACTGTTTACAATAAAACATTCTCATAAAATTCACATCCAAATTAAAATATACAAATTTATATATGCTCATATATAAAGAGGGATAAAGAGTCAGAGTGATTGCAAGTATATTGTCTTTCCTTCATGTTTTCATCTTAGAAATAAATGGAATGGATTGTCTTAATATTTTCACTATTCCAATATATTTTGTAAGATAAACATAATGTAATATAGCACATTGTCTCAAGCTGGAAGTAAATGTTGATCACTTTTTTTAAAACGATCATTTATTTAATTTTTAATTTGTCCCAAGTATTATTTTTAATTTGTTACAGAGCACATATGCTCTGAAACAGAGACACAGTGAGAGAAATTGAGAAAACAAGCCCCTAGGTCCAGGATTCAAGCTGTGGTAGTCCATGCGAGAGTCAAATGCCTTAACTACCATGTCACCTGCTGACTCCGATCATTTAATCTTCTCTCCTAAAATGTATGAACACCTCTCATTTATTGTTATAGTGATCAACATCATTCAAAAAAAGTATCTGTATCTTTTTTTTAATTTATTTAACTTTATTATTATTATTATTTTCACATGAGTTTTGCCAGAGAGAGAGAGAGAGAGACGAGACGAGAGAGAGAGAGAGAGAGAGAGCGAGAGAAGAGAGAGAGAGAGAGAAAGCCGCCAGGTCCGGGACTAGAACCATGGTCGGCCATGTGGGAATTCCAGCACCTTAACCACCACACCACTTGCTGGTCCTAAAAGTATCTGTATCTTTTGAATAAAATGTGAACTATACAGCAATCTTTAAACATGACAACCAACTTTATCTTTATGCATATAAAGTCATTGTTCTTGAAAAATCAATGATTATACCTATAATATCATAATGGCACAATCTACTTATGTATGCCTCTTGCTGGAAGAATTTTGAATGTTCATTATTGCTAAGTGGTAAATAATAATCACAGAAGCATGCAATAATTATTTTAAATGAGCAAGTTTAAAGTAATATGCTGAATTGAGTGTTCTCCAATAACTCAGTGAACAAAAATTCATGGAGGGAGCAGTGGTTGACATACTGGTTAAGGTGCTGGACTTCCACATGGACCACCATGGTTTGAGTTCCAGACTGCAGCTTTAAAATGACACTTCAAAATGTCAAAATGACACTTGAAGTGTGTGCATGGGTGCCCAAAATCCCAAGAGGAGAATGAAGGTAAAAGGATTGTGGCATGACCATCCTCCCATGGGGTGATCTCTCTCTCTCTCTTTCTCTCTCTCTCTCTCTCTGGCAAACACACATGCCTTATAGCAAAAAAAAAAAAAAAAAAAAAAAAAAAAAAAAAAAAAAAAAAAAAAAAAAAATCTTAAAAAGAAAGATACATGAGATACATGGAAAAAAACAAAGTAAACAACTAATTTCATATTTTAATAGATTATCTTTTGAAGAAGCAATAGTAAATCATGGGAACATTATCTAATAGGTTTTAATTCAGTTGTTTTAAGTTTCTGAAAATGGAAAAGAAAAACTTAAAAACAAATCTATTAAAATACTAGAAGTTTCTTATTAGAGGAGAATAAGTGAAGAGTATTAAAGAAATGTTTGGGGCCAGCAGGTGGCATAGTGTCAAGGCACTGGACTCCCACATTGTCGATTGAAGTTTGAATCCTGGACCTGGAGGCCTGAAACTCACTGCAAGGGACCAGCAGATAGCATAGTGACTACGTTGCTGGACTCCCACATGGCGAACCAAGGTTCAAGTGTCTTTGAAGCAAGATTTGGAGGCTTCAAAATTGTATGTGTGTGTGGGCCCAAGGTCCAGGGAGGTAAATGGTAGAGAAGGAATTGTGTTGTGGCCAACATCCTGGGAGATGATTTTTCACTTTCTCTCACTGTCTCTGACTCTCTCTGGTGAGCACACATCATACCCTAAGAGGAGGGGGGAGAACCTCTTAAAAAAAAAAGTAGAAAAAGGAAACAAGAGAGCAGCACCAGATCCAAGACAGTGGTCAGCAAGAGACTGATGAAGGAGCTAAAGAAATCCATAAATGTGGAATGAAAAAATGTAACATTCAAGTTGATGAAGTCAATTTATTGACTTGGTGAGAGCTTATTTTTGAAAACCCTCCGTATAACAAGGGGGCCTTCAGAATCAAAGTCAACTTTCCAGTAGAGTACCCATTCAAACCAGCAAAGATCATATTTAAAATAAAGATCTATCACCTGAACAGTGATGTAAAGGGGCAGGTCTGTCGGCCAATAATTAGTGCTGAACATTGGAAGCCAGCGGCCAAAGTTGACCAAGTAATCATTTCTCACTGGTGAATGATCCCTAGCCCCAGCACCCCTCCAGGGTAACCTAGCTAAAGAATAAGGACTGTAAAAATTCTGTAAGAATGCTGAAGAGTTTTCAAAAAAGCGACCTGTGTACTGAAGTTTGCCACAATTGATTCCAGCAAGTGTGAGCAGAAACTCGCAGCAGTGCATTTAGACACCCCACAAAGCATTCGCTTGTGCCAGTTACTAACTTTCTATAGTTTTCTTCATCAAAAGTGGAATGGGAAACCTGTAAAGAAAAGATTAAACATTTAAGATGTTCTAGTTTTGCTTTCTTTGTTTTAATCACTGCTTCAATCTTAAAAAAAACAAACTAACAAACAGATGAAAAAAGAAAAAGGAGAAAAGAAACTCAAGCTGGGAGTATGTGCATGCATGCCCAAAATCCCAAGAGGTGAATGGAGAAGAAGGGATTTCAGCATGGTCCTGTCTTGTGGATGATTTCTCACTTGTCTCTCTTCTCTCTCTCTGTCTCTCCAGCAAACACACATGCCTTCTAGAAAAAAAAAAAAAAAAAAAAAAAAAAAAAAAAAAAACTCTATATTTTTTTTTTTTTCCAAAGAATAAGTAACTGATTTCAGCCTCTGTTCTTTTCACTTGGACAACTGAAACAACTACGTTCTTATTGTCTCTACTACCAGCTTTGTTCTCTTTAATACACCTAAAGAAGATGTCTAGAAATATCTGTTAAATACCATTTCCAACAAAATTATTCTCTTGCTAAAAACATTCAGTAAAATCCAATGCTACATTACTTAAAATCAATGTTTAAGACTTCAGTTTGGACAGAATGTTTTAACTACTAAGTTCATAGCTACTATGTTATAAACTTGTGAAATAAAGATGAATAAATGCATGTTATCCAAGAAGAATCTGAACTGTTTCTGGAGATGCACGTTCATAAGCATATTCAGTATAAATGCTTATTATATTTATACAAAAATATACAATGGGAAAGGCTTCCAGTTTCAACGTAGACATGCAAAGAACTCATAATTTATCATTCCTATTCTTAAAACAAGAAATATCTGGAGAAACTGAAAATGAGTTACTCTTGGGCCCATAAGGAACTGAGGTTGTAGGAAAAACCATCACCATGAAATCTGGAGAGACACTTACATAAAAATATTGGGTCATTTGAAAAGTCATGATGTATTTTTCTTTTTTTTTTTCTTTCCTTTTTTTTTTGGAGAGGTTTTTGCTATAGGGCGTGTGTGCTCACCAGAAACACAGAGAGAGACAGAGAACTACAAAGCGAGAAATCACTCCCCAGGGGATGGCTACGCCGCAATCCCTTCTCCTCCATTCTCCTCTCGGGATCTTGGGCACGCACGCACGCACACGCGCCCGGCATGAGTTTAAGCCACTGGGTCCGGGACTTGAACCACGGTCAGCTACATGAGAGTTCGGCAACATAGCCATTACACTAACTTCGGGTCCCGATGATGTATTTTTCTATGTAAAATGCAAACGAAACAAAAAAATCATGATTTTTCTGAAGACCCAATACATAGCTGCTGTGATCTGCTTAGAAGGAAAAGAAGCTGCTGGAACCATAAACTGTTAGGAACACTTAGGTAATCATTTTAACAAATTACCAAAGCTGATTTTGGCCTAAAATGAGAGTGAGAAACTCTAGTAGCCATAGTCCTAGACCTTACAGTATGTTGGGGTTTTGTTTGTGTGCAGCCTTCCTGTTCTTAATTCTAAGTAACCAATAAGAGTATACATAGTCTAGAATAATCAGGGTCTTCTCTATAACAATAGCCCACCTTTCGTGCCAGCCATCATGGCACAGTGGTAACACAAAGCTTAGCAATGCTGATGCCATTCAGGAGGGTCCCGTGTTGGCATACCATGGTGTCCATGAACATGCAAGGTGTGCGCCCACGTGTCCACGATACTTGCAGGCTATGGTTACAGGACTGTGGTTTGAAAACTCTGTGTTGGATGGGTGAGTGCCTGGCTCTCTATTTCTTTCTCTCATGAAAAAGACAAATAAATGTAAAAATGTTCCACACTTCAATTGAGAATTCCTTTATCAGAATGCCAATATCTCTCAGTAGGTGAAAGAATAAACTATTGTGTGACTATTAGTCAGCAAGCAAAATAATTAAAAAAGCAAAAGATTGACACAGTACAACTTGAAACAAGGATGAACCACAAAGGCATTATGCTGAGTGAAAAATGCCGATACTAAAGTTTGCATACTATGTGATTCTTTTTCCTTTTTCTGTAAAATTTGTCAGATGGTGCATGCCCTCACTAGAAAGAAAGAGAGAGAGATAGAGAAAGTGAAAAAACGTGGCTTATAGGGGATTATCACACCACAATTCTTCTGCTTCATTTCTTCTCCCCTTTGGGTATTTTGGTCATGCACACACATGAATCTGGCATGTTTTCAAGTTGCCAGTCTGGGACTGGAACTGTGAAGTCAGCCATGTGAAATACAACTCTAATAACCATCAGACCTCGGGCTGGTCCATGATTCTATTTTTTATGACATTTTTGAAATGACAAACCATTGCAATGGAGAATAATTCCTGATTATAAGGTGTTTATGTAAATGTCTATGTGTGTTAAGATTCATAATACTGTAAGATATAGGGGAAAAAGAAAGTTAATTTGTTTATTTTTATATATTTGATTTATTAAATTTTTAAATTTGTATTATTATTATTATTTTGTCAGAGTATGTGTGCACTCACTGTAGAAAAACAGAGAGAAACAGTGAGAGGGAAGGTGAGAAATCATTCCTCCCTACCCCCGAGGGAAATGGCCACTCTGCAAGTCCTTCTCCTTCACTCTCCTCCTGGGATTTTGGGCATAAATACTCACACATATGGTGTGATTTTTAATCTGGCAGGTCCAGGACCCAAGCCATAGTCAACCATGTGGGAGTCTAGCACCTTACCCACCACACCACCTGCCAGCATTAGCTGTGTATATATGTGTGTGTTTTAAATATATGAAAATATTTTTAGATAGTATAGACTGCCTGAATTAGAGCAATTGTCATAGTTATGTGGAGAATTAAAAGAGTTTCAGAAAAATATAGAAAAAATAGCACTGATCGATAATTGATTATACGAATAAGAAGAGTAAGTCTATGACAACATGGATTCAAGGTTGGAGGACTGTGAATGGAGTTGCCATTAGCTGATACAGGGAACGCTGGAAAGGTCATGTCAAGAGGAGGAAGTTGAGTTAAATTATGGATGCAGTGAATGCAATGTGGAGACATGTGGTGGGCTACTGATAAATGTTATCCCCTTTCATGAAAGCAGGGTTCCAGGTCCACAGAGCTAAGCTGGCATTGTTCTCTGGTTAGTGATTTGGGCAGACTATACTTACCTTTACAAGGCAGATTACTATAACAACAGTTATGTGAGGACACATTTAGGGAAGAACTGAGATGGAAAGTTTAGAAAGTAATATAACGTAAACTCGATCTGAGAGAGTAAGACGGAGAACACAAATCACATACGGAGACTGATAAATAAAACATGAGATAAAAATGAAAAGGTTCGTAACGTAATTGCTGAGCCTTGAAAGGTTGCTTGAGCTTCTCCTGGAAACTGCCTTAGTTATTACGTTGCCTTGATTAGGGTTAGGAAAAGGAGATGATTGGGATGTCAAGTCAGGCAAATCATTTGAATACTTATGCCTGAAATTCAGGATGGACAAAGAGTGAACAAATAAATATAGTATTAGAAGCAGAACACAGCAGTTAAAAAGAAGAAAAGAATGACACTGAAGAGGAAAAAAATATGAGAGAACATTGGTTCAAAATGTGAACTTGTGGAGCACCTTCAATTATGACAGAAAAACAAACAAACAAAAACATCAGCAATAGAGACCACAAAGAATAGACGGACTAGAGAAAGAGAAAAAGTGATGAGAGACATAAATCATAAAAGTAATAGCAAATAAAGTGTCAATAAGCAAAAAGTGTGTGCTTGAGCGATGGAGCAAAATCCTTACCTAGAAATAGTTGTGCTGGTTGAAGAGTAAAACATAACAAGGAGACCACTTTCACCCTATGAAATGGCAAATAAAGATGAGTTGAAATAAGTTAATGAGAAGAGTGTCACATTTATGTCTTTTAAGTGGAAGGGTTCTCCATTAATTATGTAAATGAAACAATTAAAAAAAAAAGGTACCTCATATGCAGAAGGCTGGCTCCACAGTGAGTGCCTATAAAAATAATAAAATCTGGGGACCAGCAGTTAGCGTAATGGCTATGTTGCTGGACTCCCACCTAGTTGATGGCGGTTCGCATCCCGGACCCGGTGGCTTAAACTCACGCCGGGCACGTGTGTGTGCGTGCCCAAGATCCCGAGAAGAGAATGGAGGAGAAGGTATTGCGGCGTGGCCATCCCCCTGGGGGGGTGATTTTTCGCTTTCTATCTCTCTGTCTCTCTCTGTCTGTCTGGCGAGCACACGCGCCCTATAGCAAAAACCTCTCCAAAATAATAATAATAAATAATAATAATAATAATAATAATAAAATCTGATTATTAATGAAAGTAAGCAGAAGAAAATAAAAGGATTATGTTGATCAATAAGTCTCATAGAAGTAGAATTTTTTCCATTATAGACACATAAAATTTAAAAGTCTATTTAGAATAAATTTCTACTAGTCTTTGACCAACAATATTCCTTTTGGTATGTTTGTTAGTATATGGGAGAGACAAATGCTCATTAACAAGATAGGGCTGGACCTGTGCCAATCCAATGCTACAATACTGACAGAAATGAGCAAGAAATGTATTTCAAGCATAGCAAAACCATACTAATGGAATATTTATGGTATTTTGGAGGCAATGCATGTTGAGACAGCTCAATACAGAAATGTACGCGACTCTTTTTGTCATGCCACTTCAAGAAGTGTTCCAGATGTGATATAATATGCTCATTGATAAATGGTAACTGAGACCTTTAGTTATCTACAGTTTTCTCTCATTACCCGCTAAGACACTAAAATAGTGGTAGCAGTCAAATAGGTAAAGTATGAATGTTAGACTGGTTAACTAAATGAAAAATCCGTGTTCTTGAATGACAAACAGTTTATAGATTCCTAAAGTAGAAATCTTTTTTTTATATTGAAGTACGCCTGATGACTGTCAAACATTTGTAAGACACTAAGTCCTTTTGGCCAATTAGTCTCTTTTCTGAAACATCCAAAGAAAACATGGCATAGAGAATAGACCATTTTTATTCTTTAAGCTACTATAGAGAAACACATTATTCTGTAAATAGCAAGAGATTCATAATGAGAAACATTTTTCCCTGAGTTATATCATAAACACAGAGATTGTAAGTGTTCCAAGAATTAATATAAGCAAACTGATGTTTAAGTTAGTGAGCCTATTCAAATACTTTTTAATAGAATATGTTATCACTACCAAGTGTTGAAATGTAATATGATTGCATATCAGACTCATAAAATAAGATACAAAGTAACATGTCATTCTGAGGCAATGAATTTGATAAATAAAATTTTGACTCTATTGTCTAGGGTCCATAGCTGTCTTTACTATTCAAGGGATATGTTCACATACATACATATTCCAGCAAGCAGCAACGACTGTTATGTTTCACCTGACTTTTTCTTACTTAAATATGATAAGTAAAAAACTGTATTTCTAGCAAAAATAACTATTATTAGGTACTGTCAGTTTTGTATTACTGTGCTTATATTAAAACAATAATGGAAACAGAAGTTCAATAATGTTCCATGCAGTCTAAGGCATAGCTTTAAAAAGTAGAATGATATAACAGACAATTCATAAAACACAAAATCAAGTGCATAAAACACAAGTATGACAACGAAGTTATTCATACCTGTTTACTCAATTTTCAGAATAATGTTAAAATTTAAAAATAAATCGTTTACAGGGATGACAAAATTATCATCAGCATTTTAATCATTATCTACCTAATTTTAAAATGACAGTCTTGGTACAAATAGATGAACATACTACATTTAGTGCACTCATGTTTCCATAAATAGTTCATTGAATTATCAGTTTTATCACAAAAGAACAATCTGGTTGCTGCAATGGTTGTTGTCTAGTAATCATTGTTTTTCCTGGTTGCAAATGACAGCTAAGGTCATTTTCTCACTAGACACTGCTATACTTCATTCATTTGACATGAACATTAACACTGTTGTAAAATGGTTTAATCAATATAAATATTCTTTATGTTATTTGGATAATGATTTATTGTCTCAAAATATTATTCTGGAGGAAACTTAAAGATATTATCCTTTTTCCAGAAATGAAAGCTATGCCTAAAATGATTGTTTTTATGTGAGAGTTTTATATTTGGAATTTTACTTAGTTTTTTTTTTTTTAATTTGTAACTCAATATATTTCAAAAGCATTTACTTGATAAAATGCATATATTGTACTTCAGCAAATATAACAATAGTTATACAATTTTAAAATATTCTATACTTTTTAATCTTGGTTATTGCCAGATAGTATCCTTATTAACTTTAAAAAAATAAAATAAAACATTCAGTAGGTGGCATGAACATTAACACGGCTGAATTCTACATGGTCAATTTTGTGGTTTGACTCCCAGTTCTGCAGCTTGAAAATCACTCTGGGTACGTGTGTGCTGGTGCCCAAAATCCCAAGAGGTGGAGAAGGAGTTGGGGTGTGGCCATCCTGCCCTGGGGCATGGTTTCTTTTCTTCCCTCCTCCTCTCTCCAGTGAGTGGATAAACCCTCTAGCAAACTAACGAGCAAAAATAAACAAGCAAGTTTGTTACATATGTCATATTTTTTTACTAAGATTCTATTAGAAATGATTTATGGAATACTGTTAAAAATATTTGCATTAATTATGCAAATAAAAATTGTTTTAAATTTCAGATATTGTAGAAACATTAATCAACAGGTATGCAACAATATGGAACAATAAATCAATCACTGACATATGTGTATTAATAGATTTTTTTTCAGGAAAGAAAACTAAACATTTTCTCATAGTTTTTATAGGTACTGGGCTAGGGCTAAGAAGGTACCACTAAGAAGTAAACTCAGTGTGATTCGGGTTCTTTTCAACTATACCATTTAATCTAGAGAAGCTCTATTTGATTTTCTCCAATCCATTAGTGTTTGGATAATCTAATTAAAAGAAAAGTTTAAAAGATATATCTTAAATTTATGACTTAATCCATATTTTTTTTTCAAAAGTAAAAAATGCCACAGGCAAAAATAATTATTTTTGTTTTTCCCAGAAAGGACACAACTAATTTAGTACAATAACTTGATATTCAATTAAGTTACATTGTTTTTTTTTTTTTTACTTTCACCCAAATTGTCCCTCCCTGTCTGTTAGCTATGTTCTCACCATTGACTTTCTCCATGAATTTTGAAGAATAGAGGTTGGGAAGAGAATCATTAGCAAAATAAATCCATCATACACATAGCTAGCTGTGGAAAGCCCTCAAAATCTAGATACAGAAATTGATACAACTTCTGATTATAATTTTTCATGAAGAATCAGTGACTTTGATTTGTTAAAATATGGCAAGGCCGTAATATCAAAGGCTGAGTACAAATGAGACAAACTCTTTTTGAAAAGATTTTGTTTCATACCATCTTCATGACAGTCAAATAAATATTTTAAGGGAAAATTCCTGGTTTCATAAGCAAAAACATCCTAATCCACAGCTTTCATATTTTAATCTTTTTGTTTACATGTGCACAGGTAAGACTAAGTGATAGGAACGAGTGCAAGTGCAGTTATCAACTCCTTTCATCGAACCCATCTGGGTAGGCTGACAGATTGGAATCACTGTTCAAGTTACCTATTTGATACCTCCATTAGCAATGATAATAAGACTGTCTGTTGTAATTCATTCTAAGTCTTCTTATCCTCATGTCTTCAGCTTTCACCACCTGATGACTTCTTACACTCCCTACAATCTCTTTTTCTCTACTGGTATTATTTGTCTTCAAAGTGTCATTATTATCTACTGCCTGTTTATTGATAAAACTTGCTGAACATAAAGGCAGAAGATTTTGTCTCTTTTATTCAGTATTTCATTTCTATTACCAAGAACAATGTGTGCCCTAGAGTAGCATATAAGAACTTAATATGAATTTGTTATGAGGGTGAATAAAAAAAAAAAGAAATAATTAATCAACAAAGACTAGAAATGAACAATAGCAACAAAAATGTATATAGAGGGAACCAGCAGTTAGTGTAATGGCTATGTCTCTGGACTCCCACGTAGTCGACCGCGGTTCGCGTCTCGGACCCAGTGGCTTACAACTCACGCCGGGCGCGTGTGCGTGCGTGCCCAAGATCCCGAGAGGAGAATGGAGGAGAAGGGATTGCGGCGTGACCATTCCCCCTGGGGGGTGATTTCTCGCTTTCTGTCTCTATGTCTCTCTCTGTCTGTCTGGCGAGCGCACGCGCCCTATAGCGAAAAAACCTCTCAAAAAAAAAAAAATGTATATAGAAATAAACTATCAACTCTCTCCACTATTTCTTCAGGAACTAGTTATCTAGCTTTTTAAAAAGCTTTACCAACATTACTCAAAATAATATTTCTTGCCAGGGACCAGCCTCGGCGTGGGTGGGTTATCTCGACGGAGGCGGCGCAGGTGAACAGAAGACAGGCCTCGGTGCCTTTTCACGCACGTCCTCTGCCGGACACCCCCCAGAGATCGCTCTCTGGGGAGTGACAACTGCTATGGATCATCGTGCCTTTTTATTGAAAATGTGTTACATGCAAGTAAATGGGAGAGGTCTATGTGTTTCAATTATGGGCTCATAAAGTTTTTAACAATAGGGAACATAGATTCTATTCAGGGTTGGATTAAGGGTGGGTCTCATGCAGTTCAGGGTTGGATTAAGGGTGGGTCTCGGAACCAGCAGTTAGCGTAATGGCTATGTCACTGGACTCCCACGTAGTCAACCGCGGTTCGCGTCCCGGACCCGGTGGCTTAAAACGCACGCCGGGCGCGTGTGCGTGCGTGCCCAAGATCCCAAGAGGAGAATGGAGGAGAAACGATTGCGGTGTGACCATCCCCCCTGGGGGGTGATTTCTCACTTTCTGTCTCTATGTCTCTCTCTGTCTGGCAAGCGCATGCGCCCTATAGCGAAAAACCTCTCCAAAAAAAAAAAAAAAGTATGAGGCTTTGTTTGGGACCAGCAGGTGGCGTGGTGGTTAAGGTGCTGGACACTCCCACATGGCTGACCACGGTTCAAGTCCTGGACCTGGTGGCTTGCTTTCTCACTTTCTCTCTCTCTCTCTTTCTCCGTCTCTCTCTGGTCAAATTAAAATAAATGAATGAATAAATAAAATTAAAAATAAATATCTTTAAAAAAAAAAAAACAAAAAAAACAGGGTGGGTCTCATACAGTTCCACATTTGTAGGTGGGTCTCCATGGAATGCAGTTTTGGGAAGGCGGTTCCAGTAAGCAGAGATGATTATCAGCTGATGCGGAGCAGCAGCCATTTTGTGATTACCAGGAATGGCTCTGAGAAAAGAAAATCTCAAGAATAGATATTAGTTCTTATGGATCTTAATAAAGAATGACACTTACATAGTTTTATAGGGATCTAAAACTTAATTTGAGGAGTCCTAAAATATTTATCTATTTCGCTTGGTGAGGGCAAGGGGTGGTCCTGGCCCAGTTTTGGCCTAATCCTATTTTACATAAAGAAAGGATTAAGTTTACCTTAAATGTATTTTGAAGGGCCTTCCAAAGGTCAAGATTATTTCTGCCTAGATAGAACTTCAGCCCACCCTCTACTGTGACCATGGAGATAAAGCATTGTAATTAATAGTAGGTGATTATAGTGAAGGGGAGCGGTCGGGGGAGTTCCTGGAAAATTTTATCATATACTCAGGATGTATAAGAGAGCTATATAATTATTTTATAGTAGTAAATTGGGGAGTCAGAGGGGGGTCACTTCCCAGCAAGGCTACCAGTTTTCTGGAGCAAATAGCAAACAGCATTGCTGACATGCTAATTGACCCAAGCTTTGTTCCAAGGTCAGGGGGTGCACAACAGTGGCCTTGCCAGCATGTTGATCTGACCGGAAGCGGAGCTCAAAAGTCTGGGGGGCTTAGACAGCTCCTGGGGCCTCGCCGGGTCGGACTCCTCCAATTTCTTATTAATATTTGTCCAGCAAAATGGTGTACCACCGTGACTGAGTCAAACTGGAAGTCAGGTTGTTGGGTTTTGTTTTTCCTTTTCTTAGACAGCTATGATCTTTCTGTCTCAGGCTTCTGTGTAGCCAGAACTACAGGTATATCAATGCACCAAGATTTTAGGGTGGACCGCCACATGGATTCAGTATGTTGGACAGCAGTGTCAACTAGCACAAACTATCAAGTCTTGAGTAATTGGAAATTAAATCTAGAGGACTATTATGAGTTTTCACCAAAGTATACAAATTAAGTGTTAGCTTGTTTGTTTTATTAATTGCCAAAGATCATGTATACTCACCAGAGAGAGAGGAAAAAAGCCACAGTCTCTCCTCCATCTGTTCATCTCATGAGGATTTGGAGCGAACACACACACATGCTCTATGAGTTTTTCAAGCTGCAAAAGTTCTAATACTTTGGAACTGCAGTTGACAATGTGGGATCTGGCTTCCTAACCACTATGCTATAGGGCTATCTTTTAACGTTTCCTTTAAATCCAGAGTCTAGGTGACTGATATTACAGGATACTGAATAAAGATCATGTAAGAGTGGAATTATAGTATGAGTTTGTTTTTGTGCAAAATCATTTTGAAACCAATAATTATTTAAGAACATGCAATTTCCATGAATTTTTAAAAGACGATCCTCTAGTTAATTTAAAATTTACCAAAAAAACGTAGTCAGCTTGAATTTCAATTCAGCTGTCAAATGTTGTCTAGCAATTAATATTCAATGTTCTAAAAGACTAACACTGAAAATTTTAATTTGCTATGTTAATTTTGCGAGATCATATGCTAGTTTCCCAGTACATTAATTTTTTTAAGGTTTTATGATAGGGACTTATGAATCAATATCAGCACTCTAAAATCAGTCAGGTACACTGTTTAATTTTATTGTCTGCTTGAAAACATAACCTCTTTTCTTTTTTCTGAGGAATACCCAAATCCATTTGGATTGTTATAATTGGCTAGCATAACCGATGATGACTTTTTTCCTGGTTATTTTACTAACTTATTTGAATACTAAGTTTCCCTCAGATGTAATCTATTCACTTGAATAAAATGAAAGGTCATCCGATACCATGATTTTGTGTGTATGTGTGTGTGTGTGTGTGTGTGTGTGTGGTCTTTTAGACAGGGTTTTGCCATGTTGCAATCTTCCTTCCACAGCCTCTGGAAGTCGTGGGATTACAGAAGCAAACCACCTTACCACATTCCATTAGACAGTGTCTTGCTATTTTGCCCACACTGGCCTCGAACTATCCTCTTCCCTCAACCTCCTGAGTAACTAGCATTTTGGGTGCTGGCTACCATGCCCAGCTTTCAGGGTTGGTTGAGAATTGAACCTGGGATACCCATATGATCTCATCCTGAGAAGCAATAGCATCTGAGATGGATGCTGGACTGGATGCAACATTTTTTATTTTTAAATTTAGCAGATTCATTGTTTTGTTTGCATATAGGCTCAAATTAAACAATATTGCTCTGGGTATTATTAGTTGTACTGTGTAGATAGAGATCTAAAGCTTGACAGAGTGAAAGGGTTAAGTTACATAAATTACTCATTTCGTGCTGATTTTAAGTTCACAAAACACCTTCTGCTTTCCACAGTCATCTGCCCTCACAAAAACAATATTCTCTTCATGCAAGGAGGGCATTTTTGATCTTTGAGAAAGTTACATTTGTTTTTTGCTAGTTAATAAATCAGCATTCCAATTTTATGTATTTGACCTTAAAACACAGATTCACTTCTCAGTCTGGAAGTGAGCTTGATCATAGTAAGTGCATTATGATAATAACGTATGAGGTGTGTTAGGAAATGCCTACTTTAAATATTTCTCACTCGTCTACATTATATCTGGCAAAGAAAATCTACAAATTAGAAATTGCAATAATGCATTTGCTACCATAGCCTAATCTGTGTAGTTTTCATTATATCTTTCTCTCTTTCTCCCTTTTCTTTTTCTCTCCTTTCCAACATAAACAATTGGTTAACACATATTTTGAATGCTATGTATATTAAATTCTATATTCTTATAATACAATAGCCTAGACAAAAGAAAATGTTATTAAGAAACTCATAAGGGAACGAAAATACCTTTACAATTCTGTACTATACTTTACAATTTAGTGAAAATAGGAATCCACAAAGAGTAGACATAGAGTTCAGACCTGTGTTGTTCAAAGGTTAGCACTAGACAACCAGTGTATGTATATCTAGAGATAGTATCTGCGTATAATCATATCATATAATATAGGGAGAGCTATTTATTTATTTAGCTATTTCTTTTTTAAATCAGTTCTGTGAGGTTATCAGTATAGACCTGAGGCTCCACCCACAGACAATATGGTAGTAGTCAGAGCAGTTAAATGCCGTCTCTAATATGTGAAATCATAGTCAATAACACATCTTCTGATTCCCTGTCCATTATTGCCCCCCATTTAAAAAACTGTAACTATAATGATAAAGAAATCTTTATAGTTTATAATGACCACATTCTCATGGGTCGATAATCAGTATTAAAGACTCTCTGAATACAAAATTACAACCTCCCACAGTGGTTCTAACGGAACTCTTGGTTATAGAGTCAATACACTCCCTCTGAACAAACGGCTGTTATAAGCAGGATGTGATTTTGTTGGGGAAGAATGAGTGTAATAGCAGCTGCCCATCTTTACTTTCAGCCATTATTTTACAACATAAATATAATGATATCCAATGAACTCTCCAGATATTTAAACCTTAGGCAGCCATTATTATAAATTTCTAACAGTGTATTTGAAGCTGTAGCTGCTTAAGTCATCCTTCTTTTGTGTAATTAACTGAAGAACTTAGGGAAAAAGAACATTGAGATCGTAATTTTTCCTAACATACTACATGGAAAAACAAAACTATTCTGGGCTAGCCTCTGTCGTAGTAATGGTCAAAGGAGCTAGTTTTCATGTGGTCTACATTCCGTCAAGTCCTGCCACCAGCAGCTTGTGCACACATGTCCAAAATTCCAGCAGGATGCATAAGTGGAGAAAAAAGAATGGTTATGAGACCACATTCCATTGTGTGTGGGTGTTTTACTCCTCCCTTTGCTCGCTCTCTTTCTGGTGAGTGAATGTACGCTCTGTTTATATAAAATATATGTTGAACTCTTCCTGAATAAATTATTTTCGCTAATATTGTTCAACCTCCATCCTCTCCCCATAGAAATGGAGCTGCCTGTGAAGAAGATCTTGAATTCTCTTGCTCAATCTGTAATATCCTTAAATCGGAGGAGAACTTCATATTTCACAGACAGCAAAGATTTGTTCTACATTTGAAAATAAGGATTTTGAGGGTAACAAGTAGGTAAAATGCTGAACTCCCACAAGGCTGACCATGGTTTAAGTCCTAGACCTGGTGGCTTGAAAATCATGCTGGGGGCATGCCTGTGTATATGCCCAAATTCCAAAGAGGAAAATGGAGAAGGGATTGTAACATTATCATACCCTGTGGTGGGTAATTTCTCACTTGCCCTCTCACTGTCTCTCTTTAGTGAGGGCATGTGCACTATGGCAAAAATCTTAAAAAGAAGAAAGAGAGAAAAGAAAAGAAAAAAATGGAGGACAGAAAAGAAAGCTTTTATTACTTCAGTTTCATCATTTGTAAAATAAGCAGGCTAGATGTCTAGCATTTAAGCTCCCTCAATTCCAAACAGTTTATCAGATTTATTTTGGTTCTCTATGAGGATTACATGGTATTTCCTCATAACAAGTATCATAAGCCCTTGATGAAATGAGATTTTTATTCATTTTGGAAAAATTTCCAAAATGAAACCACTCAACCTATTTTAACAGAAAGCATTAAACAGAGGAAACCCATTACACAGTCAATAAGAGAGGCAAACAAGGTTCTTTGAGATAACCTAGAGACCAGTAGCAGTAGAACCTCTTGCACCCCTAGTTCAGAAAGGGCAACTGAAGGACTACTGTGATAGACCCCTGGCCATCTGGGATTGGCTGCAATCCGGCCAGCTCAGCTGTGTTAGAGATAAGGCTGAAGTGGTAGCAAGAGTGAAGCCAAGGCAGAGGACAAACTATTGCCAGAGTTGCTTTCGAAGCAGTTTAAAAACTTAGAGGCTGGAAGGTGAGGATGGGGTGGTATCTTGCAGGCATTGTCCATGTAGCTTCCCTCTATTAGACAAAGGAAGTCTTTTGGTAAAGTCCAACAGGCAATTCCTTACACGGAGGAAGCATGAATGAATACTCTAATGAAGCTTTCAGGGAGGTAGAAAAGATTACTGGAGGTAAGGTGTTCCTTTAAGTTACATAAAGAACATGCTTCAAGAAGGAGAATACTGATGAATAGAGTCAAAGTTTCTGAAATTATTCTTCTCTTCCAGATACCTGCCCCAGGTACCTGCTTTGACTTCACAGGTGTCAATATTAAATCTCCCTGGCTTGTCACTTTTTCCTAGGCTGATAACATGAATCTATCATATATCCTTTTTAAGCTTTGATTTTCTCTACCAACTATTTTGAAAGACCAAGATCTGTGTGTATTTACCTTCACTTTGGAATTCTGTTCTGTTCCTCATAAGTTGTTGAATATTCGCTGTAAAATATCAAATCTCCTTTACTATTCCATTTTTCTCACTACCTCCATTAATAAGTTATATATATATATATATTTCTATGTACTCATATCTGTTACTAACTTTACTTTATTACCTGGACAGTTATGACAAAATTCTCATTGGATATACTGTTTTCACATTATTTATCTTCAAACTACATTGACTGCAGGGTTATTTTCCAAAAGTCAAATATTGATTAACAAATTGAAATGTTCAAAAGAGTTCAATAATTCATGATTACCATTGATAAAAAATGTGACATCAAATATTCCAAAATATGCCATCAAATTTCTTTCTTATTATGGTGCTTCAATAATATTCAAGTGACTGTATGTCCCTAAAACTATGTATGTCCTGGGGCAAGCAGATAGCATAATGGTTACATCTCTGGACTCTCACATAGTCGAATGCAGTTCAAGTCCTGGACCCAACAGTTTAAAAAACTCACACTGAGTATATGTGTGTGCGTACCCAAAATCCCAACAGGAGAATGGAGAAGAAGGGATTGTAACATGGCCATCCCCTCTGGGGAATGATTTCTCTCTTACTTTCTGTGTGCACATCTGCCCTATAGCAAAAAACTGTCTTAAAAAAAAAAAAGAAAAAAGAAAAAGAACTAAAAACTATGTATGTCCCTGAACTCAAAATATTTCAAAACTTAGAATCCCATTTTATCATGCAAAGGATTAAAATTTTACTACCACCTTTATCATTTCCTTTTGTTCTATCAAAAGGAGTAATCTTTTCCTATACTTTGATTTTATAACCCTTTGATTCATTTTAATATAATTTTTCTATTATTTATTATATAATGATAATTTCTATAAAATATCTTACTTATCCTAATAGTAAGGAAGCTTCTGTAAAGTACAGACTATGCACTTTCTTTACCTAAATCCACTATTATGGCCATCAAATACCTTGTATTTCATAGGCACTTTGTATATGTCTGTGTATGTAAATTATACTTTCATTAAATCTTTAAGATACTTCTTCCTTTTTGCTTAATATAAGAAAATAGCACTATGCATGGAACACTTAGAAGAAAATGCAGATATTTTAGTAAATTGAATCAAATTTTACTGTGAAAATGTATAGCTCCGAGGATGCATTTATCTTTATTTCTTAACTGATTAGTACTGTTAAATTAGTCTAAAATTTTTGGCTTCAAATTTTCTGCCAAGTATTTAATAGTCTATAAATAAGTAGCTGTATTAAATATAGATAATTCCACACAAGTGTGATTACAAATATTAGGGTGTCAAAAAAATGGCACTTTTTGCCTAGAAAAACAGAAAAAAATACAACATGACTTTTCTAACAACCTAGTATTTACTTATATAAAGAGGATACTATATCCTAATGCTAAATAATCACTTTCTAATAAGTATTTTATGCACTTCCTAAATTTTCTGAAACAGATGATGTGACTATGTCTTTAAGTCTAATTTAAAAATACTTAAACAATTATAATTTTTTTGATCTTGTTGGTAACCCACCACAATTTCTTTTGAAACTTAAAACTGATTACAGAAACACTATTTATAGATCACATAATTGTGGTCTATGGAATCTGGAGAGGTGCTATCACAATACCCTTCCTTCGATGAACTTGTATATAAAGAGAAGATCAATGTCATTTTATCTTCACACATCATTTGATGCGTAAAAGTGGGCTGAATTTTTTTGGGGGATTAAACATTGTGTTACAACCAAATTTTGTAGAAAAAGTGATTTTGTAAAACTGTATTAGTAAACACTAGTAAAAAAGTTATTGTTTCCCTATGGCATAAAAGCCTTAGAAATTATGTCTTAGACTATAAAAACATTAAAAACAAATTCTAGAGAAATTATGAGATAGGTATAAAAACAATATTACTCTTGGGACCACCAGGTGGCATAGTTTTTCAGGTGCTGGATTCCCCTATGTTTCACTGAAGTTCAAGTCCCGGACCTGGCAAATTGAAACTCATGCTGGGTGTGTGTGTGTGCATGCTCAAAATCCCGAGACGAAACTGGAAAAGAAGGGGTTACGGTATGGCTATCCCCTTGGGGGGTGATTTCTCACGTTCGGTCTCTCCATCAAGTACACGTGCCCTATAGAAAAAAGATCTCAAAAAAAAAAAAAAAAAAAAAAAAAAAAAAGCAAACAATATTACCCTACTTGAGAATTTCAGAGGTATCACTTTCTTCCTTTTCTTCCTCATAAACTGCTATTCTTTATACCTAGATGTGATGACAAGAACGTCAAGGGCACTACCTGTTTACTTGTGTATCTGATCTGACTGATTTGTTACCTGAGGTTCCTCTCATTCAGTGTACACATGTAGCCCATACTCATTCACGATGGCCACTACTACAAGTATATAAATAATTGCTGCTCTAGAAGTAGCTTCGTTGCCTCACAGACTGAATGATTCATGGACTCTGAAGAAATCAGCACATTTGAGATGACCATATGACAGCAGAATATGTCTGCTCTTGCCATTTTCCAGAGTTGATGCCAATGGGTATAAATCTTTATTTTGTTTCGGCATTGATCTCCAGCAGATTTTTCTTTCTGCCTGAATGTGGTCTGCCTTAATTCTCCACGCAGACTTTACTGTCGATTCTCTTGTAGCCTCGAACTCAACACAACTGAATTGTCCCCAGTCTGTCCTCAGTACTGATACATTGTATGGCATCGTACCTGTCCCGAGACAAACTACTTACTTTTCTATACCTATGATTTATTTTTTTATGATTTCATAGTTTTAGAATTACTTTAATCTTTACCAAATACTGCCAAGACATCATAAAAGTAATACATGCCCAGTAGCAAAATCTCACTAATACAGATTCATAAATTAGTAATTGAAGATAGCAATACCAGTAGGTTAGCTTATTTTACATTTATATATGTGTGTTTTTATTGTTGAAAATCTCTAGCAGAGAGAAAATGCTTTCTCCATTTAGGAGAAAAAATCCTTCTAGAAGTTACCGAAATACACTTGTATAAGCTGATATGGTTAATAGAAGTATACTGTTTGGTCACTGAAATACATATTCAAAGAATTTGTTTTACAATGCTATTAATATTATACATATGATTAAAGTAGATTAAAGTAAATCATTCTCCTTTAAAATTTTCGCTATTTGTTTCACAGGATTCATCCTTATGGCTATATTCTAAATTAATTGCCAAAGGTATTAACATCTTTCTTTTTTTTAGAATTATCATATTTAATTTTATTAATTGCCATTATTTTATTTTACTTTTTAAAAGTTGACTGGAGAGAGACAGAGAGAGAGAGGGAAAGTGAGAAAGCAAGTTGCTTGGTCTGGGACTTGAACTATGATCAGCTATTTGGGAATCCAGCTGCCTTAACCACCTTATCACTTGAAGGCCCCAGTACTAACTTATTTCTAATTGTATTTGACAAAAAGGACTAAATTATTTTAAAAATTTAAAGATTTTCACTATAGGGTACATGCACTTTCTGGTGAGAGGGAAAGTGAGAAATCACACCTAAGGGGGTATGGCCATGCTGCAATCCCTTCTCTTCCATTCTTTTCCTGGGAATTTGGACACACATATGCATGTGCCTGGCATGAGTTTCAAGCTGCTGGGTCCAGGACTCGAACCACACTATGTAATGTGGGAGTTCAGTGCCTTAACTACCACTCCACCTACTGGTCACAGTAATTAAATAATTTTAGTGTAGGTAAGATAAGTTATGGAGAAAATAAAAAAATGATTATTACATTATGGGGAAATCATCACTGAAGATAAAATATGGCACAATGAAAATAAGAAATTATTCCTTTGAAACTTAACTGAGGCCAGCAGATGGCATTGTGTATCCCACATGGCTAACTACATGATCTAGTCCTGGACCTGGTAGACTGAAAACACACAGGGCTTGTGTGCATGCATGCCAAGAATCCTGAGAGAATGAAGGAGAACGACTTGCAGTGAAGCCTTCTCTCCTGAGGGGTGATTTCTCATTTTCTCTTTCTTTCTCTGTCTCTGTCTCTCTCTAGGGAGTACATACATCCTATATTTAAAAAAAAATCTTCAAAGGGAACCAGCAGTTAGCGTAATGGCTATGTTGCTGGACTCCCATGTAGTCGACAGCGGTTCACGTCCCAGACCCAGTGGCTTAAAACTCACGCCGGGCGTGTGTGCGTGCATGCCCAAGATCCCGAGAGGAGAATGGAGGAGAAGGGATTGCAGCGTGGCCATCCCCCCTGGGGGGTGATTTCTCACTTTCTGTCTCTCTGTCTCTCTCTGTCTGTCTGGCGAGCGCACGCACCATATAGCGAAAACCTCTCCAAAAAAAAAAAAATTCTTAAAAAATTTTCAATTGACATTAAATGAGAATCTTCCAAATACCAGGTACTCAATCAATACACAAAAATAAATAATCATACTTTGTATTCTAAGGAATGTATAGTTGAGAGTAAGGTAAAGGCCATAATCTGAAAGCATCACTTTGTAAAGCAAGATCAGTAAGGTTTTTGAAAACCTTAGGAGAAGAAAATAATCTTGCAATAGAAAATTGTATCTGTATCAGATTTTATTCTGTGTTCATGGTGTAAAAGAGTGAAGCAATGCAAAAATAAGTGTTTTAAAGGCTGGACAGGGACCAGCAGTTAGCATAATGGCTATGTCGCTGGACTCCCATGTAGTAGACTGCGGTTTGAGTCCTGGACCTGGTGACTTAAACTTGCGCCAGGCACACATGCACGCGAACTCAAGATCCCAAGAGAAGAATAGAGGAGAAGGGATTGTGCGTGGCCATCCACCCTGGGGGGTGATCTCTTGCTTTCTGTCTTTCTGTCTCTGTTTTTCTGGCGAGCGCACGCGCCCTATAGCAAAAAATCCTCTCCAAAAAAATAAAGAAGGCTGGACAGTAGTAGAGCACTAAAATGTCATCCTCTGTGACACGACCCACATGGGAAGGTTGCTAATTCGCAGCCTAAGACCCCCTAGAGTACAGCAGGCACGTACATGCCTATGATCTAGGCTGGTTGAAACTAGGAGCGAATCTCACTGTCAAACCCCTGCTGAGGGTGCTTCATCTCCCACTTTATTTCTCTCAACTATGAAATAAATAAATGAACTTAAAAAAAAAAGGAGTTGAATGAATAAAAGTTTGGGGGTACCGAGCAGGATTGTGCATAGAGTACAGGATTTGGAATAGGCGTGCCCCCATGTACAGAATATATGTAATGTGGGATCCAGCTGTTACATTGTTCTATACAGTTAGAATTAGATAAGTTCCATACACTTATTTAGACCTTAGCATGCTTATTTAAAACTAACAACAACATAACAATTTCATTTGTGAATGAGAGAGAAAGAAGGAAGCATTCTGAGTAATTCTGATTCTAAAGTATGAGATATAGATGGGCTGAAGAAACTGAAGGTAGACCAGTGTAAATATGATGTAGACAAAAGAAAGTTGTTGAAAAGTAAAGGACCTGAGTGACCTTGCTATGCTTTTTCCAAAATTTGGAATCTAAAAATGTCCCTTCTCGTAGGAAGTTTATAGTCATAAATTTATTGTGATTGTGTAACCACAAAAAAGACTCCTAATCTCAATGTAGCTTTTTAATTAGCTTCTATATGTTATTCCTTCAGAAGAATGAATACCGGTGTTAAATAAGTTCAATGAGAACGATGACTGTTCTCCTTGAAAATTTCTCTTTACAAATTCTCAGATCGCCAGAGGTAATTTTTTTTCTTCTACAACGTGTTCTCTGGAACGTACAATTCATTTTACCATTGCTTTCAGTATAATGGATTTCTGCACCATGAACTTTACTACAGTCGGTTGGAATACCTAGATATGCTCTCATATGTACCAACATGATGAGAAATTTTATAATAGGTTACATCCTTAATTTATAAAGTTAAAAATATTTCCAACTATTTGAAGAATTCAACATCATTATTAATCTAAATGTAAGATAAAAGAACACATTTAATAAGACATATCTTGATCCCAGCCAAGGCAGTCCATCTTTAGCATAATGTTCTGCAAAGCTGCAGTTCATATGCAAGTCAGGGTTTGGCTCACAGCACATCTGTACATGTCAGGTACACAAGCAAGCCCCTGACCCTAGCTAACTAAGAAAGACATGAGGCGTATCATGGCATGAAATCCTGATGAGAATGCTTCCTTCTTTCTCTCTCATTCACAAATGAAATTGTTATGTTGTTGTTAGTTTTAAATAAGCATGCTAAGGTCTAAATAAGTGTATGGAACTTATCTAATTCTAACTGTATAGAACAATGTAACAGCTGGATCCCGCATTACATATATTCTGTACATGGGGGCATGCCTATTCCAAATCCTGACAGGGTAGAAAAATGGAGGAGGAGGGTTTGCAGTATGGCCATGCCTCATTGAGGAGTGCTTACTCCCTCTCCCTCTCCCTCTGTCTCTCTGACTCTGTCTCTGGTAAGTGCATGTACATTCTGGCCAAAAAAAGAAAAAAAAACTATGAATATTTAAGTAAATGGTAAAGGCACTATCTGATGACTATAGTGCCAAAAAATTACAAAAACATGGTTATCGTTGCCACTTAACATCCATTTTTATAAATTATATAACCATATATATCTTGTGTTTTTATTGTTCCTATGTTGCCTTTTTGCATAGAATAAAATATCTGTATTTGCACATTCACTCAGCTTTATGTGGAATTTGCACTTGGTAAGAATGACTTAATTGAGAAAATGATTCTGTATAAATTCATTGTACATTTATTTATACATATTGAGAGTTAGATGTTTAGAGACAAATATTTATTTACCACAGTGTCCATTGTCTTACTTGAGCATTGATATCTTCTTAGATATTCTTTTGAGAAGCTTCTTGTCCCATTGAATGATTAAACTGCAGTTTACTTTGCTTTATAATACATTCTGATCCCTAGAGTACAGCTTCCTAAAGCCTACGATTAGAAAACATTTCCTGGATGCACTTTATATCCATTATGTATAGATCACAATGGATTTTCAATAAAGAAGGATAAGCCAAACATTAAACTCATGCAAGATGAGTATAAAACAACTGTGCTTATTCTAACTACAAACCATCATCATCTGTCAAATGTGAATGATAGGCCAGTATAAATTCCTTGTGTAGTATAATTTAACTACTATAGCTCTGTGTTCAAGATTTCTGAGGGTCGGTTTTTATACCTTGTATATACCTTGTATATATAAATCTGCTTACATTAAATCTAGATTTTTTTTCTGTTTTACGATTTGTTACTTACATATGTTTAGTGATTATCGATGACAAAAATGTGATCATCAATCTAAACGCATTTGTAAATCTTTATATTATGTACACATGAAATCTTCGCCATATATGCAATAATATTTTACTGTGATCTTGATTTATGAAAAGATAATTTTAATCAACAGATTCTATGGCTTTTGAGAATTATCCCTAGACAATATACTATTATCAAAGAGAATGTTTTAAATTCTCTATAATGCTACTAGAATTATATCTCATGTTTTTATAAATATATAGCTGGAGAGTAAAATGATTAGCCTATTCAAAACTAACAAGTGAATGGCAGATTTTAAATCAAGGTCTATAGATTTCTAAACTCTGTTCTGTCTTTCCCATTAACCTGTCTCTCAGGACTAAAATTCATTCACATCAGCTTTAAGCTATTTTTAAGCAAGGTAAGGATTACGAAATATTTGCCAACACTAATGCTTTGGACATATTTAAATAATTGTTCCTCTGGAATCTTGGTTGGATTTTTCTCCTATAAACTCAAAGATCTATTCTCCTCGGCTGTGAGAGATTTTATCACAAAACAATCAGTAAAGACATCTTGATGTGCCATCTGGAATTAAAGAGGATGGAAGGGAAAAATGAGAAAAGGTTAAAAAACAACCAAATCGATGCAAGGTAGAAAAAAAATTGCTTGAGGTGGAATGTTATTGAATAAAGGCATACATAGTGTAGATAATGTCAATGCAAGTTATTGCTTTTTGCACAATGTGTGCAATAGTAGAAAAGTCACATACATAGAGTAAATATAAGTTAAAGTGAGACAAATTCTACACAAGGGTGGCTTTTAGTCATTCTAGATTAATCTATGCTTTAGACTAGCTTCCTAAGTAGTACAGAACAATTAGGATTTCAGCTTGTCTGTGTAATAGGTCTCATCTTTTGCAGAAGTGAAAGTCAAGTTAATTAACTATAATCAGTTCATAGATTTTTTTGCATATTAATATATTAGCTGGTAAATGTAAAACTTTAGCAAATTATTCCTTAATATAATTTTGGTGTTGTTATATTAAAAAGCCCTTTTTTCTATATTGCAAATATATCACAATGTGGGAGTAGCATTTTTACATTTTTGCTTTTATCATTCAGGGGTTTATCCAGGAATTCTTATGAGTTATCTAGTTTTATTTTTTAAATTTTTTCTTCACATTTAATTGTCGGGCATCTCCACAAAGTATGTTTTATCAAGAGTATCTAATATCTTACCATCAAATCAAAAACATTACGCCACACATGTTTTCTTTTGGAGAACTCTATATTCTTCTGTCTGTCAAGTAGTTCCTCCCTAAACCATGATTTAAAATAATTTTTTAAAAAAAGTTTATTTATTTATTTATTTACGAGAGAGAGTGAGAGAGGAAGAGAGAAAGAATAAGCTCCCGAGGGTCTTGATGCTACACTCTAAGTCGGGCCTAGCCAGCCCTGGATCATGGGCACACTTGTGCCCAGATGATCAAAAAGGTTTCTGGAAGTGAACTCTGCACCTTCCTATGTTGGTCATCCTCAGAGTATTGCTTTTACCACTCTGTTACCATTCATCCCTAGGGGACCTAATTTTGCTGCTTACTTCAATCTTCACAATGTCTTCAAAAAGTAGTATTATTGTCTTCATTAAGATAAAGAAACAGGGACCAGCAGGTAGCGTAATGGGTTCGAGTCCCGGACTCAGTGGCCTAAACTCACGCCGGGTGTGTGTGTGTGTGTATGTGTGTGTGCCCAAGATCTCGAGAGGAGAATGGAGAGGGATTACGGCGTGGTCATCTCCCCTGAGGGATGATTTCTCGCTTTCTGTCTCTCTTTGTCTTTCTGGCTAGTGCATGCACCCTATAGAAAAAAACCTCTACCAAAAAAAAAGATAAAAAAACAAATCTCAGGAGTATTAATGATTATTTCAATATCACATAAATATAATTGATAATACAGTGATTTGAATCCAGGTTGATCTGGCATCAAGACTTGTGTGTGTTTTTTTTACTTTATACTCTTTTGGTAGTTATTACATATAATAATTAATGTAAATGTGTGCAAATGGTATGTGAATTCAAAATTAAATTATTGCCAATTATTTATTAGATAAGCCATGTGTGTGCAGTACTCAGAATATATGTGTGCTATTCTAAAAGTTATTAATGGAGAGTTGATTATTCAATCTTGTTGAGTTTGTAGTATTTGCAAGTGTAGGGGCTGTCAGGTGGCATGGTGGTTGAGAGCGCTGGATTCCCACATGGCCAATGGCAGTTCAAGTCCCGGACCTGGAGGCTTGCTTTCTCACTTTCCCTTTCTCTCTCTCTCTATGTCTCTCTGGTCAAATTAAGAAAATAATAACAATGAATGGAACTAACTAAATAAATAAATATTTTTAAAAAAGATTTGCAAGTGTATATAACACAAAGAACCATAGAATTCTATGAACATAAGTTTGAAATAAAAAATAGTCTATGAGTTCTCTGAATAAGTAGATGCATACTGTTTCAATATGTTTTTCCTTAAAAGTAATTATATTTATAAAACTGAAATGTACAAGGGTGATAGACACTGAACTTTTGGGGATTACGTAATGGATTGCTATAGAAATCTATATACTAGTTATGAAAACATACTATAGGGAGCAGGAGAATTATCTTATTCTCTGTGGTCCAAGTATTAGATTAGATTTCTCCAAATTGCTAGTCTCCTTGAAATTTACGATCTGATAAATTTCTCTCTCATCTCCCTGTATTAACTTGCAGGGCTAGAAGAGTTTTATAGCCTTCAAATGTTCAATTCCCATAGAATGGCTTTCCGATACAAAGAAGAAAGCACGAATACTGCTAACAATCGTCATCTGCGTTTATTTACCAGATCACAAGCTGAATCATATACTCGCCAATAAAGACACTTTAATTTTTGTTAAATTTTAAAAATTTTATTTGTTTTTATTGTTATTTTTACCTTGACTAGGGAGAGACACACAGACAGAGAGAAAGGGAAAGTGAAAAAGCAATCCTCCTGGTCTGGGACCCAAACCATTGTCAGTTATATGGTAGTCTGGCACCTCAACCACTGCACCATCCGCTAGCTCCCAAGACACAGTTAATTATTAACAGATAGTTAGGAACTATTTATTGGTGTGCAATCTTCAATGCTCCCAGGAATACATCATATTTTAAATGTTAAGGGTTGATAAATTACAAATATGCAAACATTTAAAACTACTTTTTATTCTCAGTATATTTGTTACAACACCAACTGTCAATATTCTGTAAATATTTTCAGCGATGGAAGAAAAGATATTGACTTATCTACACTCAGTCTCTATGGTAGAGACTGAAATACTGGAGGTCATAAATGCACTTAAAATTGTTATAGACACTGGGGACAAAGTGGAAGGACAGTGGGAGAGGGAAAAGGTGCAGGAAGGGAAATTTGGGGAAAAATGGAGAAGACATTTGTGGGGCACAGATACAGTTTGTGGCCTTTTGGTGATGTAGTGTATAGTATTCTCAACCTGCTCGCTGTGTGGCATATATCATGTGGGGTAAAATCTCTTTACAAACTAAACAATGTATAATGATTGAATGTATAAATAATAATTTAAAAATTAAAAAAAATAAAAGAAATCCTAAAAGCCATCTATTTTTACTCTAATTACCATGAAGAGTAACACAGAGAGATAGCACCAATTAATAACAGAGCTCAACCAAATAGAGTTAAATTGGTGGCTTAATTAATAAAACTCAGACTAGTCCTTCTTTGTGACCTACATCCCCTTCTACTGTAGCTTGATGAGTCTTATATTTTCTTGCTGAAAATAGATACCTTTGATCCTTTGTGTACACTCACCATAGCTTGTCTTGAATGAAAATGTATTTCCATCAAAGTACTAACTCAACAGACACTTAACATTTAAGAGCACTTTCCTCTATGGAATAATTTTGTACTTTCTCTGTCCATAATTACTTTTATTTATTTATCATATGTACCATTGTTTATTTAATCCTCAATTTTTTAAGAATTATTTTATTTATCTATTTATTATTTATTTATTTTAATTTGACCAGATCGAGAGAGCGAGAGAGAAAGCAAGCTGCCAGGTCAGGGATTCATACCACAGTCGGCCATATGGGAGTCTTGTGCCCTTAACCAGGACACCACCTGCCAGCTCCAAATTCTTAGTTTTTCATGTATATTTTACATAGCTGTATTAAGCTTTATTCTATATACCAAATAAATTATCTATTTAAAGTACACAAATCAATGATTTTCAGTATTTTTTCCTGATTGTACTTTGGACATATCCTATAAATGGAATCATGAAAGATGTGATTTTTTTTTATGATGAATTTTTCTTTGCACAGAGTGTTTTTAAAATGTATTTGTGCTATAGTATGTATCAATACTTCATTTCTCTTTAATGCCAAATAGTATTTCCTTGTATGAATATATCACATTTTATTTGTTTCTAAATCAGACAATGAAAATTTGGGTTGTTTTCACTTTTGGTTATTATGAATAATGCTGCTATAAACATTCATGTGAAAGCTCGTGTATGGTCATATGTTTTCATTTATATTAAATATTTCACTTATATTAAATATATAAGTAGGAGGCAATTGGTGATACATATGGAAAATATATTATTAAACTTTCAAAGACCCACTAGACTGTTTCCAAAATGGCACACCATTTTACATTTCCAACAGTTTATGAGTGTTCTTATTTCTCCACATCCTTGTGAACATTTTCTCTCTTGCCTTATTGATTATACATTTGTAGTGGGTGTGACATCTTATCTCATTGTGTTTTTTCTTTGCATTTTTGTGAAAACTGATCATTTTTTATGTGCTTTACAGGATTACCTATTTATATTATTTGCCCATTTTTAGATTAATTAATATATATAGTATTGAACTGCATTTTTTTATGCATTAGATATAGTGGTCTTGGACCAGCAGTTAGCATAATGGCTATGTCGCTGGACTCCCATGTAGTCGATCGCAATTCGAGCCCCGGACCCAGTGGCTTAAAGTCACACCGGATGCATGTGCGTGCGTGCCCAAGATGCCAAGAGGAGAATGGAGGAGAAGCGATTGCAGGGTGGCCATCCCCCCTGGGGGGTGATTTCACGCTTTCTGTCTCTCTGTCTCTCTCTGTCTTTCTGGCAAGCACATGTACCCTATAGCAAAAACCTATCCAAAAAAAAAAAAAAAAAAAAAAGATATAGTTGTCTTGTCAGATATAAGTTTGCAAATATTTTCTCTCATTTGTGTTATTTCATGTACCCCAATTTACAAAGATTTACTCCAATATTTTCTTTTAAGCATTTTATAAACACCTACTCTGTGGTTATATATGGCTACCCTACCTTATGCCAATACCATGCTAACTTGAATATTGTAACTTTGATGTAAATTTTGAAATTAGAAAGTGTTAGTCCCTTGATTTTATGTTGTCTTTTTAATACTGCTTTGGCTAGTCTTCATCTATTACATTTCTATATGAATTTGGGAATCAACTTGTCAGTATTATTATAGAGACTGCATTGAATCTGTAATCACTTTGGGAAGTATTGTCATCTTAACAATGTGAAGTCCTCCAATCCTTGAACATGGAGTGTCTTTCCATTTATTTAGATCTTATTTCAATGTTGTAGTTTTCGATTTACAAAGTTTGCACTTACTTGCTAACTCTTTTTCCTTTTTGTTAAACTTTCAGTTCATTTGTACATTTGAATCTAACGTTTCTGCTAAAAACAGAATATATTGGGTGGTTAGAAAAGTCATAATGTGTTTTTCTATGCAAAAGCATTATTTTACATTAAATTGTTTAATCCATTTATATTTATTTTTATTACCAAAATCCTTTGATTAGTTTTACCATATTAATTTTTTGTTTTCAATATGTCTCAGGTTATTTTTTTTCTCTTTCACTGCTCCTCACCTATCTTGAATTTATTCTTTCTTACACTTCAACCATGTATATTGTAAAAGAAAGACTACCGGGACCAGCAGTTAGCGTAATGGCTATGTTGCTGGACTCGCACGTAGTTGACAGCGGTTCGTGTCCCGGACCCGGTGGATTAAAACTCACGCCGGGTGCATGTGCGTGCATGCCCAAGATCCCAAGAGGAGAATGGAGGAGAAGGGATTGTCGCATGGCCATCCCCCCTGGGGGGTGATTTCTCGCTTTCTATCTCTCTGTCTCTGTCTGTCTGGCGAGCGCACGTGCCCTATAGCGAAACCCTCTCCAAAAAAAAAAAAAAAAAGAAAGAAAGACTACCAGTTGAAAGTTTACACCCATTAAATAGCAACACTCCATGCCTCCCATCACAGACCCTGGCAACCACTATTCTGTTCTCTTACATTCTATGAATTTGACTATTTTGGATACCTCATATAAAAACAAATAAAGGTCAGCCCATAGTGCAGAAGTTAAATGTAGTGTATCAGGAGTAGATTTCACGTGGTCATCCTCAGTTTGAATTCTGCTCCTGGCAGGTTGAAAAACATGCCACACACATATGTATGTGTATCCAAATTCCTAAGAGAATGGAAAAATGGAAGAAAAAAGATTGCAGCATGACAATGCCCAGTTGGGTGATGGCAGTGTACCTTTTCTCTCTTTTGAGAGCATACATGCTCTCTAGTAATTAAAGCAAACAATCTTGGGGCCAGGAGGTGGTGTGGTGGATGAGGCACTGGATTTCATATGGCTGGCTGTAGTTTGAGTCTAAGACCTGGAAGCTTGAAAACACAATGGGTATGTGTGTGTGTGCCAAAATCCCAAGAGGACAATGGTGGAGAAAAGATCTTGGCATGGCCATTCCCCTGGAAGGTGATTTCTCACTTTCCCTCTCTCCAGCAAATGCACATGCTCTATGGTAAAAACTTCTTAAAAAATAATAAGCTATATAAATAATATTTCAAAATTGCTGTGTAAAATTGGAATATAGAAGATTTACTGTTAAATAAAGCAAGTCAGACTATGAAAGTGAGGCATTGTGTGTTTCTACTTAATACATACTGAATATCTGCACTCTATTGTAGAAACAGAAAAATTGGAAGGTGTAAAAGCACTGAGAACAATTGCAGGTACTAGAGATAGTGTGGGAAGAAGGTGCAAAATGGGGAAGAGTGAGAGGAAGGGGATAAAGAAATGAAAGGGATAAAGAATAAAGCAAAATATCTTTTTTTTTTGAGAGTATTTTTTTTTTTTTTTTTTTTTTTTTGCTATAAGGCTCGTGTGCTCACCTGACAGACAGAGAGAGACAGAGAGATAGAAAGTGAGAAATCACCCCCCAGAGGGGATGGCCACGCCACAATCCCTTCTCCATTCTCCTCTTGGGATCTTGGGCATGCACGCACACACGCCCGCCGTGAGTTTAAGCCACCGGGTCTGGGACTCGAACCATGGTCGACTACATGGAAGTCCAGCAAAATAGCCATTATGCTAACTTATGGTCCTGAAAATTATCTTGATGATAACATGTGTGATGATGTCTTTGACTGGACTGATATACAGTGTATGCATGCTGGGAAAATTCATCGTGAAAGCTGTAATGATCTACAGTGATTGAATATATAAAAATAAGATAAAACTGCTACAAAAGAAGAAAATTGTGTCCACACTTAACAATACTGTATTTTGCACTTTCAATTTGTTAAGAAGGTAGGTTTGACAAGCTTTCTTAACACAATTGTTTTAAAAAAGGAAGGAAGGGAGGAAGGAAAGAAAGGAAAGTAAGAAAGAAACAAAGAAAGAAAGAAAGAAAGAAAGAAAGAGAGAGAGAGAGAGAGAGAGAGAGAGAAAGGAAGGAAGGAAGGAAGGAAGGAAGGAAGGAAGGAAGGAAGGAAGGAAGAAAAGAGAGAGAGAGAAAGAAGGAAAGAGAGAGAGAGAGAGAGAGAGAGAGAGAGAGAGAGAGAGAAAGAAAGAAAGAAAGAAAGAAAGAAAGAAAGAAAGAAAGAAAGAAAGAAAGAAAAAGAAAAGAAAGAAAAGAAAAAGAAAGAAAGAAAGAAAGAAAGAAAGAAAGAAAGAAAGAAAGAAAGAAAGAAAAGAAAGAAAAGAAAAAGAAAGAAGAAAAAAAAGAAAGAAACAAAGAAAGGAAGGAAGGAGGGGAGGGAGGGAGAGAGATAAAGAAAGAAAAGAATGAAGAGAAAGAAAGAGAGGAAGAGAAAGAAAGAAAGAAGAAGAAAGAAAAAATTACTACTATGCTGGTATGTTGGAAATTGAAAATTAGTAGTATGCTCATGAATTTTAGATTATATTGGATTTCACTTGAAGATAGTTTGAATAAATGATGAAAGACAGATCTTATTTTTACAGCAACCAATTTATAAGCTATGATTCTAGTATAAAATATTTATCAATGACTAGACTGTTTTTACTTTATTATACTTTGAAAAAGATCAGAAAAACAACCTATTTTGTAACTGATGTACTCAATTGTGTTTTATAAGTTTAAAAATATCATTTAAAACATATCTGGGCACTTTTTTTTTAGAAATATGATATACCGTTTATTTGTTATATAATAGACATTATACTAGAAATTGAGGATAAGATGCATAGACATTCCCTTCTCTCTAGAAATACACAGTGCATTGCTGGAGAGGATAGAAAATTGCATATTTACAGAAAAATAGAATGTGTGTATACCAGATATGGGCATAGAGATATGAGACTTCATAAAAAGAGGGTTCATCAGGAACCAGCAGTTAGGTAATGGCTATGTCGCTGGACTCCCACGTAGTCGACTGCAGTTCACGTCCCAGACCCGGTGGATTAAAACTCACGCTGGGCACGTGTGCATGCGTGCCCAAGATCCCAAGAGGAGAATAGAGGAGAAGGGATTGCGGCATGGCCATCCCCCCTGGGGGGTGATTTCTCGCTTTCTGTCTCTATGTCTCTCTCTGTCTGGCGAGCGCATGCGCCCTATAGCGAAAACCTCTCCAAAAGAAAAAAAAAAAAAAAAAAAAAAAAAAGAGGGTTCACCATGATGACAGAGGTAACATGGTAACATGAGGGATTGTGCATGCAACATAGGAAATATGGTGATGACAACAAAACTTTGCCTATTTTACCATTATCTTCTAGGGCCAAACCTCCTCCCATGTTTTTAAAACAGTAGCATAACTATAGTCTCTGAGATTATGTTTTCAATTGATCTCTACCCTTAGTTATTCTCATTGGTCTCCTAGACAGAATAAGCTATTAGGCAGAGGCAGAATAATTGTTGCAATTTTTAAAAGAATTATTTAAGTTTATTTATTCATTTACGTATTTATTTCAATTTGACCAGAGAGGTACAGAGCTAAAGAGAGAGCGAGAGAAAGGAAGTCACTAGGTCCAGAATTTGAACTGCAGTCGACTTGGTGAGAGTCCGGTGCTCTTCACCACCATGCCGCCTGTCGGCCCCATTGCAATGTTCTATGAAACCTAGCGAAGACTTCATAAATTGTGGCCTTATTACTTAATTGTTAGCAAATTATGCTTGAATAACGTTCTCTAGTCCTAAGAGCACTATTTTTTTTTTGCATTATTATAGCTGGAATAGATCAAGAGTTCTTTATTTATTTATTTTAGGTTTATGCTGCATGGTATATGCACTCACCAGAGAGAGAGAGAGAAAATGAAAAATCACCATCCCAGGGGGGATAGACACACCACAATCCCTTCTCCCTTTCTCCCCCATTCTCCTTTTAGGATTTAGAGCAGGTATGCATACGTTTATAGTGTTAGTTTTAAGTGTCCAGTCTGGGACCCAAACTGCATTCAGCCATGTGGGAGTTTAGCCCTTTAACCACCACTCCATCCACTGGTCCCAAAGAGTTAGTTTTTAAGAGTTGTACCTTAGCACCTAAGGTGATAAGGCTCATAATTTTTTAACTCTATAGAGAGAATGTTCATTGTGCTCTCATATACTATTGTACATTATCTTTTTTTTTTTTTTTGAGAGAGAGAGAGAGATTTTTGCTATACCTCATGTGTGCTTGTCAGAAAGACAGAGAAAGAGAAAGCCAAGAAATACACCCCTCCCTGAGAATGGTCACTTCGCAATCCCTTCTCCTCCATTCTTCTCTAGGGACCTTAGGCACACATGCATATGGGCCTTGCATGAGTTTTAAGCCGTGAGATTTGGGAAACAAACCGTGGTCAATTACATGGGAGTCCAGCAACATAACCATCCTGCCATCTGCAAGTCCCTGTTGTATATTGTCTTATTAAAAACACTCATGACTCTGAAAAGGTACTAATTTCTATGTCCATATGTGTAGATGTGTATGTGCATGTGTATATACACATGGTGTATCTGTGAAATGAATCTGGGAGGAAAAAAGCCTGAGGGGCAACTATTGATTAATAAGAATGAATGCATTCTTAAATATTATTTTATACAAGCATAAATCATTTGTCTTCAGATGTCATTAATATACCTAAATTACAATTTCATCCACCATTTCAGTAACTTATCAGTAATTCAAAGGGTAGCAACAACATCTGTGAATCATCTGTTTGCCTAATTCTTTCTATGTATGCCTGGCATTTATTCTTTTTGTTACTTATTAGCACCTACAACAAAAAAATGGTAAGAAACAGGGTCCAGCACGTGGCATGGTGATGAAGGTGCTGGACACTCCTACGTGGCAGACCATGATTCACGTCCCGGACATAGTACCTTGCTTTCTTATTTCTCTCTCTCTTTCTCTCTCTCTCTCTTTGGTCAAATCAAAATGAATGAATCAATAAATAAATGTAAATAAATAATTTTTTAAGTGATAAGAAACAGAAAGTTATTTTCCTACTTAGTTTTTTTCATAACTAATAATATAAAATGATTGGGTAAATTGACTTTTTTCTTGTTACTTTGGAATTTAATTTTCTTAATCACTTCTCACCATGTCTGGACCTACATTGGCAGAAGAATATGCCAATATTCTTCAAAACTCAGTTGGTTAAAAGAAAAAAAAAAGAATTATTTAAAAGAAAAAGAATATGTAAATAAATCTGCAAACTACTGTCACAGAATTACTTTATAAAGACTTTCTTGTGACTGGTGTAATGAGCTGGAAATAAGTGGACATAAAATTAAATAAATAAATAAATACCTTCTCTGTAGTTTAAACAATAGTAGAAATTTGAATTATACTTTCACGGTAAGTAATCGTGAAGAAGTTCAGCCAGAATGTGATCCTGATGAAAAACGGGGAAGAAACGAGAAGAGTAAAAGGACACAAGTGATCACCGTTTTAACAAAGGGTGGAGTAAAAGGTAGTTTAGCCCATATTCATAATCATCCTTCCTTACTTGCCAGAACGAGAAACTCAGGTTTATTTCATGAGTATTGGTTGGTGCGTTTTAGTATATTTATTTGCACAATATATACTCTCCACATTTCAACACTAAAACGTTGAAACTTTAAAGTCTAATTTTTATTGTGCCCACATAACAGTCGGTATAAAAATTAAAATAATCTCTAATACTCAGGAAATGTTCTAGTAATTAGTAACAAAAGTAAGCACCCATACTAGGATTTAAAAAAAAAAAACAAATGAGAAGGAAACCAAGATGCTAAATATAATATAAAATACATTTTGCAAATCTAACTTAAACATTATTAATAGATCGAAATTGGGGAAATTAGAAAACTAAAAATACCTTAAATATATTCCAATCTTTTGTGCCCAGCTTTCTAAGCTAATTAATAAAAATAGGAACATGAAGAAAAATTAAGTTGGGAGGCGGTGGGATCAGTGTTTGTGAGAGTTGGCTGTAGTTCAGTGATAGCAGAGATTCACCTGACATGGGTTTTGGCAACTCCCCAGAAAAGCAGTTTTTTGTGCAATGACACAACAATTGAGGCTGCTTCAATCTTGAAAATTCATCACTTCAACAAAATTCTTCTTCCACATTTATATAATACACTGTAGAAAATTCAAATATCTTTAAGCAAAGAAATATGCTCTCCTGGGACCAGCAGATGGTGTAATGGTTATGTCATTGGACTCCCATGTAGTCAACAACAGTTCGAGTCCCAGACCCGGTGGCTCAAACTCACGCTTGGTGCATGTGTGTATGTGCCCAAAATCTCAAGAGGAGAATGGAAGAGAAAGGGATTGTAGCGTGGCCAACCCTCCTGGGGAGGTTATTTCTCACTTTCTGTTTCTCTGTCTCTCTTTGCCTTTCTGACGAGTGTACGCACCCTATAGCAAAAATCTCTCCAAAAGAAAAAAAAGAAAGAAAAAGGGAAAAAAAAAATATGCTCTCTTTCCTTCTGCGCAAGTGATAGACTACTTGACCCTACTGACATGAAGCTTCGCCTAGGTGAGTTGCTTTGACAAATAGAATGTTAATGTAGAAGTAAATACAATAAGAAACCTAATGCACTTTTGTAGGGATCATTTAATTTCTGCCATTTACCTTAAAAAGCATGCCCATCAAGTATGGCCCTTTGGAAGTGGTCCTAGACTCAAACCAATGAACATGAAAACCTAGTTGCTCTCATATTGACTGATTTTCAGCATGTGAAAAGTAAATGTTTGTCATTTTAAGTAAACTGAGACATTGATTGGATTATAGCACAGCGTATTACAGCCTGTGTAGATCAATATGTAAAGATCACAGGTATATTTTACACTCACGTTGAAAGCTTCAGCCCAGAAGTGACACAAGTCATTTCAATGCACGGCCTATTGATAATAACACTTTTCCATTTGTTTATTTATAGATAAGGTCTTTTTTGAGATACAATGCGCCTTCAAGAAATTCACTCATTTGAAATGTACAATTTAATGGATTCTAGTAGTTGTAGAACTAGGAAACTATAACAACATTCAATATTAAAATATATTTGTCTTTCTCCAGAGACACCCTGCAAATGAGCAGGCACTCCCATTTTCTCTTAATCCATTTCAGCTCTAAATACTCCCTATTTTACTTTCGATCTTTACAGATTTGCCTAGTTAGAAAATCTCAAATAAGTGGAACCAAATAATTTGTAAATTCTGACTGACTACCTTTATTTAGCATAATAGTTTCAAGGTTCATCAATGCCATAGCATACATCAGTTCTTGTTCTTTCTAATTGCTGAATAATTTACTACGTATGGATATATCACCCTTTGTTTCTCTATTGAACAATAGATGAGCATTTGGGAAGTTTCCTTTTTTTTTTTTTTTTTTGGAGAGGTTTTCACTATAGGGCGCATGCGCTCGCCAGACAGACAGAGAGAGACAGAGAGACAGAAAGCGAGAAATCACCCCCTAGGGGGGATGGTCACGCCGCAATACCTTCTCCTCCATTCTCCTTTCGGGATCCTGGGCACGCACGCACACGCGCCCGGCGTGAGTTTTAAGCCACCAGGTCCAGGATGGGAACCGCGGTGGACTACATGGGAGTCCAGCGACATAGCCATTACGCTAACTGCTGGTTTCCCTTTTTTTTTGTTATTAAGACTATTGTAGCTAGAAACATTTGTGTACAAGTTTTAGTGTGGACATAGGTGTTTATTTGTCTTGGGTATTTAACTAGGAATAGAAAGTCTGGGACATGGTAACTTTATTTTGACATTTTGGAAACAGCCAAACACTTCTCTAAAGTAGTTGCATAATTTTATATTTCCTCCAGCAAATTATGAGGATTCTATTTTCCCCACGTTCTAGTCAATGTATTTCATTTTTTGCCTTTTAATTATTGCCACTCTAGTGGGTGCAATGTAGTATCTCATTGTGATTGTGATAATCAATTCCCTAATGGCTAATACAGTTTAGCATCTTTTCATGTGTTTATTATCTATTTTTTTATTACTTACAAAGCTTGTGTCAAAATAGAAATAAATTATGAGTTTATTTTGGTGCAAAAGTTTTTGAAATCCATACATATTTTTTCATAATATGCATTTTCATACACTTTTTAAGAATCCCTATTAAATACACTTAGGACAAAAGTCTATTCATGTCCCTTTCCCATTTTTAATTACATTATTGGTGATTATGTTTCTGAGTTAGAAGCATCCATTGTATATTTGAGATATAAGTCTCTTAACAGATGATTTGAAAATATATTCTCCATTTCTATGAATTGCCTTTTCACTTTCCAAATTATATATTTTGCAGCAAAAGCATTTTTAGTCTGATGAAGTCCAACTTGCCTATTTTTCTATCATTACCTGTGCTTTTGGTGTCATATCTAAGAATTTACTTAACCAGCAGTCACAAAGATCCACTCCTTTATTTTTTGCTAAGAGTTTTATAGTTATTTTTGGTTGCTGTTGTTATTTTGGGTCTTTTTAATATTTTGCCTTAGGGTACATGTGCTCACTGGAGAGAGACAGAGAGAGACAGAAAGAGAAAAATGAGAAATCGCCACCCTCCCAAATGGGGGTGTTGACCATGCCACAATCCCTTCTCTTTCATTCTCCCCTCTTTATTTTGGGCACGTAGCAGATGCACCTAGCAACTTAACCATCATGCCACTTGATGGCCTTCAGAGTTTTATAGTTTAGCACTTCTACTTATGCTTGTGATTTGAGATAATATTTGTAAGTGGAGTCGTTTTTTCATTTATTTTCTGGTATGGGCTTTTATAATTTTCAAGGCACCATTATATATATATATATCTATATATGTAATATTATATATATATATATATCATACATATATATTATATATTCTATATATAATATATATTCTATATGATATATAATATATCTCATATATAATATATATATATATATATATATCATATATATGATATATATATTTTACTATTTAACTCATATGGCATCCTTGCAAAACAACATAAACACTTCAGGTAAATGTGCAAGTTTATTTCTAGATGATTAACTTTCTTCCATTGCTATATCTGGCTATCCTAGGCCAGTACTATATGGCCTGAGTTACTGTAGCTTTACAGTGAGTTTTCAAATTAAAAGTTCTGTCTTTTATCTGTGTGCTTCTTTTTCAAAATTACTATGCTTATTTAGGATATCTTGCATTTATATATACATTTTAGGATAACTTTGATTTGTCCATTTCTGAAAAAAAAAAAAAAAAAAAAAAAACACTTGGGATTTTGAGAGGGATTGCATTGAATCTGTAGGTCCACTTATGGAACATATCTTCTTTAAAATATTAAGTCTTTCAATCCATGAACATTGTCTTTAATTTCAAATTTACATATGAAAACTGTACTGTGATACTAAACAAAATATTAGTAAAATAAAGCTTTGTATCTCCTATATGTATTAACTCAGAGCAATGAATTCTTGAAAGAAAAGAAGATAAAACAAAACAATGTAAATTAGTGTTAAAGAATGTAATGTTAAGTATTGAGGATAAAAATAAGGATATGTCATAGAGGAGTGCAATTTTAAATTTGGTGACTATATAAGACATCACTAAATGGACAATCTTATGTTATAACTGAAGGGACTGATGAGAAAAGTTTTCTAGGCTGAGTCTTCAAAAAGTACCAACTCCCTGAGGTGAGAATCTTCTAGGCGTTTTTCACAAAGAGTAAGGGGACTCATATAGCTGGACCAGAGTGAGGAGGTAATAGATAAGGTCCACAAACTAACAGCACCTCAGGTCAGGGCATATTTTATAAATCATGTCAGAATAAAAGAGTATAAAATTGGTAAATCAATCTCCCACAAATGAGTGATCTTAGCTAGTGCTATAATTTCAAACATAATTTCAAACATATAAAACCTCACGAGGAACTGACTGAACAGAAACAGGGAATTCAACCATTGCTCTCCGAGTCTTTTCTTATGTCATAAAATGTAGTCTAGTCCAGATTACCTTGTCTGATATGGTAGATATGATCTCCCAAAGATGACTATGTCCTAAATCCTGGATTTTTTTAAAATTTATTTATTATCATCATAATCTTGTTTATATTACATTGAATCACATATAACATTACAATGTATTACATTTCTTTTTCCAGAAGGAATACCATGCATATCAGTCAATACAGAGACATTAAAATCCGATATCTTTTCATTGTTTTTCCCGATCATCATTATTATTCCAATTATTTTTTAAAACAGTCAATCACTATTTCTCATTTTGCTTGTAAAAAGACTTTACCCAACATGAAATACTTCTCAGACCAGTCCAGTTTATGCTAACGGCTGGTGCCACATTGACTGAGTTATTGACACACTGACTTTCAGATAAGGAAATTATTTTGGATCATCTAGGTGCATCCAACATAATCACAATGATCCTGTAAAATGAAAGGATAAGGACAAAAAAGAGAGATGTGACACAAAAAGGACTCAAGTCACTGTTACTGCTTTTAAATATGGAAAAAGAGAGACATGAACTAAGAAACATGGGCAACTTCTAGAAGTTGGAATAGCTAATGAAACCAATTTTCACTTAGAGCCTTTAGGAAGTAATGAAGCCCTACTGACACCTTGATGTTTGCTCAGTGAAATATTCATCAGATTTTTACCTATAGAACTGTAAGTATATGGTAATTTTTTGCAGCAGTTATAAAAAACTATTACACGAATTATGTGACATATACACAATTCACTTGTGCATGAAATAGAATTATCTTTGTGACTATCTCTTTCTTATACTCAGTTTATTTAATTGTCTATGTGACTTTTTCAAGGAGTCATAAACAATATATCCATAGATTTAAGTATTTTTTTATGCTATATTCCACATGTGCTCATTGGAGAGAGAGAGGGAAAGTGATAAATTACTGTCCCACTGGGGGTGACCATTCCTCAAAATCTTCTCCTCCACTATTCTTTTGGGATTTTAAGCATGCATGTACACATACCCAGTCTGATTTTCAAGTTGCCATGTCCAGGATGCAAATTGTAGTCAGCCAAGTAGAATGCAGGAGCCTTAACCTCTCTGCTACCTGCTGGCCTCCGGGTTTCTATTTTTCCATAAAAAGTTCTAGGAATGGGACCAACAGATGGCATAATGGTTATGTAGCTGGACTCCCCCATAGTCAACCATGGTTCTAGTCCTGAACCCAGTGACTTAAAACTCACACTAGGTGCATGGACCTGCATACCTAAGATCCTAAGAGGAGAAGGGATTGCAGCATGGCCACCCTTGCCTCCCGACCCCTCCCCCCATAGTGATTTCTTGCTTTCTGTCTTTTTGTGCCTCTCCAGTGAGTGCACATGCCCTATAGCAAAAATCTCTCTCAAAAATAAATTCTAGGCAGAGTAGTATTCCATAGTGTCATACTCTATAGCAGAAACTGAAAAACAGGAAGGTATAATGGCAGGGAGGGCAACTCAAGATATCAGAGACAGTACAGGAGAGGGTGGGTACTAGGGCATGTGAGGGAGGGGATGAGGCAAAAAAAAAAAAGAAAAGAAAAATGAAAAGTTATTTGTTGATTATAGCATGTATGGCTATTTCTTTAGCTTGACTAATATGCACTGTTTTCATACTGGGAAAAAACATGTTGTACACTGTAAGATGTACAGTGATTAAATGTAAATTCTAAAAATGTAAAAATAAAAATGATGCTGAGATTAACTTTGGAAGAACACACAGGTTGTAATATTAGGTTGTCAAGAAAGTTATGACGTATTTTTCTAAGTTTTTCTAGGCAAAAATGTATCATGATTTTCCTGATGGCTCTATAGTTAAAATATGTATTAAAAACACTTTTAAAAAGATAAAAAAGAATTGGAACCAGCAGTTAGCGTAATGGCTATGTCGCTGGACTCCCACGTAGTCGACCGTGGTTCGCGTCCCGGACCCGGTGGCTTAAAACTCACGCTGGGCGCGTGTGCGTGTGCCCAAGATCCCAAGAGGAGAATGGAGGAGAAGGGATTGCGGCGTGGCCATCCCCCCTGGGGGGTGATTTCTCGCTTTCTGTCTCTCTGTCTCTCTCTGTCTGTCTGGCGAGCGCACGCGCCCTATAGCGAAAATCTCTCCAAAAAAAGAAAAAAAGATAAAAAAGAAAAACGAGAAAATTCTAGGCAAACAAGTCCATCATACTGTAAAAGCTCATACGAATTTTCTTCTCTTAAGAGATTTGTTATTAGCATGTTGATAGGGAGATCAGATTAGCATTTTAGTCTTTTTTTATAACTAGTAGCAAAAAATACTTGAGTCTGGATAATTTAAGAGGATAGAGGCTTGGGATTAGCATGCAGTGTGGTGGTTAATGTGCTAGACTCCTACATGGCTAACCATGGTTTAAGTCCTGGACCAGGTGGCTTGAAAATTACACTGTGTCCATACGCGTGTGTACCCAAAATCCCAAGAAAAGAATGAAAAGGAATCGCAACATGGCCACCCCCCTGATGGTGAGTTCTCACTTTCCATGTCTTTCTCTCTGGTGAGTGCATGTGCTCTATTACAAAACAAATAGAAAAACTTCAAAGAGAGAGAGAGAGAGAATAGAGGTTGATTTGGCTTATACTGTGGGACCCTAAGGTCAAGAAACCACATCTCATAAGGGTTTTCTTATTGGTAGACTTCCAAGGCCATATAGGATTTCAGCTCACGAGTGAACAAGAATGTCATTTCAGTGTGTGTGTGTGTGTGTGTGTGTGTGTGTCTTTATAAACTCAACAGGAATCAACCATAGAGGATACTGTCCTAATGACCTTAATCCTAGTCTTTCCCCCAGTCCTTCCCTTTTAAAACCATAATTTGATGAAGCTATTACTCAATAACATCACAACTAAATCTCAGCACATGAATTTTGGGGGGAAATAAAAAGCATAGCAACTAGGTCAATTTTTTTTTTTTTTTTTTTTTTTTTTTTTTTTTCAGGGACAGTCTCTATTCTATGACTGGAGTTAATGCTCTGCATTCCAGTTGCTTAATTTTTTCCTTCTAAATCTTTTGCTTTTCTTCTGTAAGTTATCTTTCTATATGTTCTTCTCCAAGAAATCTGAGAAATCTATGGCAACTCTCTATCAAAATTTACATAGATACACCCCCACATATCTGAGTTTAACTTCAATATAAACAAGCAGGGTAGAGCTGGAATTCCAGGATAAGCAAAAATGGCTAAGAAACGTTCTAAAAAAATAAAGGGAGCAGGGCCTGAAGGTGGTGTGGCAGTTAAGGTACTGGACTCCCACATGGCCCACCGTTGTTTTTGTTTTTATTTTTTGAGAAGTTTTTGCTATAGGGTGCATGCGTTTGCCAGAAAGACAGAGAGAGACAAAGAGACAGAAAGTGAGAAATCACCCCCCGGGGGGATGGCCACTCAGCAATCCCTTCTCCTCCATTCTCCTCTTGGGATCTTGGGCACGCATGTACATGTGCCCAGCATGAGTTTAAGCCACCAGGTCCGGGCTTAGAACTGTGGTCAGCTACATGGGAGTCCAGCGACAGCCATTATGCCAGTTGTTGGTCCCAGCCACAGTTTGTGTCCTGGACCTGGTGGCTTGCTTTCTCACTTTCCTTCTCTGTCTCTATGGTCAAGTTAAAAAATAATATATAAAATTAAATAAATAGTTATTTTTAAAAAAAAAGTAAAAGAAAAAAGAAATAAATACAGAGAGAAATATATGAATAAAGAAATTTCAAAATTTCCAACCAAAGCTAAGATCAAATAAACATATTAAGTATTTCCAATATACTAAGGAAGAACAGCATGCTTTAGAAACACATTTGACACAGGTACTACTGACTAATGAAGTAGAAATCTGCATGAAAAAGAAGAGGAGATTACAATATGTGAGATGACAGAAGGTTTTTTTCTTTTAGAAAAGGCATTAAAGGTGACAAATTCCATGTTGGATATTAATTTTCGTGGGTCATCTCAAATTTTCATTTATTTTTAACCATAGGCTAGAGAATATATAAGATATAATTCATAAAATATTGACATTTCTGTAACTTTCCCCTTCTTACTACCATTTCTCTCAATGATCACAGGAATAGAAACACAGACTTTCGAAGACTTAAAAAAATCTCTTTAAGAATACTATGTTTTCCTTTCTTGAACTATCATTTTAATAATGAATCACTGTTTTTTGTTTGTTTTTTTGAGAGTTTTTTTTTTTTTTTGCTATAGGGTGTGTGCACTCGCCAGACAGACAGAGAGAGACAGAGAGACAGAAAGCGAGAAATCACCCCCTAGGGGGTATGGCCACGCTGCAATCCCTTCTCCTCCATTCTCCTCTCGGGATCTTGGGCACGCACACAAACACACCCGGCGTGAGTTTTAAGCCACCGGACCTGGGACGCGAACTGCGGTCAACTACATGGGAGTCCAGTGACATAGCCATTACGCTAACTGCTGGTCCCAATGATGAATCACTGTTAAAGAGGAAATAACCTGTGTCAAAACAACAAATGGTCATAAAGAAAGCCAATGTCACCAGGAGTAGGGACTGGCTTATAAGAAAGTAGAACAGGTAAAAATCTCACGTTTCCTAGATTTGCAACACCATTGGGCACATTACATTTATTAAAATTTAAGCTGAGGAAAGAAATTAATATTCCTTTAGAGTATACGTGCCAATAACACACGATATAATTAAATTATTAGTATTTAGATCAAACATAAACGAGGCATTAAATATGCAAGATATATTTTGTCTATACATTATGATTATCATTGGTTAGAGCTCATTATTGAACTAAGACATTAAAGGACTTGCAAAATTCTTTGAACATATGTTTGAAATGCACAAATTGCTTAAGCCCTTAAAATTAAAACATATGTGGATATTCTTTATTTTTCCTGATTTGTCTGTATTTCTAAAGATCAATTGAACTTAGAAAAGTTTTAATGTGATTGCTGAATTTTCAAATCACAACTCACTGTTTAATAAACTTGTTTCCATTCTTGAAGCACTCGTTTCTGAAATAGTTGGTATTTATCTAAAACATTACCACTAGGTATAAAAATAGTCTTTCTCTTGAATTAAGAAAGTGTGAATTTGTGATGTACCACGTACATGTGGCTTGATCGCCCACCCACACCTTGTCGAGAGACTTTTCCTAGTCTCATCAGCAAGACTCTGAAATGTGGAATTTGGCTGAAAACAGTGTCCTGTTTCTCACCAGCATGTCTCAGAGATAACACTGTTGGGGGTGTGATGTAAAAGAACAGACAGCTGTCCTAAGTCTAGAAGATTCAGCAGGCGTATTAGTTTCAAAAACCAGCTTAACATCAATTTAACCTTTAAAGAGCATATTTTTAAATAAATTTCTTCTGCAGGCGTCTATTTTTTTTTTTTAAATATGGATTATTTTTCCAGTAGGAAAAAAAAAAAAAAAAAGAAACCTGTGGCTCAAAACTGGCCCTTTATGGAATCTATGCCTTAAGGGAGAATTCGTTGTTTCAGTGGTTAGGTTATCTCCACCACTGGGCTTCAACTAATCAATTTTATTTTCTATAGTGTACCTCAAGGAGGTCACATTAAACTTTGATTGAATAAGGTACCAAGGCCAGTAGGCTTCGACAAGTAATAAAAATTATGTCTTATCATTGAATCCCAGAAAATCAAATACTAATTAGTCATTATTTTCAATTATTTTCCAGCTATGCTGGAAGACAAAACAAAACAAAACAAAACAAAACAAAACAAACCAATGTTTATGTCAATTGCTTCTCTTTGGCTTTGAGCAACTCAGATTGCGTCACTGAGCTAGATTTACCTATTAAAAATGAATAATAAGAATACTTAGGTCATGATATATTTTTAAGAATTAAATGTGATAATATACATATTGTGAACTATGAAAATGCCATGCCATCATTATTTCATAAATTTTTAATAAAATGTTAAGATGTCTTTCTCAAGATTCTATGCCTTTAGACACCACCATAGTGAAGATCTTCTAAATATGTGTGTATATATATATATATATTTATATATATTTGATTATACATAGTCAATAGAAATATGCATTTGCCCATTTAACCCACCGCAGATAGAAAATGTTATGTCGATGCTGACAGGTTACATGGAGTTAGGCCTACAATGGTTGTAGTTGTACTACAGATATACAGACTTTTCTTCTTGTTAATATTAATCCTAAATAATACATTAAGTATCTTAACCACCAGGCCACCTGCTCATGCTGGGTAAAGTCTCTTTACAATCTAAATGCTGTATAGGAATTAAATGTATAAGTAACAATTAAAAAAATACAGTAAGCAACTGTTTACATAACATTTACGTTTTATTAGTTATTATAAGTAATCTAGAGATGATTGAAAGTATAGAGGAAGATGTCCATAGGTTGTATGCAAATACTAAGACATTTTATTTTATGTTTTTAATTTTTTTTAAGGATTTTGCCATAAAGTACATGAATGCACTGGAGATAAACAGAGAAAGACAGAGAGAGGGAAAGTAAAAACATTGTCCAGGTGAGATGGCCATCACAATCTCTTCTCCTTCATTCTCCTCCCAGGACTTTGGGCACATACGCACAGGCATCCGGTGTGATTTTCAAGCAGCCAGACCCAAGACTCAAATTATAGTCAGCCATGTGGGAGTCCAAAGCCTTAACCACAATGCCACCTGCTATCCTCACAAAGTCATTTTATATAACATATTTGAGCATCCTCAGATTTTGGTATCCATGAGGATCCTAGAACCACTACCCCACATATATTGAGGGATGACTATTTTTTTTCCTTGAGAATTAAAACACCACAGGATACACCTAGAGGACTACATAATAATAAGGGGGGGGGGGAACTTATAATAAAAAGCAATTGTACCAAGAGATTTCAGTAATGCTTGGTAGGACTCCTATGAAAAGTTTTCCCTTTCTGTAATTATTTACTGCATTCATCGACTCACGTGTATTTCAGAGATTTGCCCATTCACATGCTTGAATTCAGAGAAGTTTTCCATACACCATACACTATCACTATGCAGAAAGACTTCAGAATCCTGGAGTAGCTATGCTGCACCTAATGCAATATAAGTAAGAGAGTCCATTAAAAGTTCTAGCATGAATGGGACTATGCTGCCCATTTGAGAATATATTCTTTGACAATGAGTCCTTAACTGACTTTGTTAAAAAATACTGCCCCTCATGGGACCAGCAGTTAGCATAATGGCTATGTCGCTGGACTCCCATTGATTGGCCGCAGTTCGTGTCCCGGACCCGGTGGCTTAAAACTAATGCCAGGCGCCTGTGCGTATGTGCCCAAGATCCCGAGAGGAGAATGGAGGAGAAGGGATTGCGGTATGGCCATCCCCCCGGGGGATGATTTCTCACTTTCTGTCTCTCTGTCTCTCTCTATCTGGCTGGCGATCACAGGCACCCTATAGCAAAAACCTCTACAGAAAAAAAAAAAAAAAAAAAGGGACCAGCAGTCAGCGTAATGGCTATGTCACTGGACTCCCATGTAGTCGACTGAGGTTTGCGTCCCAGACCCAGTGGCTAGAAACTCACACCGGGTGCGTGTGCGTGCGTGCCCAGGATCCTGGGAGGAGAATGGAAGAGAAGGGATTGCGGCATGGCCATCCCCCCAGGGGGTGATTTCTCGCTTTCTGTCTCTCTGTCTCTCTCTGTCCGTTTGGCAAGCGCACATGCCCTATAGCAAAAACCTCTCAAAAAAACAAAAACAAACAAACAAACAAACAAAAACTGCCCCTCTTGTTGTCTGTGATGTATCTTAACAAAATCAGATGTATCTTATCTCATATCTTGTCTTTCCTCTACTGTTATTTTGTCTCCCAACAGTGGCCAAATAAGAGCTAAAAGTAATTCTCATCTTATATACTATGCATTTATAATGTTTGCTAATGTGAAAATCAAAAGTTTCACTATTTTAAGCCAGAAGTTGCATGAAGGTTAAGGTGCTGGACTTCCACATGACTGACCATAGTTGGAGTCTCAGACCTTGCAGCCTGAGAATCATGTTAGGTACATGTGCATGCATGTCCAAAATCCTGAGAGGAAAGTGGAGGAAAAGGGGTTGCAGTGTGATCATGTTCCTGGGTGGTGATTTTCAATTTTTCTTCCTATCTGTCTCTCTCTGTTGAGGGCACAAGCCCTACGGCAAAAACAAACAGGACCAGCAGATGGTATAATGTTTACATCACTGGACTCTCACGTTGTCAACCATGGTTCGAGTCCTAGACATGACAGCTTAAAACTCATGCAAGGTGCATGTGTGTGTGTGTGTGCCCAAAATCCTAAGAGGAGAATAGAGAAGCAAGTGAGGCGTGGCCAACTCCCATAGTGGGGGTGGGGATGATTTATCACTTTCTGTCTGTCTTTTCCTGTCTCTCCGGTGATTGTACACACCCTAGAGTAAAATCTCTCAAACAAACAAAGAAAGTTGCACTGTTTCTGAAGCTTGGCTTAGAAATTATGGAAATTGAATTATGATTCCTTCTCTTTGTTGTCTTCATACTAAAATTCCTGGTGGAAATACATAGTTAACTGAGATCTTGATCTCATTGAGGGTTACCTTCCCCAGAAATACATAGTGGGAGTCCAGCATGACTGACTGACAATGAAGGTGGCATTTTCTGTTGCATAGCCGAGGGGCCTCCTAAGCAGAATCAGAATGGCAGCAAACAGAAAGAAATTGAATAAATTGATATGTGACCCTTGGGGTATGCATCGGTGTCAGTTTAACCTCTTGTTATTTCTCTCATATCTCTTTCCCTGTATTTAAGTGTTTAAAAGAGATGAAATCAAATTTAATCTTTTGTTTATCATTTTTGGATGTCTCAAACAGTTAACATTTAAGTTAACAATTATAATTATCCACTATAGAAATTGGGGCTATATATTAAAACTAAAACGATGGTCAATACATAGAACCTGAGATTTACCGAGGCATCTAAATATGATTTTCTAGATATGAGATCAGTGAACTTTTAGCTTTAAAATGTTCTTATGTGAATCTAGAATTAAATCCCAATCTAGAATTTGGCACTCATTTCCAATCAACTATGATCTTTGACGGTTTTTTTTCCCACCTTCTTGATAGGGTTCAAGTAAGAAATGCCAGTGTGCTCAGTCACGAAGAAGTGAGGGATGCAGAATGAAAAAGTCATCAGTTATCCTCAAGTCAGAGTACTTAGTGAAGACCTGAGTTTGTGTAGTCTGAAACCTTAGGGAAATGTAATGTGTTGCTTGAGAAATCTGACTCTACTGGAATTTAGTAATCATGACAAAATAAATAGTCTTGTTATCAAATCATTAGTACATGGTAAAAACATAAAAAGATACAATTGTACTTTCTCTTACCCATCATTGGTATCCCAAGTTCTATAGGTTACCAGGAAGCTTACTGGTTTTGCAGCAAACTTAACAGAATTAAAAAATACATTATTTAAATGCACATGTCCTCTTTTGCCTAGTTACATCAGAAAGATAGTTCTTTCCCTTTCTTTTCAATTTTAAAGTAATATATTTTTTTTTTTTTTTGAGAGAGAGGTTTTTGCTATAGGGCGCGTGCGCTCGCCAGAAAGACAGAGAGAGACAGAGAGACAGAAAGCGAGAAATCACCCCCCAGGGGGGATGGCCACGCCGCAACCCCTTCTCCTCCATTCTCCTCCCGGGGTCTTGGGCATGCACGCACACACGCCCGACGTGAGTTTAAGCCGCCAGGTCTGGGACTCGAACCACGGTCGACTATGTGGGAGTCCAGCGACATAGCCATTACTCTAACTGCCGGTCCCAAAGTAATATATTTTTGTGATCTCATAAAATAAGCACAATATAGACATTATTTAAAATATTTAGATGGCATGTTAATCTCAGAATATATCTCCAAGGACCAGTAGATGGTGTAATGCTTAAATTGGTGGACTCCCATGTAGTTGACCACGCTTCATGTTCTGGACCCAAGGACTTAAAACTCATGCTGGGCTCATGCGAGTTTGTGCTCAAAATCCTGAGAGAAGAATAGAGGAGATGGGATTGCAGTGTGGCCATCCCCCCCAGGGGCTGATTTCTCTCTTTCTGTCTCTCTGCCTCTCCCTGTTTCTCCAATGAGTGCGCATGCCCTGCAGCAAAAATCTCTCCAAAAAATGAATATATCTCCATGTTTCAAAATATTTCATATTTTCAATTCTGATGTAAAGTCCCTAGTTAAGAAACACTTCATAAACCTAGGACTTAATTTTCCACTAACTGTGCGCTGTGGTAGATAACAGGCTGGTTTTGGAATTTCACTATTACAGAAAATACTATAATAATTTCTCTTTATACATGCATGAGCATATCTTAAAATATATTTCTGGAATACTTATTTCTGGGTCAAAGAGTATTTCTATGATTTATTTTGATATTTGGTTATATTATATCACCTTAGGTCAAAAAATTGTACCAGTTGAAATTTCTACCAATGATATAGGAGTACTTGTTTTCTCACACCCTCACCCCCAGTTTATACCATCCCTTTAGTTTTTGTACATGGATTTGATTTCTTTCTATTTAATGATCATTACCATCAACAATGCTGAATTGAGCAGCATAATGTGATTCCAAAATTCTTGTCTACTCACTCATTCACCCATTTGCTTACATAACAGGGATGTCCTGTGGGAACTGAATAGCTATTATAAAGGCATCAAATCCATTAAATTTGCTTCCTCCTCTATGAGTCATGCCTGTGTAATGAAAAATGCATACATTCTGGCTATTTGCCAATAGGGAAAAAAGTAACACATATTACCTACTCTAATTGAAAATATGTTCATTTTGAAACTCATAAAATCTGCAGCTTGGTTGGAAAGATTCTTGATTCATTTGGGATTTCAAATTTACAATTTAATTATAGTTGGGATATACTTCTGAGAACCTGAATTGTGGAGTGTAAGAAAGGAGATATGAAGATGTAAATCATGTGAATAGCTTCACACGAATACATTTGAATAGCGTCCTATATAATCTATGGCTCTGTCTACATATGAAATAAGAAATTAAAAAATTAAAAAGAGATGGAAAATATAAGATACTCAAAGCTTCAGATAGATATTTTATTCTCTCCCTTAGCCCCCAAAGATTGCTTTTTCCTTAATGGTTATTCAATGGTGAAAGATGATACCAAATGTACCCTGAGGACAAGCTTTTCCAAAAGGAATTGGCAATTCTCAATTTTAAGTACATTTTACTACTGCATCATTGGTGTGTTTAAAGCTTAAAGATATGATAGTAATAAGTATCTTTTTTGATAAGAGATAAGGCAATAAAAACATGGTTTTCTTATATTCTTAAAACTCTGCTTGTTTTCACTTTTGCCCTTTTAAGTTCATAATTGATAAGTTTATTCAATCATTTACATAATCTGAGCAAAGAGTAGAGAAGTTCACCACAGGTTTATGGCGTCATTGTAGATCAAAGTAGTGTTCAATACTCAGTTTTGGTATTTGAGATGCATGCACAAAACCATATTTATATGGTAGCAAAAAATCAAAGATTTATATAACTCATTTTTTTAAGTAGAAAGATCTTCTGAAGCATTTTTATTACTTCTCAAACAGATTTACACAGAAAAAATCCACAAATTATTTGAATTCTAATTCTTCTTCTTCTTATTATTTTAAATTATCGCTAAAGGATGCATGTGTTCTCTGGAAAGAGAGAGAGAAGTAGAATGTGAGAAAGAACCCTTAGGTAGAATGGCCATGCCACAATCTTTCTCCATTCTTCTCTCTAGATTTTGAGTACTTGCACACACGTCTGACATATATTTCAAGCCACTGTGTCTGGAACTCGAATCTCATGATTGCCCGAGTGAGATTACGCCTCTTTAACCTCTTTGACATTTGCTAGCCTTGATCTCCATTATTTATGGTGTATAAAGGTGTAGGTAGTAGCAAGAGATGAGGGTAGAAGTCTGAAATAATTAGTCCAAAACTTTTAGAAAATTTCCTACTGTAGAGTAGATATATAGTAGGTGAGACAAAATTGCTTTTCATTCTACATTCTTCATCTCTCATTGTTTCAATGGACTGTTTCGTGTGCTGATTTTCTCAGTGAGCATGTATTTTCTGTTTTTGAAATTAAAAAAAAATTAAGTTAAATGATTATGAGTACAATATTAAAATTTTTTAAAGATATATTTATTAGGCATGTTTGTTTATAGGTACATGTACCTGATTATTATTTGTTTTACCTTAAACCCCTGAAGGATGATTTGCCTATCTAAAAGTATGACAGGATGGTAAATTCTCTGGAATAGGCTGTCCACTGCAAATTTTGGCAGGAATAGAATTCTGCTATTAGTCATACTGTCATTAGTCACATGTAACTATAAAATACTTGAATTGTGGCTAACAAGACTGAGGAACAGAATTTTAAATATTCATTTAATTAAACAAATAGAGATGGGCTGGCCGAAAGTCACAATCCGAAGCTTCTATTTCATGGGAAGTTAAACAGGTAAAGTGATGTCTCAAAGAATTTTCCGGAAAAAAAAAAAAAAAAAAAAAAAAAAAAGACTGATCATCAAAGTAGTTCCTTACAGGGACATGGTTATAATGTGTGATGTCAGTTTTTGGCATTATAGTTCAACTGTTAGTTTGGAGAACAAAATCTTATTGGGTCAATTGCTTGATCTTCCTGAGGGAGACTTTTTGTTTTGTTTTCTATAGGGCACATGCATTTACCAGAGAAAGAGAGAGAGAGAAATAGAAATCACTCCCTGGGGGAAAAGGCAAAGCCAGAATCCCTTCTCCTCCAGTCTCCTCTTGGGATTTTGGGTATGCACGCACATGCGCTCAGCATGATCTTCAGGCCTCCAGGTCTGGCACTCCAACTGCACAGTTGGTCATGTTGGACCCAGGATCTTAAACTCCACACCACCTTGTGGCCTAAGGGAGATCATGCTTTTAAAATAACATTTTAGAAATTACGACTGCAGTATACAGTGTAAAGTTGTTATTTGTATGCGTACTGTGATATATATTGTTTGTTAATAAGTAATCTTTTTCTATCTTAAGTTTAGATAGCCACAAGTAGAATACTATGTTCTTTTGCATGAATTCATAGCTTAACCTGTGACTACGTTTTTCTCTTTCACTCTCTCTCAGATTCTTACATATATATAGTTATATAAAGAATATAAATAACTATGTGATTTATAATATATGTATTACATAAAATAGAGACAGAGAGAGAGAAGAGATTCTTTTTTTAATTCTGTTTAAACATTTAGAACTCCCCCAGTAGCCCAGAAATTAAGCCTTGTGCCTAGGAAGTAGGATCACACATGATCCATCATGGCAATTGGAATCCTAACTTAGTTTTTTGAAAAGCGCATCAGGCATGAGTGCATGTGTGCCCAAATCCTGACAGGATGAAGAAATGGAGGGAAAAGGACGGCAGCATAATAACACCCCACTGGGGGAATTTTCTCTTTCTTTTCTTTTTCTTTTTGTTTCATTTCGTTTAACATGCCCTCTGGCAATTAAAAGAAACTAAAAGAAAGAACATCATTTATATTGAATCATGGCTCAAGAATAAAGAGTCCCATCTCTGGAAATAAATTAATTCAAAATATATAGCACTCTTAGTAAGTATAAGATAGGCCATAAACCTAAAGAGTAAAAGAAAATAAACATGTTTATTGTCAATCTACTGTTAATCTGACAACAAGCATAGGTTATAGGAATAGGAGCAGATAGATCTACTAGGGTTTTATCTATGAACAAGTAAAATATTTCTTTGGGACTAGCAGATGGCATGATGGTTATGTCACTGGACTCCCACATAGCTGACCTTGGTCCTGGACCCAATGACTCATGCTGGGTGCCCAAGCATGCATGCCGAAGGTCCCAAGAGAAGAATGGAGGAGAAGGGATTGTAGTGTGGCCATTCCCCTTGGGGGGAGTGTGTGTGTGTGAGATTTGTCACTTTCTTTCCCTTTGTCTTTTTCTGTGTCTCTGGTAAGTGCTCATGTCCTATAGCAAAAATCTCTTTTAAAAAAAAGTTCTTAATATCCAATCAAAACCAACCTTTACATATCCTGTATAATTAAAAAGGAAGTTTGAAAATATATTTTAAGCATCCTAATTATTAAAATCAGATTAAATTATATACTTATACAGATAGATTTTAGTATTCATTTTATACATGTATATGTATTTAGATATATTTACGTAGATAGCTGATAGATAGCCATTTAACTTTTGGAATCCTAAGTATTGAATAAATTTATATATTAGGAATGAAACACACACACTCTTTTTCCTTTGCTTTTAATTCATTTCACGTGAAATAAAACAGGATACTGTGTTCCATTTCCACTATTATTGATATAGCTACTTTAAATTATTTATCACAGCTCCAGGATTTTTTTTTTTCTCTTGTAGGTTAGATTTCTCAAAGTTATAATGAATAAAAATTCTTTAGTGTCTTCATTTAGTTTTTCACGGTTAATGCAGATATGGGCTACACTCAAATTTCATAGAAAAATGTTCTGAAAAAAACCTCAATCAATTAAACAGAAGAAAATAGGAAATTAATTTAATAATGTCCTGTATCGATTTGATGCATTTAAACTAATTGCTTGAAAGCATATCCTTGTCTCTAAAGAACAATATCCTGTGTAGCAAGATTATATCATCTAACATATAAATAACCCAAGCTAACACAAATGTATACTTAATTTTCCATTCAGAATTACCACTGCAGGGTGTTAAACTGTTGTTGCTGTAATGAAAGTGTTCCAATAATGAATTAAACAGTTTAATGTTTGCTATAGTGCTTTAAAACAATTCAGGGTGGAATTTAATCTTTAGAAATACTGAAAATGTGCAACCATCTTACAACTAGGAACTAGCCTACTTTAAACACGTGTTTAGAGTCAACAAAATGTTTATACATGAGTTGAAGAGCTTAATGGTAAAAGCAGGATAATTTTACCTTTAAGATGAAATATCAGAGAAGGAAGGTTTGCTTTACTAAGTATTTCTATACAGCTATATTCCCCACTGTGTAAATACTAAAGCTTAAAAATAAACAAGGGGTGTCCAGAATATATTGAGTTGTTCAGATATTTGCAATAAAATTACATCTTTAGGCCACTAGGAATATCTAAACCAATAAGAGATAAGGGAAGCATCAAAGAAAAAGTAAAGAGAAGAGCATTACGTAAACATGTGCACAGCAAGGGGACATCTGAGCATGCATTTATGTATAACACAAGCACGCAAAATCACAGGGTGGATTTGGGAATGTGGAGAGAGAAGGAGTAAGACATTTTAGATAAGAACTAGGCAAGGAGGCTAGGTTAGGACTAAGCAATGAACAATGAATGATTGCATAATTTAAAGATTTTTATTCATGTATTTATTATTTATTCATGAGAATATTAAAATATTCCTTTTGTGTTGCTTTAACAAAATATCTTAGACTTGGTAGTTTATAAATACTAGAAACTTTGTTTTCAAATTTTGGAGGCTGGAAATTTCAAGACCAAGACTCTGGCAGGCGCCAAGTCTGGTGAAGGCTGATCTCTGCTTCCAAGATAGTACCTTGTGGCCTCTTCCCCCAGATATCCTCACATGGCAGAAGGCAGGGAAAAAGAAAAGGAGAAGAATGTTGTCCACACGTGGCAAAAGAGCAGAAGAGAACAAACCCATTCCCTCAAGTCCTTTTAGAAGGATCCTAATACCATCCATGAGGACTTCACTCTCTGACTTAGCCACTTCCTGAAGGATTGATCTCTTAATATTATCACATTGGCCGTTCATTTAAACACACAGCTTTTGGGTAAAACATTCAGATCATATCAAGGATGGCATAACCACGTCTTCCATTTAGAGCATTCCAAGAGGCAGGGTGATCTCAAAACTTGATTGGGGTTGGCAGGTGGTATGGTGGTTAAAGGTGCTGAATTCCCACATACCAGACTGCAGTTCAAGTCCCAGACTTGGTGGCTTACTTTCTCACATTCTCTTTCTCTGTCTCTCTCTCTCATCAAATTAAAAAAATAGAGGGACCAGCAGTTAGCATAATGGCTATGTCGCTGGACTCCCACGTAGTCGACCACGGTTTGTGTCCCAAACCCGGTTGCTTAAAACTCATACCGTGCATGTGTGCGTGCTTGCCCAGGATTCCAAGAGGAGAATGGAGGAGAAGGGATTGCGGTGTGGCCATCCCCCCTAGGGGGTGATTTCTCTCTTTCTGGGACCAGCAGTTAGCATAATGGCTATGTTGCTGGACTCCCACGTAGTCGACCGCGATTCGGATCCCACACCCGGTGGCTTAAACTCAAGCCGGGCGCATGTGCGTGCGTGCCCAAGATCCTGAGAGGAGAATGGAGGAGAAGGGATTGTGGCATGGCCATCCCCCCTGGGGGGGTGATTTCTCGCTTTCTATCTCTTTGTCTCTCTTTATCTGTCTGGCGAGCGCACACGCCCTTTAGTAAAAACCTCTCAAAAAATTTTAAAAATAATAATAACAAATATAATCAAGTAAATAAATATTAAAAAAATACTTGGCAGTGATGGTGGGGTGATATAATGAGATCTTAGAGAGAGAAGATGGTTCTGGAAATAAAATAAAACATAACCTTCTTAGGCAGTTGGTACACAAAATTTTGGAAAACACAATTAGTTGTGATAGTTATGGAGAGAAAAGTATATCAAGTAATTTTTATGTTTCTAGATCAGGTACTGTATGAGAGATGACATGAATTTACAGTGAAGATAGGTGGAAGAAAAAACAGAATGGGAGGAACAATGTAATCATAAAATCTACCAATACAACATTGTTTGCTACTTCCAGTTATTTTACTGCCTTTAATTATCTTCATCAGGCAGACAGATCGAATTATTTTATTTTGCTAACTCTCCAAAGAGACATTTGCTTCAGTATCAATTAAAAGTTTGTTTCATTTTAACTTTCACTTCACAAGGCCTGCTATTTCCATCCTTAATGATATATAAGAATAAATATGAGGGGCACCAGCAGATAGCACAATGGCTATGTCGTTGAGCTCCTGTGGTTCAAGTCGTAAACCCAGTGGCTTAAAATCATGACGGGTATATGCATGCATGGCCATGATCCCAAGGAGAGAATGGAGGAGAAGGGATTGCGGTATGGCTATCCCCCCAGGGGGTGATTTCTTGCTTTCTGTCTCTTTGTCTTTCTGGGGAGTACACATGCCCTATAGCAAAAACCTCCCAAAACAAACAAACAAAAAACATTAAAAAAAAGAATATCAGGGCCAAGAGGTGGCATGGTGTTTAAAGTGCTGGACTTCCAATGACTGAATGTGATTCGAGTCCCATACCTGACAGGTTGAAAATCACGCTAGACTCACGTGCATACCCAAAATCCCAGGAGGGGAATATAGAAGAGACTGTAGCATGGCTATTCACCCTGCAGGGTGATTTCTCATTTTCCCTTTTCCTTCTCACTGTCTCTCTGGTGAGTGCATGCACCCTATGACAAAAACCTTAAAAAAAAAAAAAAAAAAAAAAAAAAAAAAAAAAAAAAAAAAAACTAGATAATGCCCAAGCTCCCAGCTTACACGTCATTATATCACAATATTATTGCTGTTATTTGGATTTTAAACTCTGTAATGGTGCTTCTTTGACTGCTGCTCAGTTATATTTAAAATTCTACCTCTATATTTATAAGCCTTAGAAATTTCAAAAAATCTTATTACTGATGGGGCAAAGGAGCAATGAGAAAAAATAAGACTCAAAAGAAGTTTACTCAATTCACCGAGGAATGAAGTCATGCTATTTATGAATTTTTTTAGGTTGTTTTAGCACTGAAAGTTCAGAACTTGAACAGGTAAAAAGTCCTGATTCTATTAAATTTTAACTTTTCTAATGATGATACTTAGGTTTAGTCCTTTTATCTAAACCAGAGATGTATGGAGACAGATATAGTGACAGTTTCAGCTCTCGCTTTACTTTGCTTTGAGTTCCTTGGAAAGGATATCTTATAATGCAAAATATAGGAATCCAAAATAACTTGTGTTTATCATTTCTAAATGTCTATTTTTCTTATACATTTGAGCAAGAGATACTAGCCCAGTAAGAATTTGTGTAATCAGGATGGATAGAAATCCTTATTTTGGAAAAAAATGGCAGAATGTGAAATAAATCAAATGAGTCCCATGAGTTAATACTTTTAAATAACAACAATAACATTAGTAGTTAGTGAAGATATGATCATTTTAAGCCCAGTAGTTCTGTCATTGCTCTAATGTTTAGAGCATTCAGGAAATTTTCTCTTAGGTTCTGTGTAGTAATTCTATAGTACTTGGTAGTATGCGTTACCACCTGACTTTTATTTATGACCTTGAATTTTCCCCATTACAGCTATTTCCCATTAGTGAAAAACGAAGAATGTGTAAAAGGATGGTAATAAACACTGAGAAGACGTTTGTTTTGTGTAACTCTAATATGAAGAGAGGTAGCACATAAATTCATGTTGTCAGGAGCAGAAATATATATTTTTTTTCAATTTCAAAACAATAGATTCTTTTGCTAAAAGTGGCAGGCATGTCTAAATATGTTCTAGGCAACTGTCGGTGGTGACAGTTTGAGAGAAAGCCGTAAATAAAGTGATAATTGTTTTCCACAATTTCTATAAATGTATGTTCTTCAAATAATAGTTGAGTGACTATACACATACCATTCTAGAGAATTTCAATATCACGTGCTAATTGAAAATTATTCCAAATAAAAACAACAAACACATAAAACAGTCAACACAGCCCTGGGAAGGAAGGATTCAGAATTAAAAACAAACAAAAAAAAACAAAACAAAACAACAGAAATTTTTAAAGGCCTTAAACCATGATATCTTTTGATGCATAGAGCTTACTTGTGAGGTGTATACAATGTTAAGGGGCAGATTAAGTTTTAAGACCAGTGGCTACAAATTGGTTATAACTTTATTTCAAGAAATATTTGTAATACATTCAAACATCATTTATTAGATTGTTAGGCTGTTAACATGATGCACTTAACAAAATGATTATTATTTTTTTTTTTTTACCAAAGGCTAGAAAATTGCTTAAGAAAAATAAAATCCAGCTATGACAGATTTAAAGCTAATAATCAATGTAGTAAAAAATATTGGAAACAAGGGATAGATAGAAACCCTACACAGGGATTTGTAAACATTGAATTTTATCCGAAGACTGCAGTGGCATCAGGACAGCAGATGGCAAAGTGCTCACAGCACAGGAAGACGTCTGAAACCACTGGAAAGTATATTTCAAGAAGCTATATGAGGTACCAAGGGACCTTACAGACAGTACCAAGTGTGAGGCAATCATCTGCACAGCCGTAAAATAACCTTCACCTTTCCTGGCAGAGAAAGAAACTGCAGTAAACAAGCTCAAACTGGGAAAGGCACATGGTACCACATTACAGATGAACTCATAAAGGAGGTGGCAACTGCGCACTTAGTGTCCTTCATAAAACCTGTCAGTGGGCAAATGAGAAACAAGGGACTGGCTGAGTACCAGTGCAAATCAATCCACATAACATTCTCCCTAACCAGCCAGACATGAAAGAGCAAGGCTGCTGAGGATCATCATTCTCACATGTAGAGGTTGGGCGGCCACATGTTGAAACTGCCTGCAAAGAAAAGGCGAACTTGGGGTCAGAACAGATTAAGTTGAGAACTACAAAGAGAGGATAATATTTCTATTTTAATCTGATGAGATAACCCAATCAGACTTTCTGCTTGGGTTTCACTGATTACAAAGGTCTCTATGTTGTAGAGTGTAGAGTGCAAATTGAAAGACTTTTTGATGATTTATAATGATAACTTGATTGTAATAGGGTGCATAATCACATTTCTAGGAACGAAATACCCTGAACACACATCTAATAGTGTTCCATTATGTACAAGTATTAAAAACCTTAACATATTATAAATTTGATAAATATCTGAAGCTCTACCCTTGAAAGAAAGAGGAAAGGAAAAAAAAAAAAGGAGAAAAGGAAGGAAGGAAGGAAGGAAGGAAGGAAGGAAGGAAGGAAGGAAGGAAGGAAGGAAGGGAGGAAGGAAGGAAGGAAGGAGAAAGATTAAGAAAGGAGGAGGAAAAATTATTTGATGGATTGTTTTAAAATCTAGATTTGTCCCTTTTGTTTTCAGCTAATGAAACCAAAATTGTGTTGTGACTTTTCCTCATGCCTCTGTGGCCTTGAATACTGACCTTTTTTAAAAAACTGTGTGTGTGGTGGTGTGGTGGGAGTGATGTGGAGGTGGAGGGATATAGAAGTTATTACACTTTAACCTTTTTTTCCAGCCACAGATAACCAAATTATTACTAAATCTTTTGTATTCTAACCAAGACATATGTCTTAAATTCATCCTAAACTCAGGACCAGCAAATGACATAATGTCTATATTGCTGGACTCCCATGTAGTCAACCCGAGTCCCGGACCCAGTGGCTTAAACTCACGTAGGGCCCGTATATGTGCATGCCCAAGATCTCAAGAGGAGAATGGAGGAGAAGGGATTGCAGCAGTGGTCATCCTCCGGGAGGATGATTTCTCACTTTCTGTCTCTATCTCTCTCTGGCAAGCACACACGCCCTATAGCAAAAACCTCTCAAAAAAAAATGATCTTATACTTTAATTCTACTTGCCTACTTCAGATCTTTGACTTTTTTCATCCATTTTATTATTAATTTTATTTCATATTATTTAATTTTATTTTTCATATTTCTTCTAACTAACCTATACATATTTTTAATTAAGCAAATACTGATTTCACAGTTTTCAATATTAGAAATAATTTCCAATTTATATTGTACTAGACCCTTCTGCAGGATTTGGCCATCTTCTCAACTCCCTTCTGTTGAGAGTTTTCCTCCATTTATTGTCGAAGAAAAACTTTGTTTTGATTTTCCTCCTACCTCAGTAGTGACTGGATCCTATTTTAAAGCCCCTCCCCCCCAGTTTTGAAATGTTAGAGTTCTACAGAGTTTTGTTCTAACCTGTACAAGTATCAATTTATGAGCCCACTTTCAACCAGTTCACTGTCCCTCTCTGCTGTACCCTTTGCCCCTAGGATTGATCTCTGTACTCGGTAACACCAGGCTCCCCGTCAGTGGCCCACTCCCCCTACTCACCATAATGCTATTGAGGAATTTCCATGTCCTTGGCTTAGCCCTTCCTTAATTTTATGACTAGGGTGGTAAAAGCTTCGCACTGTTGTTATTCTCATGGTGCCTCAACAGTCCCTAAAATCCCAGTTTATAGCACAGGCTCTGTAGCACAGTGCAGCGATTAAGTCCTGTGCACAGGGAGAGGGATCCCACATGGCCAACCGCGGTTCCCATTCCAGCCCAAGTGGTTTGAAAAACACCAGACGTGTATGCATGACCACAATCTAGACAGGTTGGAGAAATGGAGGAAAAGGGATTTTAGCACGATCACGCCACACTGAGGTGTGCTTTTTCTTTCTCTTGTCCTGATGAGTACTGCGCACTCTGACAATTAAAAATAGTCCAGGTTTCTAGAGTTCAGACCATATTGGATTGTCAAAATTCTGAGTGATCCATAGTTATTGACTCTCTGTATACTTACCAGTCCAGGGCCCCCAAATTAAATCTTCAACATCCTTGACTTTCACCAATATCTCTGCTGAATTTCAACTAATGTTTCTAACTATCCCTTTTGAATTTTTACATGTATGTTCCAGAGAATAGTTCCCCATGTGTTATTCCTGGGTTCCCATCCTAAGATCTTCCTATATAGGTCTGGGATCTGCATGTGGGCTTCTGATTTTGGCTGGCTGAGACTGGTGTGGGGTTATAACATGTGTAGTCTCTTGGCAATACTCTCTCTTTCTCACTTTCTCCCAATTACTCTCTCTTATGAAAAAAAAATAAACTCAAAAAAAAAAGAGAAGTATCCATTGTAAAATTTCTAGTCTTACTATTATTATTTTATTTATTATTTTTAGAAATATTTTTGCTATAGGCTGTGTGAGTTCGCCAGAGAGACAGAAAGTGAGAAATCACTCCCCTAGGGAGGATGACCATGCTGCAATCCCTTCTCCTCTCAGGATCTTGGGCACGCATGTACATGTTCCGCCATGAGTTTAAGTTCCCTCTGAAAGTATACAGAGGGAAAAAAGTCAATAAATATGAATCACTAAGAATTTTGACAATCTAAAATTGTCCGAACTCCAGAAACCGGGACTATTGTTTTTCAATTGTCAAGAATGCACAAATACTCATCAGGGTGAGAGAAAGAAAAAGCACACCTCAGTGGGACATGATCATGCTAAAATCTTTTTTCCTCCGTTTTTCCAACATGTCTGGGACTTGAACAGTGATTAGTATGTGGCAGTCTAGTACGTAACCATTACACCATCTGCTGGTCCCTATCATTGTTTTTAAAATATTTTTTTTTGCTATAGGACATGTGTGCTCTCTAGAGAGAGATAGAGAGGGAGAAAGTGAGAAATCACTCCCAAGGGCAAATGGCCATGCCTCAATCCCTTCTCTTTCATTCTCCTCTCAGGATTTTGGGCACTCATGTACATTCTCACACTTCCTGAAGTCACTGAGTCTGAGATTTGAACTACACAGCCAGTCATATGGGTTTTAGACATCTTAACGACAACTCCACCACCTTGCCTACATTTATTTGTTAAAATTATCTAATATGTTTTGATGTGATTATTGTCTTTAATATTTGTAGCTGTTTCTTTTTCACAATGCTGTGGTCATTTTTATGGTCTTTTGCTTTATCCTTATACCACTAATCTTCTGTTTCAGTAATTATAACAAAAATATTTGTTTACATTACATCTGTGATAATTCCAAGATTTGAAGTCCTTAGCTCTGTATTGCCTATGACATAGTCTGCACTTGCTGTTTTCACATTATTTACTCTAAGCTTCTATTTCCTGAAAATTTCCCAATGAAAATGCTCTGTGGCATGCATTGAGATAGTTTGAATTTGCATTTACTTCTCCCACATGTCTATGTGCACTGCTTGGAAAGAGTCATTTTTATTACACATTTTATTGTTTTTCATACTAAGAAACGGGATGATTTCAAACTGCAAAACTGTGAGACTAGCTCTGATTACAAAATCTCTAGGGAGGTTTTTTTTTTTTTTTAATCTCTCTTCACTCTATTTTTGCAATCCTCCATTAACTGTGGAGGTGTCAGGGGATGGATTTATGTCTAATTTATCTTTCTATGCTATGCTAACGTTGATATATTTGGTGACTCCCTATCTTTGCAGAAGATCTTCTATTAGATTCCTACTCATGGGTGGTCTTTTACTTCTCCTGAGATTTATCCTTTTTTTTTTCAAGGTCATGAAAAACCAAGTCATAAAGTGCTTAAATTCAATCCGCTTGTCAAATGCCGTAGAATCAATGATCTTCATTCTTTAGCTTTCTTCTTTTACACACAGTTTGGACTTACATGGGTTTGCATGCACATAGGCACACACGTGAATGTTTTCACTTTAAGTGATTTTATCGATTAATTTTCATTCTTAGTGTAAGCATCAATCAATCAATCAGGAAACAAAACTTTTACAATCCTAATATAGTTTAAATCTCTTCTGTTCTCTCTTCAGTTCAGGCCCTTATTATTTTTTACCTGGTGTATTAAAATACAATTTAACCCTACTATTGATGACAGAGATCTTTCTCTAATTGTTCTAATCCTTGTCTGTCATTCTCATAAATAGGTCCTTTAACCTGGCATCGAGTTGTTCACATCTTAAGTACCAAGTAAAAATGTTCAGTAATTATAGTGAAATCTGACTCATCCATTTAAGGTGATTCTATATTTTTCCTTCCTTTCTGAAAATAGCCCAAATTCCTTATTTGACTATTAAGAAACCCTTCCTAATCTGGCCTGTACCTGCCTACTGCTTTAGCTTCAGCAAGCGCTATCCCTGTCCTCACACATTGCTCTTAATTTTCTCATTTAAAATGTTATCTGCAAAATGAAATGTTTATAAGAGCTTGGGGTGGGAAGCTCTATGAACTGCACAACACAATTCGGTAATTTGTGCAGGTTTATACAATTGTTCATTCTTGCCTTTTTAAAACTGCTCTTTTCACAGTGGCGTTCTGATATTAAAATAAGACAATTTCAAGTCTCTACACAGACAACTTAACCAACGTAATCAGAATAGAGCTAGAAATCCTTAAAATGATTGTTAATGACTTACATTTTGTAGATGGATGCCCACACACCTCTTCAACTTCTCGTCATGACATTTTCCCTCTGTCGCTCGCATTTTCAACACACTGCCATGGCGCACATTTCCTGGTATCTCAGTGCCTCTGTATATGCCGTATCTCTTGTCTGAAAGGCTTTCCAATATTTCTTCTCGTGGTTAGCTTCTCTTTCACCACCTTAGCCTTGATTTTCATAAAACCACCCATAGTTAACAGCAAATCATGTTGATTATATAGATTTAACAGATGTTGATGTTTTCTAGTTATGTGTTCAGAAAATTATATGTGACATTCTATGTGAAAATACTAAGTATAATGAAATCTGATTCATCCATTGTCAGCGATTCTATATTTGATTTGATTATATATCTGTATTTGGTTATTGGACCTCTTTCCCACAAGATAATAAATTCCACTAGGAAAAATCAGTGTGTTCACCTGTGCCCAGGACAGTCCATGGGACATAAATACCAGCTGTAAGAATGTCTGCATTCACCTTGCTCTACAGAACAAGTCTAGAACATTTGTCAGAGTCAAAGAGAAATACACAGCCCCAAAAAGTTAAGGATAATAGACGAGGCATTCTCTAAAATTCCCTCAAAATCTAAAATTCCGTGATTTCCATTCCTAATAAGAGTATTTCTTATCGATTCGTGTCTCTAATGTGATTGCATGTATATGTTGGAGGAGAGAATGAACCCCGTCAAGAGCGCAGGGTCTACGAAGTTACCGTTTAATAGAAGCTCGGGTAGCCCTGGTATGAAGATGTACAAACATTAAAATCTTTGTCATAAAGTCTTCTTTTCTTCGTCAAAAATTTTGTTTTCAACTGTAAACAGAAAATTTCAATATACACATATTGGTGCATAATCACATTTAGATGTGACCTGGAAGCCTACTACAGAGTTTCCCAAAGGGAAATGACAAAGAGTTAAAAATATGATTATCTTAAATCTCTGCTTACAACAATTATATAAGTAGTAAAAGCACTTTTTGTCATATTTTCAAGTATTAAAAATAGACTTGGGGGGGGGAACCAGCAGGAGGTATAATGGCTATGTCACTGGACTCTCATGTACTTGACTGTGGTTCAAGTCCTAGACCTGGTGGCTTAAACTCATGCCAGACGTGTGTACGTGCATGCCCAAGATCTCTAAGGAGAATGCAGGAGAAGGGATTGTGGCATCGCCATCCCCCTTGGGGGGTGATTTGATTTCTTGCTTTCTGTCTCTCTATTTCTTTCTGTCTTTCTGGCAAGCACATGTGCCCTGTAGCACAAAACAAATCTCAAAAAAATAAAAACAAACAAACAAACAAAAACAAATGAACTTGGGTTCAGCCAGTGGCATGGTCGTTAAGGGGTATAGATCCTACCTGGCCAACTGCATAGTTCCAGACCTAGAGCCTTTAAAAACATGCCAGGTACATGTGCAGCCTCAACATTCCAAAGGGGAAATGGAGAAGGGAATGTGGCATGACTATTCTTCAAGGGAGAATGACTTCTCACTTTTTTTTTCCTCTCTCTGCCTCTTATCAGTGATCGCACATGTCCTCTGGCAAATTTAATAATAAAAAAAAAATTAAAAAGACTGATTACAGCCATTACTGCCACCAGTTATGTCAAAATGCTAAATTGCTATTTATTAAACAAGAGAGTTGATCACTGAAAGTAAGCATACAAAGATTGTCCCAGTTATACTTACGGTTCATTTTCTGTGTAATTTATGGTCATTTGATTTTAATTAAATTAATTAATTTAGTTCATGAGACAGACAGAGGTAGAGAGAGAGAAAGACAAGTACCCTCAATAGGATATCATCCCACAATTCCCCTTCCCCCAAGTCTTGTCAGACACTGAGGCTCACAGGTGCACCTGGTTCAAACAAATTGACCTGGGAACCAAACTCCCAGCTCTTGCATGTGGTTTCCAGCCTTGCTGAGCATTATGTTACCACTGAATCACCACAGCTGGATCTGTGTAATTGATTTTGTTTTTCACTGCTTGGCACGAAGTCAGAGAAAGAGAACAGACTCGATAAAAAACAACAGGAATCATACAAACTTACAAAGTCAAGAAATTACTTTCTTTTCTAAAAACAAGCACTGTATTTGTGGAAGACAAATTTTGACAGACCAGCATTAAAAATATCCTTATTGTATTTTAATTTTGTTTTGTTTTTATATTTTTTAAAAATCATGTAGATAGTCTGTTGGTCTCAGATAGCTATGAGGTTAAAATCATTTAAGATAACTGATTGTTATTTTCAGTTCAATGTAACATCAAGGGGAAATATAGTGACAAATAATATTCCAAAAGTGGTGAAATTAAAATTCAGAACACTCCTTGAGCTATTAATTGTTTATGAATACTTGTTCTAAATTGATATTTATTGTTGGTTATCATCCATCAGCCAAAAAATGAGAAAATATTATCCCTTATTAACATCATTGACAACATTTAAAATTGCTCTGAATAAAAGTATAGGTCCTTACAAAAGTAAGAATCAGCCTGAATGCCATACCAAACATTTCTACAAATAACAATTTATAACATGTTAATAATGGATATATTAATTGAATCTAGAATATTATTATTTTTATAGAGTAATTAGTTTATAGCATTTAATTTTCTTTTTAATAATTGTAATAACATTACTTACTTAAAATAAAAGCAACAGAACTAAACAAATAATATTATCAGTCTTTGGTTTAATTAAACAAGGCTATGGGGAATCAGGCAATTCAAATTATGAAACTTGTACTAAGTATATAAATATTACTTACTTGTAGGCACTGTACCCTAATTACAGGTTTTAAAAAATGAGAAAATAAATGGAATTCTTCTGTGCATTGGCATTAAAAGCAAATTTGATACATGCTAGAAAATATCTACTCTTTCATTTCCAATCCTTATTCTAAGCATTCCAGCTAAAAATTGAAGCTAGAAATATTTAAATTTACCTGCTTACCAAGTGAAATTACACATCCCAACTTTAAACTAAAAATAATGTTTGTATTTAAAAAATGAAAACCACAGGGTCAGCAGATGTTATAGTGGTAAACGCTCTGGATTTCCACATGGCTGTTCCAGTCCCAGACCCAGGAGCTTGAAACTCATTCTGGGTGCATCTGCATATGTGCCCAAGATCTTGAGAGAAGGGAAGAGTAGGAATTGTGTCATGGGCCATCTCCCCTGGGGGAGGAGGATGATTTCTCACCTTCTGTCTGTCTCTCTCTCTCTCCTGTGAGTGCATGTGCCTGATAGCAAAATCTCAAATAAAAGAGAGAAAAGAGAAGAAGAGAAGAAAAGAAAAAAAAGTAAAGAAAAAAAAGAGAAAAAAGAAAAGAACAATCAGTTTTGAATGGAAAGAGGCATTTTTTTTCCCTAAATGCACACATGCTGTATCAAATTTATATTTTTTTCCTTTCAGATAAGAAAAGAGTAAACTGGAGTTTAATGATTGTTTTGCAACTTACTTATTGTAATACAAATGCTTTTACAATATATTATTAAAATAATTTTATTTCTTCTACATAGTTCATAATTACTAACAAAACAAAACAAAGGGAATATAATTTAAGAAGATGATATTAATGATAATAAATCTTTGGTTTCATAAAACATTAACTTATAAGGTCTTCTCTGAGCATTACTATTTTATTTTCTTTTGGTAAAGGTGAAAAATGAACCAATTGGCATAATATGAGCTAGAGCCAGGTTGCACTAAAACTCTCAGGTTCTTTTGTATCTGTCTCTATTTTGAATCAGAGACTACTGTACACCTTTTGTTCTAACCTTATACTATATATTTTATAACTGTAGAAAGTTTTTCTAATACTTTAAATAGGTTTTTGTTACTGCAATATATTTTCCCTGAATTAGATAATAATTCACATAGCTAAGTGAATCATAGTTTTTCTCCTCTCTTTTGTTCTATTGGCTATATAAGCACCCAAAAGATAGTAACAAAAGATAAGCTAGAATGAAAGTATATTTTCACATGTTCCTCCTATAAATACATTGTTCTAATAACATTCTCAATTATTAAAATATTTCCTCAAGAGGTTATGTTATCATTATTTTTTAAACTAATATTTTTATGTAATGAAGAATAACATTACTCTGATAGATTACAAGTTGTTTTTTAAAAAAATCAGTAATTTTTGGCCAGTAGGTGGTGTAGCGGTTAAGGCACTGGACTCCCACATGGCCGACCATGATTTGAGTCCTGGACCCAGAGGCTTGAAACTCATGCCTAGTGTCTAGTGCAAAATCCAGAGAGGGGAATGGAGAAGGAATTGCAGAGTGGCCATCCCCATTTGGGGGTGAGTTTTCAATTTCTCCTTCTCCATCTCTTTCTGTCTCTCTGGAGAGCACATGTGTCCCATGGCAAAAAAATCTCACCAAAAACAAATACAAAAAAGTCAGCAATGCTGACTTTTCTCTTTACCCTCTCCTCTTTTCCTAGGAATAAAGGAATAAAAGTGAATAAAAATTATTTTAGGTACATTTTTTTAATTATACAAAGGCACTTATACTTTATTTTCATTGTAAAATATATATGTGAATAAGGGTTTTTCAAAGGATGTCAACTTGGCTCAACTTGGTCTTTTTTTTTGGAGAGGTTTTCACTATAGGGCACATGCACTCGCCAGACAGACGGAGACATAGAGACAGAAAGCGAGAAATCACCCCCCAGGGCGGATGGTCATTCCGCAACCCCTTCTCCTCCATTCTCCTCTCGGGATCTTGGACACGCACGCACACGCGCCCGGCGTGAGTTTTAATCCACCAGGTCCGGGACGCGAACCGCAGTCGACTACGTGGGAGTCCAGCGACATAGCCATTACGCTAACTGCTGGTTCCCTATAGCATATTGTTTTTAATAATGTGATAGACAAATTATATTCTTGATAGGGTTATATATTACAGTTTTAAAATCAAAATCTTATTTAAATTCCATGTTATGTCATTTTAAGTTTTTATTGCCTCCAACTTTATTGTGACTATCAATTATTTTACCAAAGATCCACTCAGAGTTTCTTAATAGAAATTTCTACTTAATAATATTACTTAATAACTTTAATTTTTTTAAGAGAAAGTTTTGCTATAGGGGAGAGATTTTTGCTATAGGGTGTGTGCACTCATTGAAAGACAGAGGCAGAAAGTGAGAAATCACCTCCTGGCTGGGATAGCCGCACCACAATCTCTTCACCATTCTCCTCTTGGGATTTTGAACATGTATGCACACGTGCCTGATGTGAGTTTTAAGCTGCCAGGTCCAGGACTCAAATTGCAGTCGACTCCATGGGAGTCCAGTGATGTAACCGTTGCGCCATCTGCTGGTCCTCATCACTTAATATCTAAGTTGATTATATATGAACATGTCAAGGATTGTAATTACATTTAATTGTTAAAGAAAATAATTCACGTTCATAGAAGTTGGTATAGCCTCCTCAATACTTATATAATAAGATGCATTGAGATTTCAGCATATAAATGTGTCATTTCCATTTGAAATAATCATGTGCAACTATCTAAACATTGAATGCTTTGCTATGCCTCTTTGATTTGGTACTCCCATTGAGTCTTTTTCAACACATTTAAAGAACTAATGTGTTAACTTTCATTCATTTTACTCCTTTAACAGAATTATAATGCATGAAATTAAATAATATCAAGTTCTATAATGCATTAAATATTCATCAAGATACTAAAAAGTAATTAGAAGGTATTTTTTTTCCCTTTTAACAATCTTCAGTCTGTATACGTTTTCAAATATTTATAAATTGAAAATAACAAGTAACATAGAATGACAATTATTTCTAATTGTTTCTTTGCTGCTCTAAAATACAGTAATATTCTCTCACTAGTAAAATCTAAACCATTTATAATTTCAAGTTCTGAAATATTTGTATTCTAGAAATTAGTAGTAACATCTACAATAACAAACAATTCTTAAATTACCACTAATAAAATGAATGAGAGCTGGTAAAAATTGAAAGCAATATATAATTCTAGTTGTGTACACGAACTGAGGTGAATAATCACAATGAAGAACACTGAAGAACAGATTGAGTCCAGATGACAAAGCAAAATAATTGCTAAGTAAGTTATGTAAGTTTGGGCGAAGACTTGTGGTTATTCCCTACTAGAAAATTATTTACCTCCAATTCATTTAATTATTCTGACTTAATTAAGAAAAGTGAAAACATTTAGCCACATAATGTTCCAAGAAGGAATTATGTATAACATTTTTGAAAATAATTATTTGGTTAAACATAGCTGAGATATTTCAACTATTTCACAGTTGAAAGATTTAGGATTTGAATATTGAGCTTGCTCACTTTTCCAGAATACAGAATTCTACTTGAGCTCAGAACAAATTAAACATTACTGTGTTAATAATTAGAAAATCAATTCTATCTTTGGGACCAGCAGATGCCATGATGGTTACATTGCTGAAATCCCACATAGTTGACTGTGGTTCAAGTACTGGGCCCAGCAGCTTAAAACTCATACCAGGCATCTGTGTGTGCATGCCCTGAATCCGGAGAAGAGAATGGAGAAGGTACTGTGGTGTGGCCATCCTCCCTGTCGGGTGATTTCATGCTTTCTGTCTCTCTGTCTCTCTCTGTCTTTCTGATAAGCACACATATTCTATAGCAAATATCTGTCTAAAAAAGAAATCTACAGATAAAAGAAAATCAGCCCAATTTTTTAAAAAAAATAAAAAAGCACTGTAAAGAATAGATAGATAGATAGATAGATAGATAGATAGATAGATAGATGATAGATAGTAAAGGAAAAGCTAATTTGGATCCCAATAGATTTTATAGCCTAGATAAAAGACATCAGCTTTTTGAAAGACACAGTCTATGATAATTCATACAAGGAGAAATATATAAAATGAACAGGCTTACATCTATTATAGAAATTGAATCATTAATTAATAATGTTCTAAAACAAAAAGCACATGGTAAAGATGGGCTCACTGAAAAATTCCAACAAATATTTATTGAAAAATTATACCAGTTGTTTATAATAATGTTCAGAAAATAATGCAGAGCAAATGCATTCTATTTTGTGTAAATCTATTACATTAATACCAAAATTAAAAAAGACATTACAAGAAAGACAAACTAAAAGCAAAAGGTTTCATGAACATAGATGTAAGGCTCTTCAACAAAATATTAACAAATCAAATATAGTAGTGCATAAATGGTATAATCTACTATGATGAAGTAAGATTTACTCAACTATGTAAAGTTGGTTTGGCATTAGTAAATTAATTATATGATTATACCAATATTTTTGAAAAAAAATAGCAAATATTTGATAAAATTCAATTTGCTGGGAAAAACTCTCAACACACTAATAGAGACAACTTTGTTGACTTGATAAAGAACATTTTAAAAAGTCCTTCCCTAGGACCAGGAGATAGTGTCATTGTTGCATCACTGGATTCCCATGTAGTTGACTATGGACCTGGTGGCTTTAAACTCAGGCTAGGCACATGTGCATGTGTGCCCAAAATCCCAAGAAGAGAATGGAGGAGCAAGGATTGTGGAGTGGCTATTTTCCCTGTGGGGTGTTTCCTCAGTTTTCAGTTTTTCTCTGTCTCTCCAATGAACACATGTACCCTATGTTAAAAATCTCTTAAAAAAAAAAAAAGAAAGAAAAAATATCTGTCTCCAACTTTATACCTTATACTTATTGGTGAGAAACTAGATATATTTCTACTAAGTAACCAGGCAAGGCTGTTAATCAGCATTCTTATAGTGAGAAATTCTATACTGTACTATGAACATTGCACTAAAAATCCTAGCTAATTCAATAAAACAAGAACAAGAAATGAAATTATACTGATAGGAAAAGGAGAAAATGTCCTTGTTTACAGTTGACAAGATCAAATATATACAATATTTGAAAGACTCTACTAAAAAGTCACTCCTGGGGACCAGTAGATGGCATAATGGTTATGTCACTGGACTCCCACATGGCCGACTGTGGTTCGAGTCCCAGACACAGCAGCTTGAAACTCATACCAGGTGCATGTGCATGCATACCCCAAATCATAAGAGGAGACTGGAGGAGAAAGGATTGTAATATGACCATCCCCCCCCCCCCCCCAGGGAGTGATTTCTATCTCTCTCTCTCTCTCTCTCTCTGTTTTCACTCCAGTGAAAATCTATAGTAAACATATCCAGTAAAAATGGAGAGACAAAGTAAAAATCTCTAGTAAAAATCTCTCTTAAGAGAAAAACTTCACTTTGAAATTATTAAGTGATTAAAGCAGGTTTACAGGATTCAATGTTAATACACAAAAATTAACTTTTTTTTTTTTTTTTTTGGAGAGATTTTTCGCTATAGGGCGTGTGCGCTCGCCAGACAGAGAAAGAGAGACATAGAGACAGAAAGTGAGAAATCACCCCCCAGGGGGGATGGTCACGCCGCAATCCCTTCTCCTCCATTCTCCTCTCGGGATCTTGGGCACGCACGCACACGCGCCCGGCGTGAGTTTTAAGCCACCGAGTCCGGGACATGAACCACGGTCGACTACATGGGAGTCCAGCGACATAGCCATTACGCTAACTGCTGGTTCCCAAAAAATAACTTTTTTATGTACCATCAATGAACACCAGGATTGGAAATTAAATGATCATTAGGCAATACCTAACTCTAATTATGTACACAAACTAGGATGACCTATTACAATGGAGAACACTGAATAACTTATATTAGCTTCACCCTCAATTGACAAAAGGTATATATTTTATAAAATATGTACTAAGCTATATGAGAAAACCTAATGCATAAAATTAAAAAAAAAAAATGTGGCCCAGCCCATGGCTTAGCTAAAAAGTTAGCCAGATCTCACATAGCTGACTGTATGGTTCAAATCTTAGACCCGGTGACTTGAAAAGAACACTTTAGATGTAAGGGCATGCATTCCCCAAAATATTGAAAGGACTAGAAACTGAGGAGAAAGGATGATAGTATGACCATTCTCCCATAGGAAAGTGCAATTCACTGTCATTGTCTCTTTCTCTCTCTCTGACACTGGTAAAAACAGAAAAGAGAATAAATCAAAGAATATTTAAATAAAATTGAGAGAAAAGGCTAACATTGTCACTATCTCAGTTCTTTCCAACATGATCTCTAGATTCACTGAAATCGCAATGATAATACCAACATTTTATGTTGTAGAAATGAACAAACCTATTCTAACATGTGTATGAAATAAAGACCCAGAATAACTACCACGGTATTTCAAGTAATGATAAAGATGAAGGACTGATACTACCTTACTCCAAAACTTTTCATAAATTACAACAATCAAACTATGGTATTGACCAGAGAAAAAACAATTATTTCAATGTACACATATACTTCTAGAAATACACCACAGAAATACAGGTTACTAATCTTTTATAAAGGATGTAAGCAAATGCAATGGAGAATGGAATTTTTTTTCTAAGAAGGATGCTAGAACAACTGGAAATCTACATGCAGAAAAGTGAATACAGATACTGACATTATCCTGTTCACCCAAATTAAGTCAAATCATAGGCCTAAATAAAAAATGCAAACTATGAGCACCCCAGAAGATATCATAGGAGAATATCTAGGTGAATTTGGGGTTTACAATGAGTTTTTAGCAACAACATCAAAAGCACAATTTATGAATGAAGGGGAAAAATGATAAGTTGGTATTCCATAAAATGAATAACTGCTGTTCTGTGAAAAGCACTGTAGAGAATGAAAGGTCAAGTCACAACTAGGAGAAAATATTTGCAAAGTGTCTATCTCATAAATAATTGAAACCTGAAATACACAAAAAAAAGCCTTAAAAATCAGAAATACGATAAACTGATTAAAAAAATAAATAAATAAAGGGCAATGGTGAGGGGGACCAGCAGGTGGTGTAATGGTTACATAGCTGGGCTCCTTTGTAGTCCACCACAGTTTGTATTCCAGACCTAGTTGTTTAAAACTTATGCCAGTGTGTGTGCGTGCCTGCCCAAAATCCCATAAAGAGACTAGGGAAGGGGTTCCGGTATGTCCTTACCCCCTGGGGGGATGTTCTCTTGCTTTTTGTCTCTTTGTCTCTCCAGGGACCTTATAAAATAGCAAAAATCTCTCGATAAAAAAGAAAATTGGCAATAGGGCTGAACAGATACCTAAACAAAAATATATACAAGTGGAAAATAATCATAAGAGAGGTTCAGGATCAGATTTTAGTAGGGCATCACAAATTATAACCTAAACATCCATGAGAATGGGTAAAATCCCAAACACTGGGGCCAGTAGGTGGCATGGTGGTTAAAGTGCTGGACTCCCATGTGGCTGACTATGGTTCAAGTCTCTCACTCACTCTCTCGTGACTGCACATGTACAGATTTGCTAATAATAATGAATAAAATTAAATAAATAGTTCTTTAAAGGAAAAAAAATCCCAAACACTAACAAAACTAAGGACTGGAGAGAAGTGGAGCAACAAGAATTCCAGTCATTGCTGGTGGAGCTAAAAAATGCTGAAAAATTCAGAAAAAATTGGGAAAAGTTTGTTCCAAACATACTCTTACAAGTTATCACAATGTTGCTCTGTGCTATTTACTTAAAGAAGTTGAACACACAGGCCCACACAAAACCTGCAAACAAATGACATAAATGATTATCACAGCTTTACTTATAATTGTCAAAACTTTGAAACAACCAAGACAGATATATGAGTAAACAAACTGTGATGTATCCATACAAAGGCATCTTATTCGGCAGTAAGATATGAGTTATCAAGTCACAGAAAGACACAGAGAAATATGAAATAAATACTGCTTACTGAAGAAAGTGATTATGAGAATACCATGTACTCTATAATACCAAGTGTTCGATATTTTAGAAAAACAAAAACAAATATACACTCTAGGGACAGAATGAAGTCCAGTAGCTGCCAAGGATTAAGAGGAAGTCATGAACTGATCAAGCACAGATACTGTTCAGGACAGAGAAACTCTTCTATATAATACTGTAATAGAGGATAGCTGCCATTCTTCATTTGTCAAAACTTACAGAATATTCAACACAAAGAAATAACTAATGAAAACTATGGACACTTGTAAATGATAACACATCTACATTGGCTTATAAACTACAACAAATGTACTAAATTAATGGAAGATGTTGTTATTAGAGAAACTGGGGAGACGCAAGGATGTATAAGGAAACTCCATGTTTTCTGTTCAATTTTTCTGTAAACTGAATTAAAACAAATTAATTTGGGTTCTATTTTATTGTAGAGTGAAATTTTATTTAAATATATGTTTTCAGCTTTAAAATGGCTGTGAATTCATATTAAGCAAATATAAACACATATTTTATGGCTACATTGTCTTGTTACAAATCTATCAAAGTGTTATTTTAATTTTCCTTCCTATATTATAAAATACACACTAACACATCTGTAAATACTGTATTAATACTACTACAAGAAACCAGAAGGGATTTAAGGCAAGATGGCCAACTAGAAACACTCACCATGGCATCTCTCTGGAAAGAAAGGCTAAAGATTTTAAATAAATGCCTATATACTTCTAACAGAGGAGTAAGTTGAGACACAGGAGTAAGTGTAGCACAAGAAAAAGACTACGGGAAATTCTGGAGTACAGACTCTCTACCTGGAAAAGTTGGGGGTGAAGAATACAATACAGGAAATCAAAATTTCTCTTAAAAGAATTAACAACAGATTAGAACATACTAAAGAAAAATTTCTGAGGTTAAATTAAAAAGTCTCTGATTTAGTTTAAGTCATCAAAAATAATGAAAAAAACCACTAAAATTGAAGGCAACATATGTAAAATTTTGGACACCATTAAGGTGAATGACTGTATAGTGGATATCCAAAAATGAAAAGAAATGGCTAAAGATTTAGAAAATCTGATTCATGAAATATCATCTGAAAACTTTCCAAATATGTAAAGATATACAGACATCCAGATCCTAAAAACACAAAAGACATCAAATAGAATCAGCATAAAGACATCCCTTTCAAGACACATCTTTGCCCAAATGAAACTTAGCATATCAGTTCGACTGAAGAGGGAAATACTGCCTTTAATGACGCGAGAACCTTGTCTGGAGGTGAGCAGTCATGTTTCACAGTGGGCTTCATCCTTTTCCTGTGCTCCATTGCAGAATTGCCTTTTAGATGCTTGGATGAGTTTGATGTCTACATAGATATGGTTAGTATTAGAATTGCAATGGACATGATACTCGAGATGGCAGATTCCCAAAGTTTCAGGCACCTTATCTTTCTTATCCCTCAAAGCATGAGCACACATCCTTCAAGGAAACTGACAAGAATTATTTGAATGCTTGATCCTGAAAGAGGAAAAACTACATTGCCTTTCCAACCAGGGACTCAGGAGGAAGAAGATGATCAGAGGTGATTTGTAATTTGATATACCTTGTGGTCATTTGATACAAAGTAGTGAATCTAGAAGATGTTACACTGCGTGAAATAAGTAAGACTATAAAAGACAAACACTATCAATGTATACCGAGTATTAGGTCATCAGAAAAGTCATGACATATGTTTCTGTTTTTCTATGCAAAAATGAATCATGACTTTTCAGACGATCCAATTTTTGCACTTGAGGGTGGAAATGGTAAGATCCGGGGACATACAATTAGAGAGGATGGACTACATGTGGTGCGACAGTTAAGGTGATGGATTCCCACATGGCTGGCCATGGTTTGAATGCCAGACCTAGTGACTTGAAAATCACATGTGGCACATGTGTGTGCACACCCAAAATCCCAATAGGAGGAGGAACTGTGGTGTGGCCATTTCCCGAGGAGTGATTTCTCACCTTCCTTTTTCTGTCTCTCTCCTGAAGTGCTTGTATCCTATGGCAAACAAGACAACAGTAGAAAGGACTATTGTTAGATATCACAGACTTCACGGGAGTAAGTGTTGGGAGATAAAGGAGAGGTTCAAAAGAGCATTCAAGAGACACAAGAGTACAGGTAGACAGGGTAAATGAGTTGTAGAACACTATATAACACTGAATGAAAAAATAGACATTGCCAGTTTCAAATGTGTTATTCTTTTTGAAAATGATGAATATGAATTACCCTTGATTTGTTTGTTACACATTGCATACATGCTTTGGAAATCCATTTTGTTCTCTACAAAAGTGAATAACAAGTTAAGTGTAAATAAAAAATTGAAAAAATAAGGAACCAGCAGAAGGTGTAATGGTTACATCACTGGACTCCTAAGTAGTTGACCATGGTTTGAGCCCCAGACATAATGACTTAAAACTCATGCTGAGTGCATGTGCATATATGTGCAAAATCCCAAGAGGAGAATGGAGAAGGGACTGTGGCATGACCATTGACTGTGGGGGGTGATTTCTTGCTTTCTGTCTGTCTGTCTGTCTGTCTCTCTCTCTCTCTCTCTATCTCTCTGGGGAGTACACATGCCCTGTAGCAAAAGTCTCTCTCAAGATAAATTAATTAAATAAATTTTAAAAATTTAACTAAAAAAAAAAAAGAATACCAAAAGGTTTCTCTATTTTGTTATTTAGATTTGATTCTTTATCTTCTTTATAATAACTCTTCTTTAATCAAATCATTTGTATTAAAAGTACTCAAGACTTTTTTTTTCTGTTCTTTAATTAATAAACATTTCGTGATTAATTTACAAAGGGAAAGAGAAAATATGGTGAAGAATAAATGTAAAATTATATTGCTAATGTAGGTTATCCATGGATTGCAATCTAAAATATCAATTTCCATTTAGCCAAAACTTTACTGCCATGTGAATGTTATAACTTCTTTTCCGAAGACTTTTTTTAGGGAGAGTATATTCTTATTTTATGTTCTATGTTAATAGAAGATAAATACAGACATATTTATGTAATTTTCACCACAGTATGAGGGAGAATATAATTTGAATTTCAGTATAAGCCTTTATCTAACTTGTATATGAAACCACAAAATAGTTTTCTTTAATTGTTTTATTTCAATTTCTTTCATACATTCAAGTTTTTCATTTTTTAAAAATATATTTGTTTCTAAAAGGCATGAATCATTAAAAGTTCCACAGATTTTTATCTGAAGTGTATCACATTAACTTGGTCATAGAGATTTCTAAGTTCTCAAATCTTAGCACACTTAAAGGTTTTGAGTTTCCAATAGCATATATAAGATTTTGAACAGAACTTTTGTCTGTTCAAAATTTTAAGCTTGCAGCTGTTCAGAAGTGAAAACTTGGGACTCTCCAATGAGGTGATATTCTTCTGCAAATGAATCCCAAATCCTCCTGAAAGAGCAGTCTAGACCAAGATAGACTCAATCTGGAATCAATTCTCCTAAAAATATTTTTACTACCCAGAATTAATCTGATTTGAAAATATTCTAAGAAGTCATAAAAATAAAAATTAATAAAATACAGAAGCAAATCCACAAATTTGTCTCAGAAAACATTAATCAGACAATGATGCATGTCAATCCTTTTTTTTTTTAAATCTCTTCACAGAAGAATATTGCTGTGGGGAACATTCTGCTCACTAAAAATTTGAATGCTACAACTAGTAAGAAAATGTCAACTACTTCTTTTCACTATGTTTACATTTTGCTACCTAAAGAAGATGCTCATTTCTGTCAAACCACAAGAAGAAAATGTTTATATAGGAAAGGTAAAGGTCAAGTTTCTATCTTAATTTTAATATGTATAGTATTTCAATCCATGTAATATTTGCTTGTCAATATATTCTTTTTTTTTTAGAGGTTTTTGCTATAGGTTGTGTGTGCTCACCAAAAAGACAGAGAGACATAGAGAGACAGAAAGCGAGAAATCAGTCGCCAAGGGGTATGGCCACGTCGCGATCCCTACTCTTTCTTTCTCCTGTCGGAATCTTGGACATGCATGCACACGTGCCCGGCATGAGTTTAAGCCACGAGGTCCAGGACTCAAACTGTGGTCGGCTACATGGGCGTCCAGTGAATAGCCTTTACACTAACTGCTGGTCCCGCTTGTCAATATATTCTTAGATATGACATCAAAAGGCATGAGTGACCAAAAATAGATAAATTGGACTTCACCACACTTAAAAATATTTTTGTCTGTGCAAATTATCAAGAAAGTGAAAAGATAAAGGACAACAAATTGGGAAAAATCTTGTCAAATCTGTAGGACGATAAAAATAATGGTTGTGGAAGGCAGAAGGATTATAGAAAAAAAATGGGTAGTTAGGGTCTAGGGTTTCTTTTGAGGGGGTGAAGATGTCTTACATTTGACTGTGGCAATGTTAAATCATACCTGTGAATATACAAAAAGAAATAGAATACATCCATGGTAAGTGCATGAATGATTATATCTCAGTACAGGTATTAATTTTTTACTTAGAAATAAGAACAGATTTTGTTCTTGAAGGAAATAATCTCTTGGTAGCTACCTTCTGGTCTGTAGCATATTGAGGGTATAGGTGTATAAGAGAATGGAATACTAACAATAGAGAAAAACGAGGATTTACATCAAAGAGTACTGGGTCCACTAACTCTATTCCCTGAGCATTGCTTGAAGTCACAATAAATCAGAATGATACAAATTAGTGACTGGTAGTATCAAAATGTACTATTGTAGCAAGCTTCACTATCCAGTCAGGAGATTAAGAGATTATAGGGGTCAACAGGAGGCATGGTGGTTAAGGCACTGGACTCCCACATGGCCAACCGTAATTCAAGTCTTGGACATGGTGGCTTGAAAATTATGCTGGGCATGAGTATGTGTGTGCCCAAAATCCTGAAAGAAGAGGAGGAGAATATTCTCTCTGTCTCTGTCCAGTGAGTTCATGACCCTATGACCAAAACCTAAAAAAAAAAAAAAAAAAAAAAAAAGAGATATATCATTTTCTTGGAGCCCACACCTAAGGAACAAAATTGCTAAAGGTATTCCAACAAATGCTTATGAAAAAAACAAAAGATTAGGGAATGATTTGTCACCATTGGTCAGCGCTTAGACATCACATAAATGAATAAAAATTGGGGGGGGGGGAACTCTGGGAAAAAATGGAAGCACTCAACTCACTATATTAAGCTTCCATTACTGTTGAAATTAGTTACTTATTACAGTGGAACAAATTACCTCCCAAATTTGGTGGCTTAAAAGGAAAGTATTTATTATCTCATTGTTTTTATGTGCCTAGCATCCAAATGTGGTTTAGAAGAGTCATCTGGCTCAGGTCCTCTCGCAAGTCTGTGATAAAGCTTCCATCTGTGGCAATAGTTATCCCAAAACTCCACTAGGGGTAGATCTACTTCCAAGCCCCCTCAATGTTTGTTGGCTGACCTCAGGTTCTCATTGGCTATTGACTGCAGACATAATTGTTTTGCCATCTGATCCTCTCCATAGGGCTACTTCAATCACAGCAGCTGAATTCCTCCAGAGCAAGTAGAGGAATTAGTGAAAGAGATCAAGATGGAAATAACAGGTTTTTTGCAACCTGATCCCAAGTATAACATTGTATCACATTTATTATCTTCTATTTGTAAGAAATAATTCACTAAGTCCAGCCAAGATTCTCTCAAGAGAATTACACTGGGTGTAAATATTGGAAGGGGAACTTTTGGAAATCATTTTAGAGATCACCTACCACAACTATTAGGTACAGTGGTAAAAATTGGTGTAATATGATGAGAATCCCAAAGGGGAAGAATTACTAAGGATTTCATAGGAATAATGTTTTAGTTTAATATACTAGGCAAATAATCATAGCCACTTAAGGTTCTGGTTGAAAGCAAAGTAAATCTAAAAGATAAATAAATAAAATTATAAATGCCAACTATATTCTTGTAATTCTTAGGACAAGTCACAAAAAATTATTGCTACAGTATCTATCCACATAGAAATGAATTATGAAATAGGAAATAAGATAAATATTATGATTTTACTATAGTGTATTGTGACTACAGTCATGGAAAACATTTTTTTTAAAAAAATATAACAATATCTAATGCCATTTCCTACCTGCATTTTGAGAGGCTAGACTTGGTAGAAGGTAGTTCGCAAGGCCAAGGAAGCCACTCCTCTATCCAAGTTTCAGAAGTGAAATGTTATAGATGAGATGCTTCTTTAGGGATCACTAGTATAGCACTGGCAGCCTGCAATCTCTGGATGAAAGGTAAATAAGTATGGCCCTTGAATTAGCATTCCTGAGTCAGCCTCTGGGAAGGCGGCTAAGGTGGCTGGATCCCAAATAGTCAGCTGCATGGTTGGAGTCCCAGACATAGTGCCTTTAAAAAATGTCAAGCACATGTGCTGTGTGTCCAAAATCCTGACAGGATAAATGGAGGAGAAAGAATTGTAGAGTGAACATTTCCATTGGGAAGTGTTTTTTCTCTCGTTCTCCCGTCTATCTTCTCTGTCTCTGTTAGCAAGTCCATTTGCCCTTTGGAAAAATAACAAAACAAAACAAAAAAAAAAAAAAAACCCACCATTCTCTGTAGTTTTCTACTGCTTTGTCAGCTTCCTAATATTGGCAGATCTCCGAATAGACAATCTGTAGTGTCTTAGTTTTATTTTTGGAGATCTAAATTAAAAGATACTCTCTCATTCTTTCCAACAACATGGTAAACATTTATTTTCCTTAAGTTTAAAGTTTAAAGCATTTATTTTCCTGTTTAAAGTAGCTAAAGTGATTTCTGTTAGCTTCATTCAAATCCTGTCTAACATGTGGAGACTTCTGTAGAAGGACTAAAGAGTGGACCAAGAGGTGACATAGAGGTGAAGGCGTTGGATCCCATAAGTCTCAGACACAGCTGCTTGAAAATTATGCTGGGAGCATGTGTGTGCCTGCCCAAAATCCTGACAGGAGACTAGAGAAGGCGGCATTGTGGTGAACCATTTCCACGGGAGGTGATTTCTGACTTTCTCTCTCACTGTGTCTCTCTGTCTGTCTCTGGTGAGTGCACGTGTCCTATGGAAAGAACCTGAATAATAAAAAAAGTGAGCTGCATTCTTTTTGGTGAATTGGTTTTGGTCACAATTTCAAAGAATGTTGATAGAAACTTCAAATACAGTTTTCTCTTGAAAGAATATTTAGTGATTATTGATTAAAAAGAAATTTGGACTTCAGCATATATTGCAATGAAAGCAATCTAAGATAAAAGATACTTTAATGGACTACGGTAGAGAAAGAAGATCCATGAATAAATCTCTTAATGATACTAACTATTGAGGTAGAAAACAGCACCAGCATAATGTGTTTAAGAACTTTGGAGTCTAGTTGAACACTTGTGGTGTTTAGGGAACCCCGAATTTCAGCATTTTGTAGCTGTTCCTCACATATCTCAGGCTCAGCAAGGGGGTTTTGATGAAGTGATAGGGTCCAGATGGCCCTCTTTGCCCTCTGCTCTTGGATGGGTGAAGGCTAGGGTAATGTCAACACCAGAAAGGCAGCTCCTCTTATGGGGACCCCAGGCTTGGCAGAAGGCAGTTCTCAAAGCCAAGACAGACACTCCTCACATACCCAAGTCTTTTTTTATGGAGAGGTTTTCACTATAGGGCACATGCGCTCGCCAGACAGACAGAGAGAGACATAGAGAAAGAAAGTGAGAAATCACCCCCCAGGGGGGATGGTCACACCGCAATCCCTTCTCCTCCATTCTCCTCTCGGGATCTTGGGCACACACGCACACGCGCCCAGGGGGAGTTTTAAGCCACCGGGTCCGGGACGTGACTATGTGGGAGTCCAGCAACATAGCCATTATGCTAACTGCTGATTCCCACATACCCGAGTCTTGGCAGGAGACTTTTGATGATATAGAGTATGAATTGAAAACTAAAGGAAATCAGAACTGTAGAGAGCATCAACAAAGACATACTGACTACAAAAGGATCAAATAGAAACTATGAAGATGAAAAAATAACTGAAATATAATACTTATTTTCTAAAAAATCTATCATATAATGTGACACAATTCCTTCATCTACTCAAAACATAATAAATATAAGCAATGAGATATTCATGATTGGCATTGTATAGATTGTAAATTTTTTTAAGGTTTTTATCATAAGGTATGTGTGCTTACCAGAGAGGAGAGACATGGTGATAGGGAAAGTGAGAAATCACTCTCCAGGGGATGGCCCAACTGAAATCCCTTGTCCATCACTTTCCTACTGGGATTCTGGACACTCGTGCACATGTGTCTGGTGTGATTTTCAAGGCACCAAGTCTGGGACTCAAACCGCCATCAGCGACTCAAACCGCCATCAGCGACGTGGGAGTCTAGCACCTTAACCACTACACTACTCATTTGCTGGCCCTTAGATTGTAATTTTGATGTTTCCTGTCTCCAAGAAACTTCTGTGTGCTGAGATAATGTTAAACACTTGCCAGATGTGAACCAATTGTATTTTATTTCCTTCTTTTAATGATTGTAGGAAATACCTTTTTTGGACAGAGCAAAAGATGGTGAAACAGTATGACCAATAACTAGGAGGAGTCTGAACTTAAGCGTTCCTTTCAGAACTGATCAAGCTTGCCTTTGCATTTGCCATTTCTTATTTACACTGAAATGCTCATGAACACATCTAAGTCTATGATTCAGTACATCAGATAATATTCAGTTCATGACTTGCAATTTGGGATTCACCGTTACTTGGTTTCCATTGGTAAGAGGTCGTAGGTCAACCAGGAACTATATCATGACAAAGGCTATTTTTCAACTGCTTAATGATTCTTACCAAAAAGAAGTTATGCCCTTATTAGAAACCTAATTTGGCCAAATTAAACCTAAGGAGTCACATGTGACTCTAGGTTGTTTTCATAATTTCATAAAGTATCTACATCTACTACGGGCATCTTCAGAAACATCGGGTCTTCTTGTCTCTTCAGAGGACAGTTTTATCTCAGCCTGCATCTATTGCAGAGACTCTCTAGCTCAAAGTTATACTCAAAAATAGCAGTCTCGTGTTTACTGAATAAAAGGACTACCTATGTATATTTCATGATGTTGCCTCCAACAATCCAGAGTATAATCAAATTTGATTATCCACAATTATGTTAAAAGTTCCAAGTTTTGCATCTAATTTTAAAGTTCTGATCTTTGCGAGTTCTCCAAGACATTGTATTACATTAATTTTCTGGCTTGCCTGCTGAAGGAGAAAATCTTCATGTAAACAATCACGGATACTTTCCCATGCTCTTCTTAGTATAATTCTTCTTCTTCTTCAGTCTTTGTCTCCTTCCTGTATTCATGATGCAAAGAGTTCACAATCATGCAAGACTGTGTATTTCCTTTATAAAGCTGTCTTTGTTGTGCACCCTAGTAGTATTCAGAATAAATCAAAACGATGCCCCGGGTTTAAAAAATAAAAAATAAAAAAATAAAAAAACTCATGCGCTGGCTTAGTTCCACTGACTTCCGGCACCGGGGAAGGGAACCAATGAGGAGATGATGGTAGTTTCTAAGCTTTCTCATATCGTCTCAGAAACCTTAAAAATACATACTGACATGTGGTCTGCTGGTCACACTTTGCCAAGAATTCAAGCCAAGATTCCTCCTATCTTCTGAACACCATACCTCATTTTGATTTGTGGTGCATGTATTTTGACTCTGCAGGGAATAGCAGCAATTTAGAATGTATCTAGTAATCCTAAGAATGTGCATTACCCTGATCCCTTTGACAGTTTCTCTAGTTAATGACCACAGATACCTCTTTGGAAAGATTTAAAGTCTATACTGCATATTTACTACTCAACAGAGAGGTTTGACCAATACAAATGGGCTTAGGTCTTGCATGTAAGTCATCGACTATGGATTTCCATTTTATCACTGAATTTAGGTTTCTAATCGTCAGAACTAGAAAATTTCTGGTTGTACATGTGAAGCTTCTTGTTATTATACATCACTTCGAGTGATTTATAATCAAAACCAGCATCATTGCAGATTATTTGTAGGATCATTGTGTTTTGATTACTATCCAATTTCTGTGTCCCCTGGTAGTTCTGCTTGTTTTCTGACTTGCTAGGAATTCATTATTCCCAATGAATGCAAAGAACTCAATGTTACTTTGTCACTTTTGTCATCATCCACACTATAAAAGAAAGCATCCCTTTGCAAAGATCCTGCACTTCCTCACCTTAATTGATGAACATCTTACTTTAATGGCGAAGGGAATACTCTCTGTGGACCTGTTCATTATGGTAAGGGTGAAATGATGAGTTTTCACATATCCATGTCAACATTTCCCAAATGATCATTTTCAGTGTGTTAAGGAATTTACAGTGTATCTATCTTCCTTCACTTTGGGCTTCTGTTGAGTACAGGCTTCAATTAGATAATCTAGCAGACTAGTAAAACCTGCCAGAGGTATTTCAAAGTATCAGATTAATTCACAAGTGACTAGTCGTTGAATTTGGCTGAATTAAATCTACTTCCTTTTTTTATTTTAGAATTATTTTTGCTATAGAGTGCGTGCACTCGCCAGAGAGACACAGAGATGGAAAGTGAAAAATCACCCCCTTAGGGGGGAGGGCCATACCACAATCCCTTCTCCATTCCCCTCTCAAGATTTTGGGCATGCAGGCACACACAACAGCACGAATTTAAGCTGCCGGGTCTGAACCTTGAACCACAGTCAGTTATATGGGAGTCCAGTGATGTAACCATTATGCCATCTGCTAGTTCCTCAAATATACTTCTTATTTAATATAACACCTACAGACTCCATTCCCATATATATTTACACACTCCTCCTGACAAAATTCAGTAAGATTATACAACTTGTCTAAATGGTCAGGCTATCCTTTTACAGAACTAGTCCTATATTTCTCTATCTGGTTTATGTTAAGATCATATAAGTGCATGTAAGCAATGACATCCTTATGGTAGATGGCAGTCCTTCAATGAGACAACTGTCTCTATTTTAATCATTGAAACTCATTTGTATTCAGAAAAAGTTGGGCTTTAATACATTATTACTGTAAGTGAAAGAGAAAGAAAATAGAAAAGAATTTAGGGTTTTATGTTTCTATCCTAGCTATATTTTGCTCAAAGTCTGCATTCCAAATCTCAGAATCCCACTGCTTTAGCATCATTGTTCTTAATTTAAGATTCCTGGTAGAAATGATCATTTCACTGACTGTACCTCTGTAGCCCCTTTGATTTTTAGCCATATCTGTCTTATATAAAGGAAATGCTTCTGGAAATATTCCCTTGAGAACTTCTGATTTTCCAATCTTGTTTGAGTTTGACATTCAAGATTTTCTATATATTTTTGTCTTATATGTCTTTTAGAAAACCTGTACCAGTTAACTTTTGATGTATAATAAAGAATGCTAATGCTCAGTGACATAAAGAAACTATTACCATCTATTTAGCATGTGTAGGTTAGCAGTTTGTAGGGTCTGCTGGACAGGTATTCTAGCTTCACCTAGACTCATTCACATACTTGTGGTCACACCTCCCAGATTTGTTGGGATTGGCATGTCTACAATGGCCTTAGCTGGAATAGCTTACTATTATTCAAAAGATTTCTCAATCTCTAGCAGGCTAGCCAATGCTGATACAGTAGTGGATGGTCAGAGTTTCAAGAGAGCAAAACACAGAAGCTCCAGAGCCTTTTGCAGTTTATGTTTGAAACTGGTACTTTATAACTTTTTCCGTATGTTATTGGCTAAAAGAAATTGGCAAGTGCAAATTTACGGGCTAGAAAAATGAATTCCATTTCTTGATATTGTTGCTGGAAAGCTACTTTGAAAATTATGTCAAAACATCGGGCTATAGGGAGGAATGAAAGATTGTAGAAATTTGCCATCCTCTATAAGGGTCAAAGAAAAACAGCGATTCTTCAATCCTTATAGTCATTATTGTTACCCTAGTGGCCAAGTGCCAAACAGTAGTGGTTCCTATGCTTCTTCCTCTACCTGCATAATTCCCATACCAACGATCTTTGACAATTTATGTAATGATGATATCACCATACACTATAGATTGTCATGTCTCTTTTCCTCTGACAAAAGGACTATTGCACTAATTTTTAGTGTGTGAACAACATAGTCCAAGAACAACAAAACTGTGTTTTCCAGGGCTACTTCTGGAATAATAAAAAGCAACAACAACAACAAAAACTCTCATTGTGGTCAGAGCCAAGGCAGGATGTGGTTAACATACGTGAATCCAGATAGGTGAAGAGAATTTAATGGAGGAACTGTTAGGGAAAGGTATTATGGGAAGCATGGTCACCTACTATTATAATTTACTAATGTCTTCTTGATCTTCAGGCATAAATGGGAAGTAAATGCTAAACATTTCCATTTTACAGTGGAATGCTGCTGAGAATATTCAATTTTATCTTTACTTCAATGAGATGTGAATGAATGAAATACAATTTATAGAAAAAATAAAGTTTCACGCTCTATGGCCTGATGGATGAGTCAGTCAGAGCGAACTGCATGGCCTGAATTCTGTATCTGGTGACTGGAGAGCCATACCAAGTGAATATGTATGCATGCCCAAAATCCCAATAGAAGGAATAAATGGAGGAGAAGAGATTGTAGCATGACCTGTACCCATGGGGTGTGCTTTCTTCTCTTCTCTCTGTCTCTCTATGGCAAGCACCTGTGCTTTCTAGCACACACACTCACACACACACACAAAGGATTGGAAGTTCCTTTGTTCACACTAAAAAAATTCTTCTGTTCTTTATAAAACATAAAAATTATGATGTTACAAAGTATGTTATCTACAGGCCAATAAATAGTCTTATATAAAATCAACTGGGCATTAAAAAAAGAAAACATTTATTTTCATTTATACACCTTGTCTTACAATCAATGACTGGTAAATACTATACACACACACACACACACACACGCACTCTGTGTAATGAATATGACTTCAAACAGTAATATACGCTGGTTAGATTGAAACCACACCACTAGTCATTGATTGATTCTCATGTAGTACTTATGATGTGCCACAGACTCTTCGAAGTATCTCAACTAGAATCCTAGTGTGGTTTTAATGTCTTAAATTCTCAGCACCTATCTTAAATATCAAAATACCACTGCTCAAAAGAAATCATACAAAAACTCTTAGCACTGAGATTATTTTTTTAAAATCTCATTATCTATAAAACTGCCTTACTTACTGAAAAGTATTCTTTGAAATGTTATACTAAAGGGCAAACCATCAATAACTCTAACATCACAAATATTTGCATTGTTTTTCATCATATTCAAGCAAAGCTTCACGAGAATAACAAAGAGATTGCCTTACAGAGTCATGAAAGGAAGAAATGAAATAAGAAGAGGTACATTATTCAAACTAATAGCCCAATCCAACAGGACAAATAGAGGTTACTTTTCCCCTGGAAAGACTTGTTATTTAAGAATAAAAATGAATAACATAATTGACGCTATTCTTTGATACTTTCTCATACAGTTTTCTCTCTACCTAAGAGGGCAAGTTACTCTTTAGGAAAAGACCTCTAAAGAATAACTTGTATTTTAAAAATATCTATTGAATTTAGCTCATTTTAAAAAGTTTCCTCTCAATAAATTCTAAACATTCAGTGTTCCAATACTAAACTTAAAGAAATATTGATCTTCAATATATTATTAGTGATAAAATAAAGAAAAATTTAATTTCTTCTACTGTAAGTCTGAATTATATTGAGTTAATTTTACTCATTAGTGTGGCTAGAATTCCATTTGCTACTAACTAACTATAGATACTTATATGTTTACATTGTAAAAACATCATTAAAATGATTAATGGTTTTTGAATTAAAATGTTGTCTGATAAGGAATAAGTGAACAGGTATTACCAGAGTATGAAGTTTTATTAAAAAAATATAGAAACTTTAAATATACTTAGGAATATGTCTCTCAACTGTAGTTTTTATACTTATTTAATTTTATTTATTAATAATAGTATTATTTTAACTTGCTACAAGGTGTGTGGGCTCACCAGAAAGAGACAGAGAGAGAGGGGAAACATGATAAAGCAAGCTGCCAAGTCTGGGACTCTGGGATTCAAACCACAGTCAGCCATGTTAGACTCCAGAGCCTTAGCCTCTAAGTCACTTACCAGTCATATCAATAGTTAATGTTTTAAATATTCAACCAGGAATGAACACTGGCATTGGAATATTTGGTTTTCTGAAGTGGGTTCTAGGTATAGTGGATGATAATGTAACCTTGAGAGGAAATGGAATTTGAGATTGTGTATAAAAGCATGTATTAAATATTGGAGAAGAGACGATGTCCATTCTTTATTTTTGGAGAGATTTTCGCTATAGGGCGCATGCGCTCGCTAGACAGACAGAGACATAGGGACAGAAAGCAAGAAATCACCCCCCAGGGAGGATGGTCATGCCGCAATCCCTTCTCCTCCATTCTCCTCTCGGGATCTTGGGCACGCACGCACATGCGCCCGGCGTGAGTTTTAAGCCACCGGGTCCGGGACGCGAACCGCGGTCGACTACGTGGGAGTCCATGGACATAGCCATTACGCTAAGTGCTGGTTCCCAACGATGCCCATTCTTCAACCTGCAATGGCCTGGGGAGAACTATTATTACCAGAAACAGGACTTGGAAAAAACAACAGAAGTACTTAAAACAGGCATTTTTAGACTTGTGGTAAAGTCTATCCTTTAATTCCACCTAACAAATTATTGAGGGTGGAAGTCATTTCCTTTCTTTCCAGCAAACCCTGTTGGAACCCCAAAACTGGTATATAGAATTATATGACTTCATCAGAAGTTTGGCACGAGTGCTGGCATTAAGAGATGCTGATGCTGGGGTGACTGTGCTTTTGAGACAAGGCCTCACATACTGTTGTATTCATTGAGCACTGCTCAAAGGCCAGGGGGACCATTGAAGGCCGAAATCCAGAATGTGGAAGTCTGGGTAGATGGATGTCTCCACTAAAAGAGGGTATGATATTCTGATATGCAAAAATGTCTCCCTACTGTAGGAGGAATACTAAGCCCAGACAGCACTATCAATAACTGTATCATCGAATAGAAAAGGAAGACACTAGTGGACATATGCTAAGCCTTTGTAGGAGTTCATCAGACATTACTTGGTGACTATTAAATAGAAAGTAATCACAGTCACTCATGTCACTGTGTCTCTGGACACCAAAAGACAAGGGCAGATCCAGAGGAGGGAACTATAGTGACAATGCACATGAGAAGTCAAAAGGATTGGGGAGCTGTATTACTAGTGGTTAAAGCAAAAACTCAAGTTTGTCTACACAGGCTGATATTCCAATCCTTTTACTACAGCCTGTAGGAACTTGGGCAAGAAGCCTACTTTCTTCTGCATCAATTTTCTCATTTATAAATATGGATAATAATATTTCAGAATTCTTTTGCTTTGTAGGGTGTAGGAGTTACTTTGTTTTTGTTGACTTTTTATGTAGTAAAGATTAAACATGAATCAGTGCTCATAGTAATTTAGTAGAGAGATTTAGAAGATGTAGACCAGAGAAAAGTAAATTACTACAATCTTCCTAAAAGCTGAGAGACCATGAGAAACAGAACTTTTGTGTAGAGACTAATTATTTTTTAATCATACAAAAGAACCAAAGTACAGGGATAAATTATATGGGAGTTTAAAGAAGGAAATTAAGATATTACTCATAGGCAGTACTCACAGAAATCAATGTACAAAGAAAAAGGAAGCTGGAGCACTTTTTAGAACTATAGGATAGTCAGCAAAATGCACAGGAAGACTCAAGGGAGGTTTGATTATTGTAAAAGGTTTTTGTCTTTGGGTTTTGTTTGTTTGTTTGTTTGTTTTTGTGTGCTATAGGTCATGTACACCTTAATAGAGATAAAGGGAGACAAAGTGAGAAATCACCCTCCCTCTCCCAGGGGCAATCTGTTCTCCCAGGATTTGGACACACATGCACACACACACCTGTGTTTTTCAAGCCACTAGTCCAGGACTGGAATAGTTGGCCACATGAGATCCAGCCACTTTAAACACTGTGCCACCAGCTAGTCCCCAAAAGGATTTTTTGAACTGTGGTCCAGGAAAGCTATGAATAAACATCAGAAGTAGACTCTAAGATGTGTTTTTCTTTCTATCTTTTTGTTTTTTATTTTTATTTTTTTTAGGTTTTTGCCAGGGTATAGATGTTCACCAGAGAGAGAGAGACAGCAAGAAGGCAAGTGAGAAATCACCCTTAACCCAGGGGTGTCTGACCATGCCACCATCCTTTCTCCTCCATTCTCCTCCTAGGATTAGGGCATGCATACACATGTGCCTGGTACATATCAAGCATCCAGGTCTCGGATTGGAATTTCAGTGGGCCAGGTAGGAATCTAGTGCCTTAACCACCAAACATGTTGATTTTAAGATGTGTTTTTCTGAAAGTATATGCACTAATATTTATGGAAATAAAAATAAAGTGCAGATTTATCAACAATAATTATAAAAATTATAAATACTGATAAAATAGATCTATAATTTATACATTAATTAATCCTCATTTTCTTAATATAATTATTTTTCTAGGGAAAAATGATGGTCTACATTTAATCTCTTATTTCAGGAATATAAATGCTAGAAATAAAACTATTTTTCAGATTATGCAAGATTAGTCTCCTGTTATGGATTGAATTATTTTATCCCTCAAAATGTTGAACTCTAACCCCTCGTGTGATTTATTTAAAGATACAGACCTTAAAAAGGTAATTAAAACTAAATGAAGTTATAAGGTGGATTCCTAATCCAATATGTCTGTGTCTCAAAGAAAAATCCCCACTTATTCTACCAGCATGTCGACTTTACACTCACTGCAGACTAGTTTTTTGGGGGAGAAAATAAGGCTTATGACAGCTGTTAAGCTTTATATCTTAGAACTTGGGTCACTAAATAAAGACTGACTTCAAGCTTTCTTTGGCCTCAAGTTGGAGGAGAAATTTTGTTACGAGTTATTTAAACTGGTTCAAATTCTTTTTTTCTGTTTTTAAGAGAGAGATTTTTTTTTTTTTTTTTTTTTTTTTTTTTTGGAGAGGTTTTTTCGCTATAGGGCACGTGTGCTCGCCAGACAGACAGAGAGAGACATAGAGACAGAAAGCAAGAAATCACCCCTCAGAGGGGATGGCCACGCCGCAATCCCTTCTCCTCTATTCTCCTCTTGGGATCTTGGGCACGCACGCACACGCGCCCGGCGTGAGTTTTAAGCCACTGGGTCTGGGACGTGAACCGCGGTCGACTATGTGGGAGTCCAGCAACATAGCCTTTATGCTAACTGCTGGTTCCCAAGAGAGAGATTTTTTGAGAGACAGAGAGAAAGAGAGAGAGACAGAAAGCAAGAAATCACCTTGCAAGGGAGATGACAACACCTCAGTCCCTTTTCCTGCATTCTCCGCTTGGGATTTTGGGCAGATACACACATGTACCCAGTGTGAGCTTTAAGCTGCAGGCTCTAGGACTCAAACCATCATCAAGTATGTGGGTGATATAACCATTACGCCATCTGCTGGTCCCTCAAATTATTATTTTTTTAAAGAGTAAATGAAGTCCTAAAGTAGACGCCTAATCCAATATAACTAGTGTATGTGTAAGAAGAGGGAGATACGTGGAGTACACATAACAGAGGAAAGACCATGTGAGGACATTGCCAGGAAGCAGCCATTTTGCAAGCCAAAGAGAGAGGCCTCAGGAGAAAGCAAATCTTGTACTTGTCCCCTTTAGAACTGTGAGAATTCATGGCACTTAAAACAACCTAGCCTGTGGGACTTTGTAATGGCAATCTTAGCAAATGTTATTGCAGACTTCTTATCACTTAAACATCAAGAAATTACAGTCACCAGAATTCTCCAGCCAAACCTACATATATGTATAACATATATATTGCTTATAGATTATATAAAATAAGAATGATATTTTATGATGCAATTTGATAGGTCAATTTACAACAGTGATTGTTAAACTAAAAGCCTTAGGACTGTCTCTGTGGCTTGGTAGTTAAGGCAACCAGATCCCGCACGAGTGAACTTTCAGTTTGAGTCCCAGACCCAGTGGCTTGAGAAACACTGGACATATGTATGTTCATGCCCAAAATCTCAAAAGGAGAGACAGATGGAGGAGATGGGATTGTGGTATGTCACTTCCCTGTTGGGAGTGCTTTCTTTTCTCCCTTTCTGTCTCTCTTTGGTGAATGGATGTACTCTCGAGCCAAGAAAATAAATAACTCTAACCAGAGAATTAGTATAAAAACTTTTAAAATAAAAAATTCAGATATCTATGGTTTCTATTGGTTTATGTGTGTTTTACATGCAAGTACACACATATGCATACTTCACTAAAGTTTCAAGAAAATAACGAATAAGCTAAAAATCTGACTTTCATTCTTGGTTTTGGAACTTACTTGCCTCGTAACAATGGATATTATTCCTAGTCTATGAAGGCTTAATTTGGTCCATCACACTTCAGTTTTTTCTCTCTAAAATATGCATAATAATGTCTCCTTAATCTCTCTCTCAGTGGTGATCAAATGCGATAACATAAAAGTCTTTTCGGAAACTACTAAGATGATAAAAATGATAAAAAGGTCATAACACTGACAAGAAACAAAAGACTTTAGTGAAATTTAATTGCTTTATCTGAAATAATGTTTTTTTAAAGGGGAGGTTGAAGAACTTGAACCCTGAAAACTTTTATACATTAATTTACTGAACTAGAATAAGGACTATCTATGACCAGTGTAACATTTTTTTTTCTGCGATGTAGTAAATATTTGTTATTACTCATTAAGTTTAAAATGTTTGTTTATGTACAGGTTTGATTTACACTATACTAATGGTTGCTAAATGGAAGATTTTTGTTAATTTAATGCAAATTCATCAGTTAGTTTTTTTTTTTATATGATTAAAGACACTGTAAAATATCCTCATTATGCATGGTTTTTATCTCACCCAAAGGAACACACTTTCAAAGAGTACATTTCAATTTATTTTTTTATTTCCCTTCTAAACAGATTCTTATGTAGACTTCACAATTATTTGTTCTTTGTCCTAAAAGTCATTAATTAATGTAAACTTTTTTAGACTTTTTATCAGTTTAGAATAAATTAAATCATTTCAAAAGTATGATTATATTTAAATCATGTTATTTCTGGATGATTAGATTATTGTATTTGAATAAACCACATTATAATTTAACATTTCTTTTTTTTTTTTTCTTTTTTTGTTAGAGAGAGGGAGTTTTTTGCTATAGGGCAAAAAACTTTTGTTAGAGAGAGAGAGAGAGAGACAAAAAGAGAGAAATTGCCCCCTTGGAATGGTCATGCCAACATCCCTTCTCCTCCATTTTCCCCTCACAATTTTGGGCATGCATGCACATGTGCCTGGTGTGTTTCAAGCCACCAGGTCCAGGACTCAAACCGTGGTCAACTACGTGGGAGTCCAGCAACATACCATTATGTTGTCTGTTAGTCTCTATTCTAATTTGATAATAAAAATATTCACCAATTAGAATCTAACACACTAAATAATTATTTTAGACAGTCATATACATGAACTTACAAAAAAGCAATATACTAAAGTTACTGTTAAATCTTACCACCAAGCTATCAACCATTATTTTTAATATTTAAATTAAAATATATGAGGAACGTACAGGAAAGTACAATTAAAGCAGCACTTCACAAAGAGAAATAAAAATTTAAGAATCTCGTTGAGATTTACCAACATATATTCATAATATCAACATGCTATGCAATCTGCCTAAGTAAATGACCTCTATATAATAATAATAATAATGACAACAATAGCCCTACAAGGATAATAACACCCTCAATCAAACTGAAGTGATAATGTCATTTTCTTTGACTCCTTGGATCGTTACTCATCTTTTAAATAAATCTCTTCTATCGAATCTTTTAGGAGCACAGCCATAGCTTGAATAGCAATGGTATTGATTTCTGTGTAATTATTAAAATGGTTAAGTTGCTATTTCTCACGCATGTCGGAGTAATGCTGTATTCATCTCCGAAGAAAAGAGAAATGATTTCTTTGCTTTAGAGATATGCACATGAATGAAGAAAAAGAGACTTTTTAACTGTATGAGAAAATGGAGAGGCTCTCTCACAATGAGATATGTAGTGTCTCTTGCTCACACCTGCACTGTCAAGCACTACCAGAATGACACGTCCTCCAAGTACTCTGTCAGACTTCTGTAACGTATGAGATTAGAAATGCAATGTTTATGCCACAGGGAGAATGTTGATGTTTAGCAATTTAAAATAAAGTTGCAAGGAAAAAGAAATATTTGATTTCTGTAAGCCTTAGGTTAAATGCCAAGCAATTAACATTAACCAATTATTTAAATGCAGTAGAATCATGCTCTTTTTATCTCTGCTTTTCCAATTTATGACTTACAATTACTTTTTGCTTGTAGAAAAGACTTTTAAGGAAATAGACTTCAAATTGTCATCACAGATAACATCGCATTTTTTGAAATTTTATGTATTTTATTCAAGATAGACAGTATGTGTGTAGGCATGAGAGAGAAAGCACCCCTGTTAGGGTCCTGTCACACCATCGCGTGCTTTGCTTGCCTCCGGCTTGTCAGGATCCCGTGCACACATCCATGCACCCAGGGTATTTACAAGCTGACCTGGGCATCTGAATGCACAGTCAACCATATTGCTTCTAGCAGTGTGATTCAGTTTGCTACCAAATGTACCATAAGAACTCTGTCAGAAAACCATATTTTAAACAAACTGAAATGACTAGAGGAACTAGTTCTAAAAGACTGCTATACAGAAAATAGTAAATGCAGTAGGCTTGAGACTATAATTTTTTTTTTTTATTATTTTTTGGAGAAGTTTTTTTTTTTTTTTTTTTTTTTTTTTTTTTTTTTTTTTTTTTTTTTTTTTTTTTGTTATAGGGTGCGTGCGCTTGCCAGACAGACAGAGAGAGACAGAGAGACAGAAAGCGAGAAATCACCCCCCGGGGGGATGGCCACGACGCAATCCCTTCTCCTCCATTCTCCTCTCGGGATCTTGGGCATGCACGCACATGCGCCTGGCATGAGTTTTAAGCCACCGGGTTCAGGACGCGAACCACGGTCAACTACGTGGGAGTCCAGCGACATAGCCATTACGCTAACTGCTGGTCCCCAGAGACTATAAAATTCTTATAATGGTCTGATTGTAAGGTAACCTGTGGCTGGTGCCTAAGAACTTAAGAGTTCAGGATTGTTCCCACCATTCCCTAACTGATAAGAGGGGTCATTCTGCTTAAACTGTTTTTGCAAACAATGTGGTTTGCAGGACACCCATTTTCTTTCCAAGAGTCTGAAACTTGAATAAATGCTAGGGAAAGTTCATCTACTTGACCAGCTCCCCTGAAAAACCTTGGGCAATAAGTCTCTAATGAACTGTCCAAGGAGATATTTTACACATGTTGACCCAGCTCCATGTTGGAATATAGGAGGCACAACTGTATGACACCTTGTGAAGAGGACACTTAGGATCTTGCGCCTGGCTTCTTCTAGACTTTGCTCTTGTGTCTTTTTCTTTGTTGATTTTTCTGTGAAAATGAGTTAATGATAAAATTACCAAAACAAACAAACATAAAAGAGACAAAGCAAGTGGAATCAATGAATGAAGCAGGTTGGTGACAGTGTTGTTACACAGGACCGTGTGCAACTTTGCGTTAGCAATTGTTGCCATGGAAAAATGAGGCTACTGTGTTACTAGAGTATCTGTTTTCTTCATATTAAATCCCAGTCATGAGTTCAATATACTGAGTTCTGTGAGTTCTCCCAAATCTCTGAGCCTATTGATGATCTGAAGATTCCAGACAGTTCTTTTTCTTTATCTGAACAAACCAAGTGACATTCATTTTCATATAACTATAATTATATTCACATTTCTAATCTGTGCATAATACTCATGTTACTAGGTGGTTCTTATCTCTCTCTAGATTTTATTTGTATGGTATATTTTATAAATACTGCTTTCACATTTGGGAGTCGTAAATATCATTTGGGGGGCTATATGGATTATATCCTACTTTTCAAGACTGGTTGTTTAAAATAGGTTGAATGATGTTTATTTAAAAAAATTAAAAATGAAGTATTATTGCATTAACACACAAAATGATACTTTTTTAATAATAGAAGTCGTTCTCCTAGTGGATAAAATTGCCAGGATTTCTGACCTTGGATGAGTACATTCTTTGAGAATTATGTCTATGATCAACAGTTTTACATTAAACTTACTCAGATGTTTCCAAGAGACTTTGCTGCCTACATTCCCACCTCCCCCTCAGTCCCCAGAAAATCTATCTTTAAAATATTTTATTCCTGGAAATAACAATTAATCATATTTTTTGTGTAAAGAATTAAATATTTTGAAAGCATTTAATAGAGGATGCAGTCCATATACATACAGTTTTGTTCAACACTTTAATTAAAAGATAAATTGGAACTAGAAAATTTTTAAACAAATTACCAGAATAAACAACATAAGGAGATAAACGCTTTTAGTTGAATGAAAGCGATTGGGATTCTTGGCATCGCAAATATAAAGACAGAAATGTTATGAAAATGAATTTAATGATGAAATTACCACCACAAACAAAATGCAGAGTGACAAGGCAAGTGGAACAAATGAATGAAGCAGGTTGGGTGGCAACGTTGTTGCACAGGAAAGAGTGACAACTTTGCTTCAGCAATTGTTGCCATGGAGAAATATGGCCATTATGTTACTAGAGTGTGTGTTTTATAAGGAGCAAACATAAACATGTTTTTGTGATAACTAATATCTTTAATTTTAGAAACCGACGTACTTAAACTTACATGGAATGAAATGTTGGTTTGCCAGATTAACCTGTGTACCTACAACAGCTATTGCAAGACATAGACTTTTAAATGTGGGATTTCATATAAAATTTCAAAACATTAGGAAAAGGAGATACTCATACACGTACAAAGATACACAGTTGTTAAAGATTTCCTTCTTTCTTTCTCCCATGAGTGTGACAGACAGATAGACAGGCAGAAAGAAAAGCATCCCTACGAGGGTCATCACACAGTGCTCTACTCCCAGTTTTGACCTCGACTGGGTCATGGCTATGTGTGGGCCCAGCACGTTCAGAGAGGCCTTTGGAGGTGAACCCAGAACCTTGCCATGGGAATCAGCCTCACAGAGCATTATGTCACCACTGTACCCTCATCCAGCCCCTATTTATTTTTATTATTATTATTTTTTGATACAGGGTCTCAGTACACTGCCCTGGCTGACCCTCCCTCAGCCTCCCAAATGGCTGGAACTTCATTCATGTGCCAATATGCCCAGCCTTACACACATATTTTAGAGCCTATGTGGAGAATAACTGTAACATGTATTTTATCCTGGCTAGAAAACATAAGTTCCACCCCAAAGTATACTACAGAAAGTATTTGTTTATTCTGTCATCCATTTAGCAAATAAACGAACAGGACATGCTAAGTCTGATAAGACAAAGGAGACTATGCTCTAGAGCAGCTGCAGAGCTAGTGAAAGTATACTGACGTGTCAGGAAAATGCACGTGGGACCAGCTTGTGAGGAAGATGGATCAGGGAGACGTAAGATAAAAAATTGGATAAGGGACAGTACATTGATCTGAGAGAACTCTCCAGGCATCAATAACGTATTGACTGTCCTGGCAAAGACCCCAATAAATGGTCTGAATGCGATTCTAGGAAGAGACGTGGAAAAAGTGAAAATTTCATACTAAATGAGGAAGACATGACAGAAATATCATACAAGACAGAGAAGAGATTTTTTTTTTATTTTTAGAGAGGTTTTTACTATAGGGCGCATGCGCTCGCCAGAGAGACAGAGAGAGACAGAGAGACAGAAAGCGAGAAATCACTCCTCAGGGGGGATGGCCATGCCGCAATCCCTTCTCCTCCATTCTGCTCTCGTGATCTTGGGCATGCACGCACACGCACCTGGCCTGAGTTTAAGCCACCGGGTTCAGGACTCGAACCGTGGTCGACTACATGGGAGTCCAGCAACATAGCCATTATGCTAACTGCTGGTCCCAAGAAGAGAATATTAAAGGATTCAAAGAATTAGACATGCCAGAGTGAATATACTCTGAAAGGCAGACACTATCAGAGGGCTATGTTTTATAAAAATTCCAAGGGATGTACTTTTGAGAGGGGTATGGGCTTATAGCACTGTGTTCAGTGGAAGCTCTCCTCTAGTGTAGGAGTGGATTTATGAGATGATATAATAGTCCTAAGATCACTCAGAGTCATGTGAATGGAAGAACCCTGAAATAATAGAGGACAGATGGTGACCCCTAAACACTACAATCAAAGTGGATACAAGTCTAATGAGAAGTAAGGTAAGACTGGCATCCAGGGACACCAGACTCAGAGCATTATGGAGATGGACAAGAGCTCATCTTCCTCAGAAAGAAAATAGATGGGCAAGTAGGGCCAGAGGTAGTATAGTGGTTAAGGTGTCAGACTCCCATATGGCCAATTGTGGTTTGAGTCCCAGACCTGGTGGCTGGAAAATCACACTGTGTGTGTGTGTGTGTGTGTGTGTGTGTGTGTGTGTGTGCCCAAAATCCCTAGAGGAGAATGGAGGGGCAGGGATTATGGAGTGGTCATCCCCCTGGGGGATGAGCAAACCCTATGACAAAAACATTATAGAAAAAAAAAAAAAAAAAGGGCAACTAATGAGTAATAATTCTCAAGAAATAAAACTAAAATAAATCAAAGATAGCTAATCAGAAAGGTAAGAGAAATTATTTCTTTTACCCATTAAAAAGTTTGAATTACTTAGTTTTCAGACTGACCTAGTTTTTGGCCTTAGTCTTAGAAATCATTGACTAAAGGAGATGCTGGGTCCACAAGAGGATACCTAGTCCTTTCCACAAAGGGGGCTCTGGTCAATTGTTTAGTCACTGACTCAGCCAGGCACTGAGAAAACATGAATCCCCAAACATTAGAGGACTTTGGGACATTGGGTCTTTAATGATATTGATACCTAGAGACATGCAGTGTCATCATTGATTCTGTTAGAGTGTGGACATGGGAAGACAAGTGATAAATGAGGTCCTGAGCTAAATCTGGCTTCCAATGGTTCCACTGAGTTTTCGGACACACCTGATAATCATTTCCTCTTTCCCCAGTTGTATGAGTATTATTGAAATAGACATATGTTGTAGTTAGTACAACTTTTGCATTAGTTCTTTTGCCTCTGGGATTAGAGTGATATTATTAGGAAAAGAAAGTAGAGACCTCTAAAACAAACTCTCCCAAGCTAAAATAATATATGGGATACAATATTGCTTACATGAGAGATGACAGTTATTCATACCAGGCTTATATCCCTAAAAGATGGTGGTCCTCAGCACATTTTTTACGTAGTTCAATAGTTTGGTCGGTACAGCTCAAATAGATCTTGGGAAATGATGGATAACTATTGCAAAATCGAGCTTGTGATAGGTCTAATTGCCTCTAAGGGCTCCTATTTTTATGTCTTTGGTAGAACCAATTAATATAGTTTTGGATATGCATAGTTACTGATGCCAACACATGCACTCCTTTATACAGGTGAGAAATACTTCACTTTAACTTGCAACTGGCCAGCAACATACTTTTACAGTCTCAATTTAACTCCATTACTTTTTCTGCTTTTGTCATGACATAATCTAAAGATATCCAACTCAGCTAACAACATCACATTAGTTCACTCGGTCAATGACATCAGACTACTAAGATGTCATCAACAGCACGCCTAGGCTTTGATGTAAGCATTTCCATGTTTAAATCAAACAACTACAGATCCTTTGGTAATGAGATATTATTGGTGAGAAAAGATTATGAGGTTTTCATGACAGCCACTCTTGGAGGTCTATTGATAATTTCTATAATTTTGTATTGCCTCAGGAACCATTTTGAATATAATTTTAACTTTCTCATACCGGCTGCAGGGCCCAATCTCCCTGATGCACCCTGTAGATTTCCACCTCCTTTCAGTTCCTCCAGGCGGTTGATCCAGGCATCTTCCTTGTACAACCACCTCTTGGTGACCACCTTCCTGCAGGACAGCTAGATACAACCTACTTGACCACTGGCAGGGGTGATTTCTCACTTTCCCTCTTACTGTCTCTCTCTGTCTCTCTCCATGAGCACACATGTCCTATGGCAGAAACCTAGATAAATAAATAGATAATACTATTCAGCTAGGTCTCAATTGTGTATTTTTCAGATAACTTTGCTTCAGAATAAACCCTTCCTCATTTCAGAAAGATATTTGGCAGTATGCACCTGTGGGTGTGTCGTGTGTGTGTGTGTGTGTGTGTGTGTGTGTGTGTACATTTTGAGCAGGAGCCAGCAGAGAGAAAATGTATTCAGGATTGGAGTCACAGAGACACAGAAACCTCAGAAGCATAAATTAGAAACTGCAAAGTTAGGCATATAATGAGAAAAGGCATTTCTGGTTCATCAGAGAGGAGTAGCAATAGCAGTAGCCTTCAGAATATGCTTGTGGAAGCAAGTTTCATTAGCAATGCATTAAACAAAGGTATTTCAATATAGTTAACTTGGTCAATGGAGGATTTTCTGTGATTTAACTGTGGTTAGTAGTAAGAACACTGTTAAAAAAAAAAAAAAAGGGCTGTCCTGTTACACACTGGTGGTGCAAAGAAGGTGGTCTTAGTAGAAGACTCTCAACAGACACTAAGATTACAAATGCAGAAAAATAATGAAGCATAAAAGGATTCATTTTAAAGTTTTTTAGTGCAGGCAGGTATTGTAAATTATTGCTAGTACATTACTGTTTTTGTTTTTGTTTTGTAAAAGGTTTATAGTGTGTTGGGATCAGCAGTTTGTGTAATGGTTATGTCACTGGACTCCTATTTAGTTGACCACAGTTTGAGCTCTGGACCCAGTGGCTTAAACTCACGCCGGGCACATGTACATGTGTGCCGAAGATCCCGAGAGGAGAATGGAGGAGAAGGGACTGTAGCATGGCCATCCCCCCAGGGGGTGATTTCTCGCTTTCTGTCTCTCTGTCTCTCTCTGTCTTTCTGGCGAGCACATGCGCCCTATAGCAAAAACCTCTCAAAAAAAAAAAAAAAAAAGAAAAGAAAAAAAGAAAGGTTTATAGTGTGTATGTTCAATTGAATATAGTTGATAATTTACAATACAAAATAAATAACTACTTTTCTAAACATTCGTGTTTAAATATTGATATTTTAAAAAGTCACATTTTATTGTAATTAGCCTTTAGAACACATATACTTTAGGAATCACATGTTGAGTAAGAATGCTTCAAAAGCATTTTTTAAGAAGATTCTATTGTTTATTTTCATATGAATTTAATTCAGAGAAATGTTTAAGGATTCACTTTCTCTTTTCTATTAATGGTTAACGTCTATTAATTTGGTTAAAAATTCTGAGATATACAAAAGTATGCAAATATTATCTACTAATTTCTGACAATTATTTTGTCCTTCAAGAAAGGGCTGGACTTTAATCACCACTTGCAAATTCATTTCAGATTTTTTTTTCTTCCTGCTGTCGAGCTACTAGTTACAGAAAGTATTGTTTTAACATGATCACTTTCTTGATGGAAAACTACAGAGAAGTCAACATATTTTTTGACAATGTAAAAAAGTCTCAAGAGCATTTTTTTTCCTCAGATGTTCCAATGCTTATGATTTTTAGATCTAAGAAAAAAAAAAAAAAAGACAAGCCATGATCTTTCTTGCCTTCAAGTACTTAGAAAAAAAGTGTTAAATGCTAGCAACTGCTCTTGTCAAAAAATGGTATCAGTTATCATTTTAGCTTTTCAAACTAAAAGTTGGGAATGTCACAGGATTGGCTGAGATTTGGGATTGTTTATGGAGCCCAGGACAGAATGGGTCACAAATGAACATGGACAGACAAGTTTGCATCCACAAACATGTGGCATTCGGCACTAGGAAATGTTCTGGCAACAGGTAAGGGACATTACAGTGACAAAGGGAAACAAGTGCATTCATTCAATCAGCCTCCATGTTCTGAGTAAACTTAGATCAATGGTTATTATTGATTCTTCTTTCTCTTTTCTGTTCTTGTTTCTTAGCCATTTCATTCAGTGTACATGCTTGAATGTTTAGCATGCAGTGTGGTTTTTGGAAGATACAATTTATCCTATGTATTTGTTTACTCTCTTTTTAGCTATTTCTTGAAATGTTTAAGTTATTATATATCTTAAGTCTCATAACATTTTTCAGTTTTTTGTTTATCATGTTATTTTTTAACTTGTCTTACTTTCAGACTTCAATTATTAGTATTTTAATAGAAAAAGGTAAGATCCAACACAATTCAGGTGTTCAACTTTCATTAGTGATTGGCTATATATTCCTGGCAAAGTAAATGCAAAACAAAAATGGTTGGCTGTTAAATATGTAAACCTGTTTGTAGACATTAGCCTCTAACCAACATATTTATTTCAAGAATATTAACGAGGGACAGCCTTGATCTAACTTGACAATTTCACTCATTATGCAATTTTCATAGCAAATAATGACTTAAGTTTTTATATTTAATATAGCCTGCATTTCCTAAAAGTGAGAAAGAAATCAGATTAAATATGATGAATGCATCAGTGTAAGTCTTTATCTTTCATTCATTGTAAGGAAGATATTCAATAGCCTTAAATATTAAAGTCATGGAAAGTAATTGTGGATATCAGAGACATTGTGGGAGGAGAGTGAAAAATGGCGGAGGGTGAGAGGGAGGGAACCGATCGAAAAAAAGAAAGAAGCAAAACATTTAAGAAACTCAACATGGAAAATTATCTATTGAAGATCATATGTATGGTAATATCCTTGATTGAACCAATATACATTATTCTGTAGGTGGCAAAATTCATTTTGCATGCTGTAATGATATACAGTAAGTGGATGTAAAAAATAATAATAATACATAATAAAATAAATATCATTGCAAAGACTGCAAGAAGTAAAAACAATTTTAAGTATTTTTTCTCTACTTGATGTTAGTTTCTATTGAAATTTAACTTTATTTTCAATTTTATGAGTGGCTTTAATGAACTTTTCAGCACATCATATTTTTATTATTTTAATTTGCTGGAGCATACATGCCCTTGCCAGAGAGAGAGCAAGACAAAGAGAGTGAGAAAGCATCCCTGATGGGGAATGGTCAAGTTACAATCCCTTCTCCTCCATTTCTCCTTTCATGTGCCTGCCTGTTTTTCAAGCCACCAGGTCCAGGACTCGAACTGCACAGTTGACCGTGTGAGAACTAGCCACCTTAACAACCACATTATAAACTGGTTGACATTATTATTTTTAAAAGAGAGGTTTCCATGATCAATTTTCTCTAGTTTACAACTCAAGGAATTTAGTCGTTTTATTAGTTATACATAATAATTAATTAAATATAAGCAATGAAACTAGTTATATAAAAACAGCTTACATTGGGACCAGCAGTTAGCATAATGGCTATGTCGCTGAACTCCCATGTAGTCGACTGTGGTTCGCGTCCCAGACCCGGTGGCTTAAACCCACGCCGGGCGCGTGTGTGTGCGTGCCCAAGATCCCGAGAGGAGAATGGAGGAGAAGGGATTGTGGCATGGCCATCCCCCCTAGGGGGTGATTTCTCGCTTTCTATCTCTCTGTCTCTCTGTCTGGTGAGTGCACGCGCCCTATAGCAAAAAACTCTCCAAAAAAAAAGAAAAAAAAAAAAAAAACAGCTTACATTAATTAAATATTGGGCCAGCAGATAGCCCAGCAGTTATGTCACTTGTCTCCCACATGGCCAACCACAGTTCAAGTCCCAGAACCAATGGCTTGAAATATGCTGGGCATGTGTGCATACATGCCCAAGATCCTGGGAGGAGAATAGAAGAGAAGGGATTGCAGCATAGCAATCTCCCCTGGCAAATGATTTCCCACTTTCCCTCTCACTGTCTCTGTGTCTCTCTCTCCAACAAGCACATGTGCCCTAAGACAAAGATGTCTTTAAAACAAAGTTAATTAAATATTTATTTTTAGTAAAAAAACTTACTATGTAAGTATAAATCATTTCTGATTTTTCTTGTCCCAAACTAAATTCCCCGCAAATACTTCTTAAATGATAAATAGATTTAATACAAAAATGAGTATATCTTTATAAGATCTTTTCCACACTATTTTAGATTTTGGTTTTTAATATATTTCTAATATGTGTAATTTGTTCTTTTTATTATGAGCTATAATGCTTAATGTAAATTTTTTACATGTTGAAGAATGTAACAAATAACTGACACTTTTTAAGCATTTACTATGTGTCAGAGATCTAAAGGATTGATTAACTTAACCTTCTCAAATTTTAATGTCAGTACCATCAGTACCATTATTCTCTCACTATAATAATAGGAGAATTTTTAAAAGAATATAATCATTAAAGATAAATTTAAATCTGCTAAAAAAAGAGAAATTTTATCTATTGTTTCAAGTTGATAGTTTCACTGTAGATAGTACTCCCTTCCTGATCCTTAAAACAAAAGGATTAGATATTATTCCTAAATGAACTACTACTCTCTAGTTAGCAGCTAAACATCTATAAGGACAAATAACTTACCATTTTTAAAACTCAGTTTGTAACTTAATGAAACCGAAATTATTCACTAAAGCATCATTTTTGAGTCATACTTTTTTTGATTCCCATATGTATTTGATTTTTATTTATTTTTTTTTTTTTGAGAGGTTTTGTGGTAGAGGGCATGTGTACTCGCCAGAAAGACAGAGAGAGACAGAGAGACAGAAAGCAAGAAATCACCCCCCAGGGGGAATGGCCATGTTGCAATCCCTTCTCCTCTCGGGATCTTGGGCACACACGCACACGTGCCCACAGAGAGTTTAAGCCACCGGGTTAAGGACTTGAACTGCGGTCGACTACATGGGAGTCCAGCGACATAGCTATTATACTAACTGCTGGTCCCTTTATTTGCATATATTAAATACATCTGTATGACTTTCTCTTGGGAAAAAAAAAAAAAAAAAAAACACATCTTCCAATAATTAATGGCCTAACCAAAAGGTCACTTTCCAAACAATATATAAATTCATGGCTTTCTTGATTCATTTAAAACAATTATTTCTATCTCGAGAAGTATGGCAATTAATTATGTTTGGTAAAACAATTGATCAGTGTGTAATAAAAAAAAAATTAGTATCTAAAATGACCTCTAGCCAAGCGTAAGAAGGTGAATGTCCAGCTAACCTACCCTTCACCCTATCATGTATCGTTCCTGTATATTACCCAGGGCCTGTGACAGAGAACTTGAGTCACAGGCCCCTCAGCATCACTCAGCTAGTTCTTTCTTTTCAGGAAGATATGCCTGACCCCAGTGGCATTAATGATATTAACATTTTCATAGTGGTCTTTCTCTTACAATGTTTTAACAAAACTAAGAAATTTAATGATGGATATTTTAGATTCTGTATTCAGACAATTAATTACACTTTTAGGGTATCTCATACTCACTGGTTAAATAATGTCTTTTGTTTCACTTCAAATTACAGCCATGTGGTCCAGAGATATTTCCGCCCCACCCCCCTAAAATTTTCTTTGTGATCTGCAGCACAGTGGCATGGTATAGATCTAAACAAGTTTCCGGACTTCTTTGTCTTCTCAGTCAACGCTAATCAAATACAATTGAAAACAAACAAACACACACATACACAGTGTGAGATTGGATTAAAAATCTTTAAACTTTAAATAGCAAAGCTGGCCAATATGCTATTCCAACAGAGAAACATGTAAAGTCCTCATGGCACCCTTCTGTTGGTAACAAATCAGTTTCCATAAATGCCAATAGCCTTCACTATACAATTGTCAGGACTGGCCATGATTTGATTCACCACAGGGATGCCACTCTTTGCTTTTACGTATATAGGATTAAGCACAAAATAATTATCCAGTAGCTCTTTTCTCCCCACACAGAAAGGAACACACAGAATCTATCAAGTGGTTTTCACTTTTTTTTGTGGTTTACTTATTATTAAAAGTTAAACTTTTTATTATTTGCTAGCTTTATTAGAACTTATAAGATAAATGAATATTTAACTAATGTTTTTCATATTGTTTTTGATCAATAAGTATTTTCAATTATCTTAATTATTAAAACAATTTTAACAGTATACTTAAAAAGCAAAGTATTCTTTCTATGTTCCAAAATTTCCCATCAAAATAAGAAGCCCAATTTACCCCTTACCAGCACCTTAATATGATTTCTCAATTGCAAATCTAATTCAGATTGAGGAACCAGCTGTGAAAGTGTGTTGTGTTGACACACACTGATTTTAGCAATGTAATGTAGTGCTGTTCAGCTTTAGTGACCTTTTAAAACTAAAATGAAAACATTATTCTCTGTAATCTGAACTGTTTCAGTTGTTTTGGTTCTTATGCTATACAGTATAAACACTTCAAAACTAAGAAAGCCGGGGCCAGCAGGTGGCATACTGGGAAGGTACTGAACTCCATGCAGTCAACCATGGTTCATGTCTGGACCTGATGACTTGAAAATCAACGCATGTGCATGGGTGTCCAAAATCCCAAGAGGAGAATGGGAAATAAGGCATTGTGTGTGGCCATCCCCCCAGGAGATGATTTCTCACTTTCTGTCTCTTGGGCGACTGTGCTCTACAGCAAAAATTAAAAACAAACAAACAAAAAAAAAAGCAAAAAGAAAGAAAAGAAAAAAAATAACTAAGATATCCAATAGGAATAAAAGTTGAAAGATAATTTTAATAATTATAGGAAAGAATGCTATCACTCATATTATAATTACTGGTTAAGATGAAGATATTTTTAAGGAATTTTTTTTCCTGTATCACCACTAACTGGTTATTACATAAAAGTTTATTTCATTTATATTTTTGAAAGGTAATTTTTAAAGCCAATACAAAAATTGTTCATAACTCTTTTTTAAAGACGCACTGAATGTAGAGAAGTGAATAGCCTAAGGTAGACAATCTGTGTCAAATTTTTGGCTATACCACTATTAAGTTGATCATTCTTGTTCAGATAAGGAGTTCTGTAACTTAATTTTGTCTCCGTTTCTTTATGTGTAAATTGGATTATCATAGTCCTAGGTCATATAATTGTTTGGTGAATTAAATTAAACCTTTATAAAGTTCTTCTAATATTAACAAACACAGAGTCAGTATTCAACATATACTATTGATTAATTTTTTATTATTAACCAAGAAAAAAATTTAAACAACCTTAAACTATTCCTGTTTGTCTACTTTTAATAATCTAAAAAAGAGATTATTATTTGACAAATAACTCAGAGACGACTATTTAGATAACTAAATGATCCTTAACCTGATCATGTAATTGATTAAAAATGAAGATTTTTAATATTACAAAGTTATATATATGCTTATATATTTGCATTCTTGTAGTAAGGATCTCAATTTATTAAAAAATGTAGTTGAAAAAATACTAAAAAGTAAATTAATAAAAATAATTAGTGATAAAATTATTTTTGCAACATTAAGTTCTGTCAGTAAATTCATTTCATGTCTCTTCCTGTCATAAGCACCTGAAGTTTTTCTCTCCTGTGACTCACACTGTTAGTTTGGTGCCAGATAAAAAGTCACAGTTTTGCTTTATCACTTGAAAAAATGTTGAGATGAAAAAACAACAGTGTCTCATGAGATGACTGCCTTTACAATATGCCAAGAAGATTAAAGCTTGCATGTTTATGATAAGTTAATATAGATTTTTGGTTTGTATTTTTAGAATATGTGTGGTAAATGAGCCAATTAAAAATGCTGTAAACTTGCATATGTTTGCATAGTTTTTAGACTGAAAGACTTCAGTATTGATTAAAAACAAATGTGAACAGAACACTACTTTCTTAATTTAAAAATGCCTTCTGGATAAAACTGGCCTTTTTTTGACAAATCAGAAATAATAGAAAATAAGGGAAAATTACCTTTTTCAACTTAGATGAATAATCATGAATCAAGTACAATTTTCTGTTCAAATGAAGACTGACATATCCATATTGTCTATGAGACTGTGTTAAGCATTACAAGTGCATAATTCTGGTACCTATGAAATCTACTCTCTGACCTAAATGCCAGAACTTTTAAGATTTTTATTGTTTGGCATATACTCCTTATTGAAAAAAAAAAACTATGTTAAACTTTAGGATACATTAGCTTTGAAGATGAAATTGATGTAAACTATAATTCTAAACATCATATATAAAGCAAATTTATCAAGACTTTGAATGCTAAAGAAAAGAAGGCAAACAGGTGGAGACATCAGGACCTGAAGAATGCCACAGTGGTTCTCTGAGATTTCTTTTTTGCCTCATATAACCCAGACAAAGAGGATACTGAAGAAACTGGTCACCTAGATATACTGATAAACACACAAAATCAAAGGCCTAAGAGTTTATCGTTCTCTTTAGGGCAAAGACCAGGAAAGGAGTTGAATATCGAGATAGTAAAATCTTGTAACAAAACCACTTATTTGCAGTGATCGCTAGACCACAGATTGTGTACCACTCACCCCCTTACCTCTAGTCATGCTAGCAAATAATTTCCATTCTCTAGTCTAGTAATCACTATAATATCAAAGGTCAAGTTTGGAAATGAACTTTTTATCCTTCACAGCTAGGGAAGCATGGTCCTTTATCACTTGGTGTCATTTCAGACCAAGTGGGTACACTACACTCCTATCCTCATCAACAATAAAACAATTCCCCATTGCCCATTATCCAATTGGGAGGAATCAGAGGGGCTGGTGGAAATTCAAGATCTTCAGTACTGTTCAGTGATACAGAGACTATGCCGCAAGTTGTGTCATTGGAGGTCACCTGGAAGCCCGAAAGAGAACTATTATCTCACAGCCAGAATTATACTAGTAGGAGCCTAGTAGGGCAAACTTAAGTTTTCAACTCCATATAGATGCAATAAGAAGATGCTCTAGGTCAATGGAGGACAAGTAAAAGCCAAAAGAAGAACTTGGGTCAACGGAGGTCAACGGACAACTCGGACTCCTACCGTCTCCTGACAGTAAGGAGGTGACAAGCACTTCTACAATGAATATGGTATGGAAAGAGGTCTTCTAAAACACAAGACAGAAATATGATCTAGTGCCGGGAGCCGTGCCCCAGCCGGGGTGGGTGCACAGGGAGGCGACGCGGGTGAACAGGAATCAGACTGAGACCTCACGCCCCTTTAGCATGTTCTCAGCCGACTGCAGCCAGAGTAATCTCCAGACTGCAGCCCTGATGGCCAGAAGTCATGCGTATTTATTATAGAAGGAGTTTTACAGTAGTGGGATGGGTGAAGGGAAGTAAGTGAAATATTTTGCTCTAAAAGGTAAGGCATTCAAAGTATAGGAACAATAATCATAAAACATGACATCTGTTTTATTTAGGTATAAACAGTCATAATTTTTAGAACGAGGAAGTCCATTTTTCGGGTGTATTCTCTTCTTTGATCTTGATTACCAGGGAGGGTCTTTGGATGAGAGGGCTCCCAGGAATCTTGACCACTTCAGTCAGACCAGCTTGATCACTTTAGTGCCAGACTGGCCTCAGGTCAGCTTTTTGAGAACTTTAGCTTCAGGCTAGGGTGGTAGCAATTACTAGAAATAAATCCTGTCTGGTTTAGTAAAGACAAGGTTAGTATATACTAAAGTGAAATACTTATGTTATCTCTGGGGTAGTCTACAGCTAAGAGGGTGAGTCTACATAGGAAAGGAATGTGGTCTTGTGAGTAGCTGAAGGTTGCTGTGTACTTGGGACCCTCTACATGCTGCTAATGACTGTGGCTTGGGGAATGGCAATCTTCCCTTGTCCTGAGAGTAAGGGTGGCTTATGGTCTTTGGGGTAACAGCACCTCATGGATGAGTCCCTGAGTCCCTCCCAGCTACTGAGGTCGTTTTGCCCATTAGTAGCTTTAACTCAGACCTTTCTAATGCTTATTTATGTAATCCCTAGTAGGAGAAGTGAATGTAGCATTCTCTGTTGAATTTTCTAGGAAGGTGGGGTGAGTCTAATGGGAGTAACTCCTGTTTGCAGCCGCCGCCCTACGCAGCTGCCGCCTTAGTGGATCCCCATTCTTTCAGGATTATTGTGAAAATTATAGTAAGGCTGGGGGTGCCTTTATGGGGTACTGGGGTATGGCAATAAGGCCCATGGCAGAGAAATTGAGTGCAGGACAGTACAGCAACACAATTCGTGAGGTCCAGAACTCGTAAAACTGTTGACCTTGCAAACAGTTCTCCTCAGCCGAGTCCTTGCTCTAGGCACGAGGGGCAGTTCTTTCATACTCAGTCTGTGTTAACTGCATGGTCCCAGCATCTAGCATCTCCTAATATAATTCTTCAAAAGTCCATGTTGCAATTAAAAATCACTTATCATATTAGCCAAAAAAACTCAACTTGAATGAGAAATATAAGAGAGAGCTCCCAATTTTGAGATGCCACAGATGTTAGGATTACTTCAGAATGAATTAAAGCAACCATCATAAAAATGCTTAAAATGAGCGATTACAAATTATGGTGGCATCAAATGAAAAACATAGTCACATAAAGAAACAGAATTTCAACAACAACAACAAGAAATAGAATCAGCAGGTAGCACAGAGATTAAGACAGCTGGATCCCACATGGCTAACTGAGTGGTTTGAGTCCGTGACTCAGGTGCTTGAAAAACATGCCAGTCATGTGTTCATGGGTGTCCAAAATCTCTAGAGGAGAATGTGGCAAAAGAGATTTTGATGTGGCCATCCCCTATGAGTGGGGGATGACTTCTCACTCTTTCCCTATCTTTCTCTCTCTCTCTCTCTCTCTCTGTCAAGCAAACATGCCCTATAGCAAAACTAAACACAAATAAATAAATAAATAAATAAATAAATAAATAAATAAATAAAATGGAAATTTTAAAATAGAAAAAAACAACCATTAAAGAAGAAAAAAAAGAGAAGAAATGAAAACTCTCAGTCGATGTACTCAACAAGAGCCCCATGTTGAGAGGACAGAGGAAAAATTTAATAAATGTGAAGATATAACAAGAGAAGTTACTCAATATGAACAACAGAGAAAATTAGAAAAATGAGCAGAAAATAAGTGACTGTAGTACTGAAAATACTAATATTTCTGTAATTGTACTTCAAAGGAGAAGAGAATAAGGGTGAGACTGAAAAATATTTGGAAAGAAAATGAATACAGTTTTCAAATTCTGGCTAAAAAGTGTAAACCTACAACTTAAGATACTGAATAAATTCTAAACAGGATTCTAAATTCTAAACAAACTCAATAATATCCAAACAAAAAAAAATCATAGTTAAACTTTTAGAAACTAAAGACAAAAACATTGTTTTAATAGTTAGGTAAATAATATCTTACAGGTAAGGGAAAAATAATTTAGGTGACAGCAAAATTCTTACCTGAACCTATAGAAGCCAGAAGCACAACATGTTTCAAGTGCAGAAAGAAAAGAATTACCCTAAATGAAAGACTCTAATAAAAGTGTTTGGCACTTTAAAAACAAAACATGAAATGGCAGGTAGCATAGTGGCTGGGGCACTGGACTTCCTCATGGCCTACCGTGGTTCGAGTCCCAGACTTAGCAGCATGCTTTCTCACTTTCCCTATCCCTCTCTCTTGCTCTCCCTCTCTGGTTGAATTGAAAAATAATGATAACAAATAAAAGATTAGTTAAATAAATAATTGTTAAAATAAAAAGCAAAAACAGAACCTGAGCATGTTTTTACCATTTGTCCCAGCAATTTCACTTGAAGAAAAAAAAAAATTTAAAGTCTGTTCGCACAAAGATATTTACACAGTTGTTTGATTACTCAGATTTACATATTGTAGTCCAAAACTGAAAACAACCAAAATTTATCTTAATAGCTAAATGGTTGAAAAAAATGTGGTACATAATATAATGGAATACTACTCAGCAATAAAAAGTTATGTTTCTCTATTTTTCTTTTAAATGTCCTTCTTCAGACTCTACTTGAATGTATAAAAGAATATAAAATAAAAATTTAAAGGTATAAAATTATTTAACTAAAATTTACACATGATAAAAAGACATAAATTTGTACACACACACAAACACATAAACCATTGAGAGCAAATAGTAATCATAGTGATTATTCAGTTGGTGGTCTTTTGAGTTTCATGTAATGATTCTTGTTTTGCATAGTTCTTAATTTTATTGTGAGAAACTTATTGTATAAATAGGTAAAGGCACTGATTACCCTGGTGAATTTATGGCAGAATTATACAAAATTAAAAAAAAAAGATTTTGAAGAGTGCTTTAAACAAAAAATACTCAGAACTTGTGTCCATATTAGCTTCATTTAATAATTTTAAACATATTTGATAAAGAATATTAAAATTAAAAATTAAATAGATTGTACATGCTTTCTAACCAAATAATAATGTATCAAAATAGGGCTAAAAAATTATCAATCATTAATTAATTCATTATTCTTTCATAGTGTTACCCTGACTTGTTTTAAAGACTGACAACAGAATAATGGACAATTATAATAGACTATAATATGTTATTTTGCTCTCAAACATCTCACACACATAGAGTAGAACATAATATCGAAAATCACTTGGACATATAATAGAAGATAATATTTTTCCTTTAAAATATCAAGTAAAACCTTCTTGATATTTGAATCCCTCACTTTCTTTGGCTTCTGTGATTTTTTATTATTATGCTTAGTTCCATGCAAATTTCTTTTACATCCTGTATTCAAGACTTTTAATTAGTTACAACTTATTCTGGCCTTCCAATTTCCAAAACTTTGCTCTCTTCTCTGCTGTTCTCTTTGTGCTATTGAGGTTTGTTCTTCTGGTCTGTTATACTTTAAGGCAGTTTTGGAGATAGTAAAATAAAATACATATATTCAACCTTTAAATTTATGTCTATAATATAATTTAGTCTTTAATAGCCCCATGAATTAGCTACTTTCTTCATCCCCTCCTAAAGTGTAAAAAAAGGCTCAAGGAGTCATTAATTTTCTCTAAGACACAAAGCTATGAGTGGTGAATTCAGAGCATGATAAGAATTTAAATTTACATTTGTCCAATTTTGTCTTTACCAGAGGATTGGAAAATATTTCCCCCTCTTTTGAACATACAAAGATCAACATATTATTAGGACATTTTCTTCCCTATACTAAAGGCTTACTTAATCACTGTGTCAACTACCAATGACAGGGATTAGCATTCAAAACAAAATCTATTTGCCACCTGTAATGGTAATCTAGAGTCCAAAGAGAAAGAATAATGGCTAAAGTTCATTAGGAACTCTATTATATCAGGTCATTTACTACAATTTCAAAATATTTAAACAATAGATACTTTTTTTTTTTTAAAGATTTATTTATTTATTTATTTATTCATTCATTTTAATTTAACCAGAGAGAGACACAGAGAGAGAGAGAGGAAAGTGAGAAAGTAAGCCACCAGGTCCAGGACTTGAACCCTGGTCGGCCATGTGGGACTGTCCAGCGCCTTAACCACTACACCACCTGCTGGTCCCAACAATAGATACTTTTTCTCCCTTAATGTATATATGAAGAGTCTTAAGTAAGAATAAGTCATAATGAGTTGATTCATCCAGATCTTTAGTTTATATTATAATAGAGAAGTTAATTGTTCAATTCTAGAATAAAATATAACTATGCCTGAATGCCAGCTCTTTGAACTGGCTCACGTTCTTTATTATCCTTCCACATTAGTGTCCTTAAGTATGAAATAAGTATTATTGAATTGAGTATGAAAATGACAGCCATTAAAAAATACAAATTAATAAGGGACCAGCAGTTAGCATAATGGTCATGTTGTTGGACTTCCATGTAGTTGACTGCAGTTTGAGTCCTGGACCTGGTGGCTTAAACTCTTGCTGGGCTCCTGTGTGTGTGTGTGAACCCAAGATCCCAAGAGGAGAATGGAGGAGAAGGGGTTGGAATGTGGTTGTCCCCACTAGGGGGTGATTCTCACTTTCTGTCTCTCTTTCTCTCTTTCTGGCAGGAGCATGAGCCTGATAGCAAAAACCTCCCCCCTAAAAAAAATAAAACACATTAATTAAATCATTATTTGTGATGTATTATGGGACTCAGGAATAGTGTCTGAGAAATAGTGGTGTGTGTGTGTGTGTGTGTGTGTGTACATATGTGTGTATAATGAAGGTCTATATGATATATTACTTTAAATCAATATATTGAAATGATTGCTTTAACCCACAGAGAAATATGTCTCCCCTGTTATATTAGAACGGTGAAAGGGTAGTTTTAGAACTGTTAGATTCTCAGAATAAGCTTTCATGAATCTGAAGTGTCGTTCCTTAAATATTGTTCCACAGCCAAAGCTTCAGTCATTCTGTGAATGGTGTTCGGTGAGAGAGGAGAGCATTAGCGTTATCACTCGCTAGCCATAGATTACAGAGAAGCAGGTGGCAAAGCACCTGTCACCGGAGCGTTCCTGCCTGTCCCTCTCTCACATGTAAAGCTTATGAAAATTAACTGAGGCAAAATGTTTCGGTACAGATGAACTTGTACTCTATTTTAAAGACACATTTGGCAACATGTTGCCAGATAAACTATTCATATAATTATAATAGAAATGTAAAATGGGGCTGGCCCAAAAACCTAGTCGTTAAGGGAACCAGATCCCACGTGATCAACTGTGGTTCAAATCACTGCCCCAGGGACTTGAAAAACCAGCCAGGCATGTATGCATGTGTACCCCAGATCCTGACAGGATGAAGAAAGGAAGGAGAGGGGATTGCAGTATGACCATGTCTCATTGATGTGCTTTCTCCCTCTCTACCCCTCTCTCTTCATCTTTCCGTTCTCTCTGTTGAGTGTATGAGCCCTCCAGCAGTTAAATATCATGTAAAATTAAAATACTTATATCAGGGCATATATTTATGTGTTTAGGTTCATTACGTCAATTTTGATGTATAAAATTTTCATAAGACATTTGTTACTTATGAGTGTCTGTGTGTGTGAGTGTGCATCTATATATATAATTTTCTCCTTTGAATTGATGTAAAGAAATTACTTAGGAATTTGGAGTCACTATTTTTTTTTAATTTCTTTTTATTTTAATTAAAAAAAATTATGTTTCTCTGGGGTACAGAATTTTTTTAAAAAAGCATGCATACAGTATATAATCATCAAATCAACATATATACACACACTCATCTTCTTTAATATTGAATATTACATTTTGTTGTACATATTTGATAATAGTTCTAGTTTTTTTTTTTTTTAAGTATTGAATTTTCCATATAGTTTTACTTTGCTGTGGTGTACCTTCCCAAAACCTCTTCCCTTTATTTACATTTATTCTTTTTTTTTTTTTTTTTGATTAGGGAGGTATTTATTTTTTTAAATATAAACATAAATAATAACTAACAGGAAACAACTTGTCTATAGTGGCCACTCTTACACTATCTAAATGTCTTAATTTTTTTTTGTCTTTTATTTTACTTTCTCAGATTAATTAAATTCACATTTTACATAAAGTCCCCATTATGATGTATACAATATACATAAATATATATAGTTTTCAACAGAGAACTCTACATTCTTTTTTTTTTTTTTTTTCTTTTTTTGAAGAGGTTTTTGCTATAGGGCGCGTGCGCTCGCCAGACAGACAGAGAGAGACAGAGAGATAGAAAGCAGGAAATCATCCCCCAGGGGGGATGGCCACGCCGCAATCCCTTCTCCTCCATTCTCCTCTTGGGATCTTGGGCACGCACGCACACGCGCCCGGCGTGAGTTTAAGCCGCCGGGTCCGGGACTCGAACCGCGGTCGACTACGTGGGAGTCCAGCGACATAGCCATTATGCTAACTGCTGGTCCCAGAGAACTCTACATTCTTTTGGTGTTAAATGATTCTTCCCTTTGCCCCTCACGCCCACTTTCTACCACCCACTCCCTAACACCCACTCCCCTCCCTTACAGCCTCTGGTATCTACATTTATCCTTTCCGCTATCATATCATCAGATCTTTCTCCTTCTGCCAGAGTGCTGATATATATTTTTTTTTCATTGCACATCTTTACAGTGTACAGCATGGTTTTTCCCAGCATGAGTACAGTGCACATTAGTCAAGACAATGATATTGCCATATACATTATCATCAACAGACCACTTTTCATTTTTGTGTCTATTAAGTGTGATGTTTATTCCCTGAATCCCTCCCTTCCGCCCTCTATTACTCATTCCCATTACCTCTCCCATACTGTCTCTAGTGTCTGCAGTTGCCATCCCTGCTATTATACCTTCCAGTTCTTTCACTTTTTTTTTTTTTTTTTTTTTTTTTTTTTTCCGATTATCAGCTCATAAAGTTTTTTACAGTAGGGAACATAGATTCTATTCAGGCTTAGGTTAAGGGTGGGTCTCGTGCAGTTCCGCAATTGTAGGTGAGTCTCCATGGAATACAGTTTCAGGAAAGTGGTTCTGGTAAGCAGAGATGGTTATCAGTTGATGCGGCACAGCATCCATCTTGGGATTACCAGGAATGGTGATGTGGGGATCTGCAGCGTGAGTCGTCCTCGGGTATCTGGCTTCCTTAAGAATGGTAGAATAGTTCTTGTTTTTCCCTGAGGTAATGCAGGGCTGGTAACCATCATCTTCTCACTGTCCATAGGCAGAGAAAATCCTCCTATACAATATATTTCTCAATTGGTTTAAGACAGCTAAAGTTTCTTTCTGTTGCTTATAGTTGCAAATTCTTAATCCTTGTTTTCGGCTTCAGTTTGCTGCCCGCGACCAGCGGCCACGCGCAGGCATAGGCCTGGCGGCCACGCGCAGGCCCGGCAGCCACGCGCAGGCCCGGGGCAACGTGCCAGCCCCGCGGTCACGCACCGGCCTGGCGACCACGCTCAGGCCTGGCGGCTACGCCCAGTCACAGGCCCAGCGGCCACACGCAGGCCCGGGGGCCACGTGCAGGCCCAACGGCCATAGGCCAGCCCCGAGCATGCGAATGTGCCCGGGACCCAGCACCACCTCCCGCTCGCCCACCTGGCCAGAGAAAGGAAGGATGGCGACCTCGGCTGGTCCGCACCGCCGGCCCTCATCCGCGCCGAGCGCAGGACACACCCAGAGCTGGAGAGGCAGCGGGGGCCTGGCGGTCCGGGCCGCAGCACGCGGAGCAGAGGAGGGCGCCTGGCCCCGCGCCCGCACCGGCCCGGCACGGTGCAGGCGCCTCTGGAGTCACTATTTTTGATTACCTTTGTGACCCATTCAAAAAATTGTAAACTTGGCGATTTCTATCTGTACCAGAAAATAATTCTTTTTTTCTATTTATTTTATTATTTTTAAATAATTTTTATTTCTATAAATTCAATCAGATTATTTAGGTTGCAAAGTCAATATTCCAACATGTGAACATTTCTCCTTAGTCCAGTTGATAAAACTATAAAATTATCTTCAACAGAGAATAGTAGTAATGATGAAAGATTAAGCAATCATAGAGGAAAAATATTAGAGAAAGAGTATTAAACTTAACAGACTTTTTTCTTTTCTAGAGACACTTAAAATGATAATATTCCTTCGACAGAATAGTATAATTTACAAAGAACACAAAGATAACCAAGGCATTTGACCATACCAATTATAAATAAACCGGATGTTGGTGCTGAATATGCTTCTAGGTTCTGAAGTCTGAGTAATCGCAGACCAAGGGGCCAAGCATCCTGTCCTAAGTATGGAAACGCAGTCAGCCCAAAAGCAGAATGGGCATAGTAAATTAAGGCCACAGAACTGGAAGAGAGAAAGAAAAGCCGTTGACATGTCTCAGGGTTCTTCAACTTCTCCAGATGTAAATGCTACCATTTTTTTAATGATAAGAAAATGGTAACTGAGGAAAGACAACATAAATTTAGTGTTCCAATCCCTTGATATAAGTGAATATATATTACAATTTTGATTTCATAGTTGGGGAAACTAACATATATTCTGAATTTAGGTGACAACCATAATTTTAATCAAGTACTTTTTTCCCAAATCCCTTCTTTTTGCAAACACTGTTCTGCTTTTCCATTTTCCAAATCTTCCATAACCTAGAATAAGTTATGGATCGCATGTAAATGTCGGGATGGCTGGTTACATTGCTGGACTCCCACGTGGCCAACCATGGTTCAAGTCCTGGATCTGGTAGCATAAAAACTCAGACTGGGTACGTGTGTGTACATGCCCAAAATCCCGAGAGAAGAATAAAGGAGAAGGGATTGCAGAGTTGCCTTCCCCTTCTAGGGGTTGATTTCTTGCTTTCTGTCTCTCTGGTGAGCACATTCACCCTATAGAAAAAAATCTCTCTAAAAAAAAAGGAAAACATGGACTTCTCAAGTCATGGCAATTCCAAGTTTGAGTAAACCCAGTCTAAAAATTTTTTCCCGAAAATATACCTAAATTATATATTATATAATAACATATAATAATTGTTTTATTATATATTACAAACAAATTACCTAAAACACAAAGTTAACCATATATGATTCAACATATATATACACATATAAATAAATAACATCACCATAATTCTGAGTGAGAAATTCTGTACCCTACCATGATACCATACATTTTTATGTTAAGACAGGAATCAAATTGAAGTAATAGCAAATTATGGTTTATATTAACTTTAATTGTGAACAGTCTATTTAAAGCCATAGCTTGTTTTCTTTCAAAAAATAACAGATGTGACCTCTCTGAAATCTAAATGTAGGAGAATATTTTAAAGATTTAAAAATGATAATTATACACACTATTTTAAAACCTTGAACTAATGCCAGGGGAATAAACAAACTTATATATGAGTAACTTATAATCTTTAAGTTGTTAATTTTATTAGCTTATGATCAAGAAGTTCAGTTTTATTATACCATTCATAATATAAATTTAGATTCAAAAGAATTCTGAGAGCAACTTACTTCAGTAACAGGGCAATTTACATTTTAGGTATTTGCTTGAGGAGGTGATAATGTTTTCTGAGCCAAGAAAGAAAGGATTCTAGGTACATGATGCTATGTGCTAAGGTGTTAAAAGTAGTACATAGTATTAGGTCTTCTGACCTCGACGTACACATCATATCAAAAATTTCACCTAAAAGCTTCCTTCTACCTCAGGAGCAATGCATCTGAGCATTTTATCTTTTAGCTTTATTTCTATGAGATTCATACCTGGAATTTTTTTTATTTTTTAAGGTAGCATTAGCCTGAATGTATGTGTTCACACCTATAATTAAATATGCATTTTTTCTAGCTAATACTCATCCACTGAGCTAATCTGAGCTGATCATATTTATAGCCAAGTTTATTTCCAGTACATCAATGACAATCATTTAAATTAGTAATACAAATTAAATTAAATTAGCAGTACAAATATTATTATACCTCTGTATTTCCGATAATGCCTACATAAAATTACTATATACTTTTTGTCCAAGCAGAAACAGGAGTATTTCTACAATTATAAATTCTAAGACTTCTCCTGAGTTCACTGAACAATATTATACAGTCATTAATTTTCTATGGCAATTTCAGTTAGTTAACGTTTATAATATATACGTACCATAGAAATATACATATTTTTCCTCTATACAATGAGATCTGAGTGAATGCTCTTTCTTTGCCATTCAGCAGTTCTATGATACATAATTCATTCTCTGTGACCCATCAATTCCCATATAGATTTGCTTTGCCCAGATTTATGATATAAGTTTAATGGCTTCTAGAAGCTAGTTTGCCAATGCCATGATTATGAGAATGGCTTCATAGGAATTTTATTCTCCCTGACCACCTGCTATATGTTGGAATTTATAGTCAGAACTAAGTTTCTTGACAAATTGGGGGCAACAATACACAGTAATGTAAGAAATTATTTGAAATAAATTTCTTGATATTTCTAAAAACTGTTTTCATTATATCAAAACTAATATAGAGATTAGGGAAGACCATTTTAGTCTTATATTAACTTATGGTATTGCTAGAAACTGGTTTATGGACAGATGCAAAGGGACAGAAAGTGTTGCTCCCCTGCATTAATAAAAATCACTTCTGTTTTATTATTCCACCTCCTGATGCCTGCAACAGAGGGTATGCTGAGTCTCAGGCTTGATTTGTTTTTAACTGACATGTTTATGCGTGTTTGTATGTTTTGTGGTTTCATCCTGGGGCTGAAGTTCCAAAGATATGGAGCCATCTCATGATTTTCTCAATAGTTCTCATTGTTCTTTTTAAAATATTTTTATCTCTTTCATATGAAAGAGAGAAATAAAGGAAGAGAGAGAGACAGATAATTATTTTCAACAGAGTTTTACCATGCTGGATTTCCCCACCTTCACCCCACCCAGACTTCCAGTCAGGCAGGATCTTGGTCATGCCTTGTGTGTTGAAGATGACCTGGGATGTAAGCTCTAGGCCTTCACAGATGGTTTCAATATCAGGCAGTGACACTCTATCATCTGCCACATTGTGGCTGGGCCAGCTCTTAATATGCTAATAAGGAATGGTAACCTGTAGACTGAAGACATCAATAGGAATGATAATCAGAGAAACCACATTTGACAATACATATGTCATCACAATTCCTTCTCCAATTCATGCACAGCATTTCTTTTGAAATCTCACTTTTCTAAATTTTTTTGGATTTGATCCTAATCTTGATTGTTATATATGATGATATAAGTATAATTAATCAGTGTTAGCGAGAGAGAGAGAGAGAGAGAGAGAGAGAGAGAGAGAGAGAGAGAGAAAGTGATAAAAGAATTCACCAGATCTAGGATTTGAACTGCTAATGCCCATATGCCCATTTGGAAGTCCAGCACCTCAATCACCACACCACCTGCTGGCCCCTAATTAGATTTTCTTTACATTGGAAAGTTCTATTTGATGAGTATGGAACCAATGATCCTTGAGAGTGACTATAAGACATACATTCTTTGTTGTTTACCTATTTATTTATTTCTTGGATATCACTGATAAGGCTCTTATTAATCAGTAGAACATATATCTTCCTCCCACGAGTCTGGGTACTGAATTTTATACTATATACCTATATATAATAATTACAACATTATGTACTTTAATTGCTTTCACTATAATCATAAATTTACAAAGAAAAGCTATTAATTGTCATACCTTGATTAGAATGTAAATGGTTTTTTCAACTATCATACCAACCCATGAGTTTGGCATTATAATTTTCAGGATACCAAAGCATAAATTAAAATTAAGGCTAAATTCTTATCCAAAATCATATGGCTAGTTGGAACAAAAGCTGTGGTAGAAGACAGGCAGGCAGGCAAGCTCTTTCTTTCTACCTAGCACACTTTCTCACCCAGAACATATTATTGGCCTCACACACAATATGTCATGTTTATACTATTGAATGCCTTGATAAACAGTGATTATAGGAAGGATAAACTCACACTTACTTCAATGCTTAAAAGATCAAGTTATAAAATTAATATTGACTCAAGTGTACCTATTGATTTATAGATGAATTGGGCAAAAGAACTCATTATGTCTACACTTCCATAAGTCTTGAGACTAACTCTTCTGATTTCTGCCTTCCAGATATCTTGGTGCTTATTTCTTGACTAGTTTACTTACATCAGCAAAAAATCTATTATTAGCATCCACTAGGCATTTCTCTTCATGCATATCATCTTTGTCGACGTGACCCTTGTATCAGATGCTAGTGAAGAAGTAATGACCATTCTGAGGTAGGGTTTAGGGCCCTTGTTTATGAATTAACTTAACATGATAATAGTAGTTTAGGGTTAGCAGTGTCATGCTTAAGGTTCTGGACTCCCACATGGCTGATCGTGGTTAAAGTCTTAGACTGGGAGGCTTGAAAATCACACTGGGTATGTGTGTGTATGTATGCCCCAAATCCCACTTGGAGAATGGAGGAGAAGGGCCAACTCCCTGGAGGAGGGTGATTTCTCACTTTCCCTCTTTTTGTGTCTCTGTTGCTCTCTCTGGGGAGCACACATGCCCTATGGCAAAAACCTAACAAACAGAAAAAGCCAGTAGGTTAATCAGAGGAAAATATGCAGCTAGAAAGTTAGTAGAATGGCTGGAGGGAAAAATGGGTAAGCTATTAGTAGAGTAGCAGAATGGAGATGTTATCTATTGGTGCACAGTTTTTACTATCATGGTATTTTTTTCTAGGCACAATGTGCCTTGCCACAACATGACCCTATTCCTACTTTTTGCTACATTTTCCTTAGAATTAATACTTTCATTTTCAGTTTATGAATTTTCATGCAATATTAATAATAGTTATTTACAATTTTTTATGATGAAAATGTCAGATGTATAGAGTACTCACAATAAGTGTCCTTATTCAGGTTTTTCTATATTCAATAACTCCAGATTGATTTAATTTTCCTATATTTTACTTTGAATAATACAGACTTATTAGGGGTTATATAGAAAGCTTTAAGTTTCCAGTCCCTAAAAAGTAAACATACATGCACCCCACAAGGCAGTGTTAGAAAATGACATATTCTGAGTGTCACTTCCTATGCTGTCAAATTCGGTCAGTTTTCAAAATATTGCGTATGTTCTTTTCTGCTAAAAAATACACTGACATTAAATTCATGTCAGACTCTCCTGAAAGACTGCAAGAATACAAGATAATTCAGTTCTTTGGCGTAAATGATAAATGAGTCATGCAGAAAAGTGGGCAGTTACATCACATAAAAAGATAATGACTAAAAGCTTTCCAAATAGCCATCTGACTCCAGCCAAGTAGGTGGTCAGCATGCTGCTTTGGCAGAATGCATGGCTGATTGCCAGAGTCTTTTTGAGCGAAGCAGCTATTCATTTCACCTGCAAAATCGGCAGTTCACTTTGACATTGCACATAATGAAAAACAAGTCATTGGCTATTTTTAGGCTAAACTAATAAAGAGGTACTACAAGTAAAATAACGGCACCTCTTTCCTTCATTGAGAACATGCTAACATTTCAATTCTAAGGCCTTTGTGTTTTTTTTTTTTCCTTTAATGTTCATTGTGAGACTTTGAATTTAAATGATATTATACAAATGTAGCTTTCACAGGTAATAGTACCATCATTTAGGGTTATAACCAGGTGTTAGGCTTGAAATAAATTATATACTTTCTAAACATACTTATTTTGTTTTGTATACCTGTCTGTATGCATCAATTTTTTTCACTTAATCATTCATTTTTGATACTTTTACAAGTCTTACAGAGTATATACAGTGTGATATATTCATATATGTATATGAGAAGTACAGATGAAAAATATAACAGAAAGATTGAAGCAATAATTAAAATCCATCTTAGAGATTTAACAGAAATTTATGATAAATAATTAATATATACACACACACACACACAAATGTAATCAAAATAAAAAAACATAAGCTAAATAATAATTGCAAATGACTCCTATTTGGATACACACACCTACATATATATATATATATATATATATATATATATATATATATATATTTACATATATATATATATATATTTACATATATATATATATATATTTACATATATATATTTACCAATATTTATATAATAAATATTTATCAGTATTTATTATTAATATTTGTCTTATCACATATAATATAATGTATGTAATAAAAAACATATAATAAAACATGAATGCTAATATTCCTTAGATTTACCAATTAAATATTTTTAATGTGGAAATCCATGTTGCAAAGAAACACTTGCAGAAGAATAGCAAAAGCTATAATCTCAAAAAAGCTTCATAAATGTATATATGTGATGTGTAAGGTAATTTAACTAATATAGAGAATTTAGAAAACTACTGTGTATACATGTACACATACGTTTGTTTCTTGATATTTTACTAAGAATATTTTTTTTGGGAACCAGCAGTTAGCGTAATGGCTATGTCGCTGGACTCCCACGTAGTCGACCGCGGTTCGCGTCTCGGACCCGGTGGCTTACAACTCACGCCGGGCGCGTGTGCGTGCGTGCCCAAGATCCCGAGATGAGAATGGAGGAGAAGGGATTGCGGCGTGACCATCCCCCCTGGGGGGTGATTTCTCGCTTTCTGTCTCTATGTCTCTCTCTGTCTGTCTGGCGAGCGCACGCGCCCTATAGCAAAAAACCTCTCAAAAAAAAAAAAAAAAAAAGAATATTTTTTTTAAATATATATATATATATATATATATATATATATATACATTTTAGAGTGCGGACAGTCGGTATATATTAAGTGGGGACCTGCATGAGTTTTTTAAGCCACCAGGTCCAGGACGCGAACCCCGGTCGACTACATGGGAGTCCAGCAACATAGCCATTACTCTAACTGCTGGTCCCCTAAGAATATTTTTAAGGGTTTTGCATAGGGCGTGTGTGCTCACCGGAGAGAGATAGAAAGAGATGGCAAGAGGGGCTGGCAAATGGCGTGGTGGTTAAAGGTGCTGGACTCCCATATGGCTGACCACAGTTCAAGTCTCGGACCTGGTGGCTTGCTTTCTCACTTCCTCTCTCTCTCTCTCTCTCTCTCTCTCTCTCTGTCTCTCTCTGATCAAACTGAAAAATAATAATAATAAAGTTAAATAAAATAATAAAAAAAAAGAGAAAGAGATGGCGAGAGGGAAAGTGAAAAATCAATTCCCAGGGACAATGACCACATTGCAATCCCTTCTCCTCCTTTCTCCTCCTGGGATTTTGGGCATGCATGCACATACACCCAGCATATTTCAAGCAACTAGGCATGGGACTTGAAATATGGTTGACCATGTGGGAGTCCAGCATCTTAATCACTGTGCCACCTACTGGCCTCATTATTTTACTAAGAATATTTGACTCTCTCCAACCAAGAATATATATTTATTATTTATGTTACATGACAGATATAAACTGAAGTACTTTTTTTTTTTTTTTTTTTTGCTATGTGTATGTGAGAATTCTTGTATTTTTAGAGCATTTGATATGGTTTGTACCATTAAATCAAACATTTAAAATTAATGAGAGCATTAAGGCAATGTTACCTATTCCAATAAAATATACATTAAATTGGTAAAAAAATGTGGACCCTTGATCTGCATGTGTCCTAACTTAAGGTCTTAAAAAAAAAAGGCTATTGGGAACTAGCAGTTAGCATAATGGCTATGTCGCTGGACTCCCATGTAGTCGACTGCAGTTCGCGTCTCGGACCTGGTGGTTTACAACTCACGCTGGGTGCGTGTGCGTGCGTGCCCAAGATCCCGAGAGGAGAATGGAGGAGAAGGGATTGCGGTGTGACCATCCCCCCCCCGGGGGGTGATTTCTCGCTTTCTGTCTCTATGTCTCTCTCTGTCTGTCTGGCGAGCGCACACGCCCTATAGCGAAAAACCTCTCCAAAAAAAAAAAAAAAAAAAAAAAAAACAGCTATTGAAAAACTATTGGCGGGAACCAGCAGTTAGCATAATGGCTATGTCACTGTACTCCCATGTAGTCGACCGCGGTTCGCGTCTCGGACCCGGTGGCTTACAACTCACGCCGGGCGCGTGTGCATGCGTGCCCAAGATCCCGAGAGGAGAATGGAGGAGAAGGGATTGCGGCGTGACCATCCCCCCTGGGGGGTGATTTCTCGCTTTCTGTCTCTCTGTCTCTCTCTGTCTGTCTGGCGAGCGCACGTGCCCTATAGCATAAAACCTCTCAAAAAAAAAACAAAAAACAAAAAAAACTATTGGCTAATTTACCACATATAAATATTTCATGTTGGAAAACCAGTTCCTTATTAGAAGAGCAGATGAGTAAAACACAAATTTATGGATTTTTTTATTAGTAAGTATACCCTAACGAAAGATTTTCTAATGCTCTTAGTGAAGGTATAACCATTGTATTTGTATCAGAACTAAGTGTAATTGTGGAATTAAATGCAATTAGCAACTTATCAAGAGAAATATGGTAAGAATTAAAATTTATAATAGCTCAATTTCATTAGTCCAAGTAACTTTTGTGGTAAGTTATTCTTCTTGGATCTAGCTATTTATCGCTCCCTGTATCATCAAATATCATCAAAACTATTAATATCATGATGTGATTCTGGTTAAAATAGATTATATATATATATATATATATATAATAGTTATATAATAATTATATATATATATATATATATATATATATATAAATTAGTATACCTTGATTGCTCTGAATTCTTATGTGCTAATTATTCTATGGCGATTTTTTTCTAGGTAGCAATAAATATGAAAAGAATAAAAAAGCCTTCAAAATAAGTCTGAGAAAAATTACTCCAAGTGACGTACTGCATCATACATATCAACCTTTCTTATTAACTGAGAAAAATGTGATGAGTTAAGAGAAGCTTTTCACAATATCATCTCTGATTCATACTAGGAAGTGTTGGAATACCACAGGACTCCATTTTAGTAGTGATGATTGTCAAAGAAGTGTTATTGATTTATGTCTCGGTTGAATCAAAAAAATCAATGTCAGACAGCCCTAGGGGAGATGTTTCTAATGGTTTTACTGTTTTAGAGTCACCTGAAAGATGCCTTTCAAAGACGATCAACATGGCCAAATAAGATTTGTTCATCCTCATTGTGGACCAACTCCAGGGACCTCAAGATTTAATTTGGAAAAACTCCAAATTCATCCCTTATTTCAAGCAAAAATAAGCATTTTATGAAGCCTATGCTAACTGAGTACAATTTGAATACTTTTGTTTGTTCTTAAATTTTATTGTAAAATTATAGATATATATATATATATGTGATTTCAAATATTGTCTTCTTAATGATTTACAAGAATTCCTCCTGTCAATTAATCAGAACAACATGGCAAGAAATAAAAATGTCATAGAACTTATTTCTTATTCACCTTTTTCTATTGAGTAGGTTGAGGTTTCTGACTTGTTTATTCAGATTTGTCAAGATGCTGGGGGTGATGAAATAATTTTCTTATACTTACATATATTCAATTCAACAGAACATGTAGAAAAGCAATGTATAGGGACCAGCAGTTAGTGTAATGGCTATGTCACTGGACTCCCATGTAGTCGACCGCAGTTCAAGTCCCGGACCCGGTGGCTTAAAACTCACGCCGGGCGCATGTGCATGCGTGCCCATGATCCCGAGAGGAGAATGGAGGAGAAGGGATTGCGGCATGGCCTTCCCCCCCGGGGGGGTGATTTCTCGCTTTCTGTCTCTCTGTCTCTCTCTTTCTTTCTGGCGAGCGCACGCGCCCTATAGCTAAAAACTTCTAAAAAAAAGAAAAGAAAAGCAATGTATAATACAAAACAGTCTCTGAAACAAAAAATAACTTTTGTGACGTAGAGTTAAGATTTATCTAATAAGTATTGATACCCTTTAAGAAAGTGTATAATCCTATCAAAAAATTTCCCTGGACATGATCTCCCAAAAACTAAACTAATACTTTACAGTCTTCAGTCAGTTATTTAGGTCAGGAAGAACACTTGACAACATAGAATTGATGATCTGGCACATGTTAAAACCCTTTTTTTGATTTTTCAGCATATGCATATATTCTGGGGCAAAAGGAAACTAAAGGACTCAAAAAACATAGAAATAAGCAAATCTTTAATGGCAGATACTAGAAGATGCTTGATAGGAGAGAGTGAGATCACGAGTTTTTTTTTTTTTTTTTTTTTTTTGGAGAAGTTTTTGCTATAGGGCGCGTCCGCTCACCAGAGAGACAGAGAGACAGAAAGCGAGAAATCACACCCCCCCCCCCCCCCGGGGGGCATGGCCACACCACAATCCCTTCTCCCTTAATCTCCTCTTTGGATCTTGGGCATGCACGTACACGCGCCCAGCAGAGATCACGAGATTTTTAATACACACAAAAATGCATGTAGGGACCAGCAGATGGCGTAATGGCTGTGTCACAGGACTCCCATGTACTCCACAGGGGTTCGAGTCCCAGACCCAGCGGCTTAAACTCATGCCGGGCACGTGTGTGTGTGCCAAGATCCTGAGAAGAGAATGAGGGAAAAGGGATTGTGGCGTGGCCATCTCCCCGGGTAGTGATTTCTCACTTTCTGTCTCTCTGTCTCTCTCTCTATCTTTCTGGCAAGTGCACGTACCCTACAGCAAAAACCTCTCCTAAAAAAACCAATACATATAGATAAAGGGAAGATGCTATGAAATGGTGAATCACAGCAGAATAAGAAATATGGATAATTTAGTATATATTTTTTCAAAATTGAACTATTAACAGCTGTGCACACACAACATAACCTTAAATATTGAAGAAGATTAAAGTCTGTATAGCCATGATTTAATTATGCACCACATGTATACCTTTAAAAATCATATTGTAGCCCACAAAAATATACATGGATTATATGTAAACTAGAAATCATAAATTAAAAAAATTAATTCGTGAACTTTTAGAAAAAGTAGCCCTGTTTAATGAATGTTTCCTTTAAATTGTTCTTGGACATGTTGCATGCTCTCTGATAAAAACAAATGACTCCTTAGTGAACTGCATTTGAGTTTCAAATGGCATAAACCCAACACAAACAAACATGGGAATATACTGAATCATGAAGTTTGAAAATTCGAGATATAGCTCAACTCAGGGAATCAGAGGATGTCAGGAAATTTATAGTGCTCCTGTCTTCTGATCCTCACTTTTTTCTGTCATAATCTAGCATCAGGAGATAATTCTGTATCTTAAAACTCTAACTACCCTAATTTATATGACGCTTATGATACAAAACCTCAGTGAAGATTATGCCCCCTCATTGCCCTCATCCCAAGGTCCATTGTAATTTCTGGGGAAAGAAACAAAGCATATAATCGTCCTCCTTGTAGTTACACACAACTGACCAACTTTTTTTTGGTAGTGCACTCGCGATGGGAGAATTTGATCCACGTATTTGATAACTATCATAGAAATGGAAAGACATTAAGCACAAGACTTAAAAAAGGAAATGTTTAATTTTCCCCCTTGATTCCTTTTCTCTCAACTTCCCCCATCTCCTACCCTCTTCCCACACTGTTATTAGTATCTGCAATAGTTCTCTACGTTTTCATAGCTTTCAATCTTTCCGTTTTTGCCATAGAGTATGGACATTTGGTATAAATTGGGGACATACAATGCCTTTCTTTTATATTCTGGCTTGCTTCAATTAGCAGTCAATCTTGGAACACAAAAGTGGGCAAATATCTATAATAATGTGTATGATAATATCTCTAACTGTATAGATATGCAGTGTGTTTATGCTGGGAAAATTCTTTTTATAAGCTGTAATGATATATAATGATTGGATGTATAAAGATAATAAAAATAAATAAATAAATAAATAAATACAAATAATAAAATACCTTCCACACTACTCCTAACTCTACAAAAGTTTTTCCATTCAGCGTATCTCTTTGAGATTTGCTTTGTCTTTGAGTATTGTTTTCCTGCGACTATGAAGCACGAAATAATTTCACATAATTATTACAATAGTATGAATCATTTTCCATTGGTAAATGGTTTATATTTCTTTTGCTGTTGTTATTGTCCCTTGTTTGTTTTTAATTCTCTGGTCTTTATGTATTTAGCTAATCTTTTTCACTGTATCTTCTCTATTTCAACCCCTTATTTTTAAATTTTTGTGTGTGCTAACCTCAGTGACTGAAACTCAAATATAAACATATTTAGAAGAAAATAGTTTTACTTAGCAAAACATAGAAAAATTCAAAAGGTCATTATGTTGAATAAAAATGTAAGCTCCTTAAAAGAATGTGCTATTTATTGTTTCTTTTTCTTTTTTTAGAGGTTTTTGCTACAGGGTATGTGCGCTCACCAGAGAAACAGAAAGAAACAGAGACAGAAAGCGAGAAATTACCCCCCAGGGAGGATGGCCATGCAGCAATCCCTTCTTCTCCATTCTCCTCTCAGGATCTTGGGCACTCACGCACATGCACGTGGCATGAGTTTAAGACACCGGGTCTGGGACTCGAACCACGGTTTGAGTTCAGTGACATAGCCATTACGCTAACCACTGGTATCCTGTTTATTGTTTCTATCATAAGATTCTAGCATAGTGACAAGCACTTGTTAGATAAAGAGTAGGTACACTGATGTTTTGGTCAGTATTCTTTTATCTAGGGCTAGTTTAAATAAAAGAAAAAGCACAAAATGACGAAGAATCAATGGATTCACATAACTGAAAGATGCAAAATGGTAACAACTTTAGGCACTGCTAAGTCAAGAATGTAGAAACATTTTTAGTAAGCTTCCTTTTTGTTCTTCATCTCTATGTGGAGATCCTATTTTCTTAACAGAGAGGAAGGCAATAAGCAGCTCTAGTTCATATTGCACTTACACGTTTTGATTACAAAAGCAGTTCCACATCCTTACATAAGTTTTAGAAAAAAAAATATGATGGCTGGTCACCATGGTGCAGCTGTAATACAGCACTCAACAATGCTGAAGCCATACAAGAACTTTTGAGTTTGCAACCCAATGTCTCTCTGTGTACACTGGGCACATCTAGCCATGCCTGTGATCCTGGTTGGCTGAGACTAGAAGTAGATGGGAGTGTCAGGACCCTAATGGTGGTCCTCCCATTGTGGAAGAAATAGACTTAAAAAAAAAAAACAAAAAAAAAACAAAAAAAAACTTGGGGTCAGCAGGTGGTTTGGTGATTAAAGTGTTGTACTCTCACTTGGCCCACCATGGTTTGAGTTCCAGACCTGGATACTGGAAAATCATGCCAGGCACATGTGTGTGCATGTCCAAAATCCCAGGGGCGAACCAAGGAAAGAGTCTGTGGTGTAACCATCCCCTCTGGGTGTGGGGAGGGTGTGATTTCTCATTTTCCCTCTCTCTCTCTGGTGAGCATTCAAGCACTGTGGCGAAAACCTAGAAAAAAAAGAAAAAAGAAAGAAAAACTTCTGTTTTGGCTAATGTAGAATTCGAGGGTCTTATGTTTTCTAATATTTCATGTAAATCAGCAACACAAAATGAGATCAATATTTATAACAGCATTCACAGCAAAGATTCAAAATTCTGAGTTGAAGATTTCCACACAATGTAGTGTTCATAAGGCTCTGCCCTGAAACAGAACTACAAGTCACCTAAAAAATAATAAGGCATCTTTTCTTGCCAATCCATACTTCCTGTGCTTAATTCAGGGTAGCAGGGACAGTGCCAATGTGAAATTCTGCAGGATTCTTCTTACTAAATAAAAATCATTCTCTGAATTGCTTATGTACTGGTCCCCACTCATGGGTTCCAATTTTTAATGTAATATGAGGGATTGAGAGAGGTACACTATTTTGTGGAATAGATATCGCCCTCTGGAAAAGAATTGACTAAAGAAACAATAGGAGTTGATTATGTTGACTCTGTCTTGTGCTATCCACAGGGTTAAGTGTTATTTCACTTAAATCTTACAGCAAGCCTGTAGAAAGTATTAGCCCTATGTTACGGGGGAAAAAAAATAAACACTGGGGAGAATATAAATCTTTTAAAATCAAAGAGTAGATTTAAATTTGGATTTAGTTCTGTTTGACTATAGAAGACAATGTTCGTAATCAATATCTGATCGAGCTTACATGTAACAAAATGATTTATTTCTCAACTTCATTTGATAAAAGCTAACAACCAAATACAGAGAGACACCAATTTTCTACAGCAGAATTTCTTGTTTTTATAATTGGAAAACAAAACAGTTACAAAGTCACATTAATCAATAGAACCTACAAAGAAAGAGCTTGTAGGGCTAGGGAATTCATTTAAGGACTGTGCTCAGCAATGCTTTCTCTTGTTCTTTGAGAGAAGAACTGCTCAAGAATCTACATGAAAGGTAAGTGAGCTACAATTATATCATTAACCATAGTACTTAAAAGAACACATGCTTGGATCCTAGATCTTGATTTAAGAAGTAGGACACTTTTTAAAAAGAATTCTGTTGCAAATAATTTCTTCAGCAAAGCTTAAAATAAATGACATGCTGAGGAATAGTAAGAAAGATTACTTCTATAAATTTGTTTTAGAAAATTGAAAAAAATTTAAAATATATTCATTTAAAACAATGGGTATATAGCAAACAAATGGTACATTTTTTCACTAAATATATAAAGTAAATACTTCTGAAAAGGGTTCTGATTGTGGAGACGAAGTTTTATTTGTTTTTAATTTTTATTTTATTTATTTATTTTTTTGCTACAGGGCACATGTGCTTTCTGGAGAGACAGAGGGAGAAAGAGAGACAGAAGGTGAGAAATCACCCCCACCTCCCTCAGGAGGATGGCTAAACCTCAATCCCTTCTCCTCTATTCTCCTCTTGGGATTCTGGGCACACACTCACAGATGCGTAGTGTGAGACTGAAGTTGCCAGATCTGGGACTAGAACTGCTGTCAACTATGTGGGAGTCCAGCAATGTAACCATGATACTATCTGGTGGTCCCTGAGAAGGTTTACTTTCACATTAACATTTTCTACAGTAGATAGCTATTGCTATCACTTTTATAATTCAAGCAATGTAATAGGTATTTGTGTATGTGCAAACTTACCAGAAAGTATGCATCAAACATATGCAGGTTTTTATAAATCAATTATACCTCAATAAATTATTTTTTTTCTAAATAGCTAAACTTGTAAGTTGTGATGTGCCATATTAACGATCCTTTAAAAATAAAATATTTAGAATCTATTTTAAAAATGTAGTATGAGGATCAGTGGGTGGTGTTTTGGTTAAGGGAGCTGGATCTTACAAGGCTGATTCTGCAGTTTGAGTCCTAGACTCAGCAAACTGAAAAACATGTTGTGTATGTGCTTGCATGCCAAAAATCCAAAAAGGAGAAATAATGGAGGGGAAGGGATTCTGATGTGGCCATCTCCCGTGGGGGTACTTTCTCATTTTTTTTTTTTTTCTTTTCTTTTCTTCTCTCTGGTGAGGACCTCTAGCAATCAAAAAAAAAAAAAAAAAAAAAAGGAGAGAGAAAGAATGAAAGAAAGAAATAAAAAGAAAAGAAAGAAAACTAGTTTGGAATAGATTCAAATACCTTTTCCTCCCTAACAGAACCAAAGTCAAGAGAAGAGAGAAAACAGCAAATTATGACATATTATCAAATTCAATGATTATAAAATCCTTTCCCAAGAAGGCAATTAAATTTGAACAAAACTGCAACTCTAATAACACTACAAAAATAAAGAAGGCCGGCCCATGGCACAGGGGTTAAGATGACTGGATCCCACACAGTCAACTGCATGTTTGAAGTCCCACACTCAATGACTTGAAAAACATGCTGGGTGTGTGTCAGTGTATGACAAAAATCCAGAAAGAAGGGAGAAATAGAGGAGAAAGGAGGGAGAAATAGAGGAGAAAAGAGGGAGAAATAGAGGAGAAAGGAGGGAGAAATAGAGGAGAAAGGAGGGAGAAATAGAGGAGAAAGGAGGGAGAAATAGAGGAGAAAGGAGGGAGAAATAGAGGAGAAAGGAGGGAGAAATAGAGGAGAAAGGAGGGAGAAATAGAGGAGAAAGGAGGGAGAAATAGAGGAGAAAGGATTACTGCCTAACCATTCCTCATGGCAGGGGCAGGCAGGGGGTGCTTTCTCACTTTACCTCTCATCTGTCTCTGTTTCCCTTCAGTGACAGCATGTGCCATTTGAGAAATTAAAACATGATAAGAATGATAAAGAAAAAATAAACAAACAGCCATAATTAAAAGAATGCTCTGAAAAGTAGCCAAAGACACAGCAATGAAAAAATTATATATATATATATATATATATATATATATATATATATATATATATGTGTGTGTGTGTGTGTGTGTGTGTGTGTGTATTTTAATAGAAGCTTCCAGTAAGAATGACTCTACTCTTTGGTGTTCAGGTCTGGGGCTTCTCCCGTCTCTCCTGTACTTACCATGGTACCCAGTTGTATTGACATGGAGATCGTTTCAGGTAAGGGTAGGGGGCCCTAACAGCCTATAGCTTCTCTTGCCAGCATAGAAGGATGTTCTCTCTACTTGGAGAATTGGTCAAGGTCCATATCCCAAACCCTTAACTGTGAAAGTGAAAAAGATTTTAGAAATGGAGGGCGGGGGGAGCCAGAGAAGGACTATGAGCTTGGGCCTACTGTTCTGATATCATAGTTGTAATTGGAATAAGCATATTCCTCTCTGAAGCTGTCAAAACACAGAGGTAGAGGTTGGAGAAGATAAAGCCCTGAGTAATTCTGAATTCTGAATCTGTTCTTCTGCCTTCACAGGAAGCCATCAGCAGAAGACAATTGACTGTACTGGCTCTCGGTATTCCAGTACAATTTCTATCCAGTATCATTAACCTATGTAGATACAGGTACAAATACCATGAAGAAAGTCAGGTTAAAAAACTTTTTAGAAAAATGTACACAAACACACAAAAGCTGAGGCATAAGTGGTTGTGTGTTACAATCATAACGATAGTTATTAAAATATAGGGATAGACACATTGGTCAAAGACACAGAATGGGAGACTTAGAAATTGGTCTACACGAATGTGACAAGTTAACATATCATAAATGAGGCAATGAAATTCACTGGGAAAGAACCATGGGACTGGTCCATGTGGCACAACAGTTAAGGAACCAGGTCCCGTTTAACCAACTGAGTTTCAAATCCTGACCCTGAGGGCTGGAGAAACAAGCTGGGTACGTTTGCGTGTATGACCAAAATCCGGCACCCTCTGGCAATTCAAAAAGGAGTCATTTTTATTTTAAGAGCCATACAGTAAAATGTGTGAGGACAATTCCAAATTTATAAGGAAAAATAATAAGATTTGATCTCCTGCCCACAATGAGTTCCAGATAGTCAGAGTTTAAAACTGAAATACCAACTTTGACAGAAAAAAAAAGAATGTTTTTTTTGAGCTTTGTGATAGGAAATAAAGTGTATTAACCAAAAAATAAGTTATATTTATAACTACCATACTAAATTAAATTACCTCTTAGGAAGTAAATGTGATATATATAAACAAATAGTTGTCATATATGTAGATATATATATATATAGATAGATACAACCACACAAATGCATATATATATATATATATATATACAAAGACATGAACGTTCCTTTAAACTCAGTGCAATGCAGTGAAGATGTCAAATGGTACAAGCAAAATGAAGTAAAAAGAAATGGAAAAAAAAAAAGTTCATATGTCCAATTAACACATAAAAGGTATTCTATTTGGACCAGCAGATGCTGTAATGGTTACACTGGACTCCTATGTAATTGATAGAAGTTTGAGTCCTGGACCGACCTGGTGACTTAAAACTCATGAGGGTGAATGTATGTACATGCCCAAAATCCCTGGGAGGTGATTTCTTGCTTTCTATCTCTGTCTCTCTGTCTCTCCAGCAAGCACACGTGTCCTATCGCAAAAATTTCTTTGTAATTTTTTTTTACAAAATGGTGTTCTGTTTCAATGATAATAGGTGAAATGAAAACCAAAGTCAAATAATACCTTGTACCCCATTATATTAAAAAAAATAAAATTTAACACTACCCAAAATTAATGAAGACATGGATCAATAGAAATCTTATACACTGCTTTTTGAAATGTAAAGTGCTGTAACAAATTCTGAAATTAACATAGTATTATTTCTTAAATTTGAAAATGCACATACTGCTTTTTCTAGTAAATTCATCCACTGGCATTTTTATAATATAACCAACCTAAAAACTGTTCAACAAATAGATAAATATGCTCCGTGCAAACAATGGATGGCCTTATTAAACAAATAATGCCATCTACATACATGAATGTGGGTTTGGGAAAAAATTCTCCATGGCATTTCTGCACTTTTATAAGCTTTTGCTCTGAGCTATATATTCAAGTATGTTTATAGGGCAACAACTTTGGGAGATAAAATAAATGTCTCTTGAATGCAGGTATGATAAAGGCTTAGTGGAAGTAATTATGGGAAAAGATTAAAAATATACTTTTGTCAAAAAAGTATAAGATTCCATTAATACTTCTTAGGTTGAAGAGTGTCTGAGTTGCAATTTCAAATATGTATGTATAAATGCAAGTCACTTAAGTTGAATGGCAGAAAAGGTCACTAGGATTAAGAAAATAAAATTACCATATTGGAATAATTATTTTATGCGTATTGAATTTATACAAAATAATGGATGAATTTATACTGGAAAAGGTTATAACAAAATGAGGTTCTAAAATTACCAATATTTGTTCAAAGTGATTTATAGATTAGTAAATCAAAATGATAAAGCTAATAAAACACTGTCATTCTTGAAAACCTGAATACTTATTGATTACATACGAATAATTACAAATAAAGCTGTAATAACAATGTAATTAAAAATATAATATTATAACATTTCAGAGGAAATTAACATATTCAGAAGCATCATAATAAGTATCAAAGAGTCACAAGTGTTTTTTGGTTTTGTTTTGTTCTTTGTTTTGCCAAAGGGTGTGTGCATTCACCAGAATGTGACAAAAAGAGGGAAAACAAGAAAGAAATCCTTATGGGGAAAAGTCATACTTCAATCCCTTCTCCTCCATTTTTCCCTCCATCCAGGATTCACACATGTGCCTGGCATGTTTTCTAAACTACCGGGTCTGGAACTCAAACCACAAAGACGACTATGTTACATCCAGCCACCTTAATCGCCACACCATAGGCTAGCCCTAAATGTGCTGTTTACAATAACAATCAATCAAAATAGTTCTGATTTTCTAGAACTTTTACATTTGTATACCAGTTCTATTTTATTTCTTACTAAAACCTTGAACTTCACTTTGTACAGCTATGGACATACAGTGAAAACATGTAAATATTTCCACACATATTAGTAAAAAGTTATCTTGTTCCTTATCTTCAAAATATTGCTTCAGCACAACATTTAAAGGGTAGCACAGCACATGAGCTATGAAGATCCAGTTCTACTCTATGTGGGACTGGCTTTTGAAATATTCATCATTTACATATAAAAGGTCAGGCACGTATGTTTTAATATCAAACACAGAACTCTGGCTACAACCTAATTCTCCTCAGACCACTTTCACCATGACCATTCCTCAAGATTATTGGGAATCTCAACTGTTTTATCCTTCAAATGTGCACATGTATGAGCATTCCCACTTTACTCAGAGTGGACAACCAAAAGGTTAGCACCTCTGTTACCAATATTTTGAATCTCTTGACCACCACTTCTGCCGATTATATTTTGGACTTAGGACTCAGTCCTGTGCTCTTATTGTAGTTTAATTTTTTCTTATGCATGCTCATAATGCCCATGTTTCCTAATTTCATGTATAAATTGATGAAATCCAAATATTTATCTCCTACTTATACTGCTCCACTGAATTTCACATATCTCTGTAGGCAACTACCTACACAGAATCCCTACTCAGATATCATTAGTTTATAATCCTTAAAATTTAAAAACAAAGGAACCAGCAGATAGTGTAATGGCTATGTCACTGGACTGCCATGTAGTCGATGGGTTTGAGTCCCAGACCCGGTGGCTTAAACTCACGCCAGGCACATGTGCATGTGTGCCAAGATCCTGACAGGAGGATAAAGGAGAAGGGTTGTTGTGGGGCCATCCTTCCTGGGGGATGACTTCTCGCTTTCTATCTCTCAGCCTCTCTCTGTCTTTCTGGCGAGTGCACATGCCCTATAGCAAAAACCTCTCCAAAAACAAAACAGACAAAAAAACAAAATTTAAAAACAAAGTCTGTGATCCCTTATCCTATGATATTGTGTTCTTATGGACTTTTTATTTTCTTTTTTAAATATATCTTAGATATATTAAAGCATACTTTAATATATCATTGATATGTACAATTTTTATTTATTGTTTTAATTAGAAGAAAATTGAAATATAATCTAGTTTATTTCATTCAGTTCAATATCTCCCGAAGTTAGGACATGGTAGAAAATAACAGGATTTCTTCCTCCACCCCTTTTTATTTTATTTATATTTTATCTTATGATTTCTTATTTACATCTAATCGTACATCACTATGGAACATATTATGGCTTCTCAAAGTATTCATATGGTGTGTGATGATCAAATCAAGAATGCTACCATATATTTCATTTTCAGCAAGAGCTTTATTGTTTCATGTGTCTCAAATGTTTTTTCTTGAGCCCCTCCTACCCACTAGCCACTATCCGCCTCCCTCAATACAGTCTTTCTTGTCTCTACTTGCCCTCCCTAATATTAAATCTTTCAATCTTTCAGTTTCTACCAAGGGGCTAGACATCCAGTATATATTGAGTGGGAATACGCAATCTTTGTATTTCATAGTTTGACTTATTTTACTCAGCATTTAATTTTCCATATTTATCCACTTTGCATAAATTGGGAGTCTTATCATTCTTTATAACTGTGTAGTATTTCATAGGGTATATGTGCCATATATATTTTTAAATCAATCATAAGTTTATGGGCACTTAGGTTAATTGCATGTCTTAGCAATTATGATTGGTGCTGCAAAAACATAGATATGCAAGTGCTTTTTTCAACCAAATGTTTTCCTGTCCTTTGGTTAAACACCAAGGAATTGAAGTACTGGATTATTTATTTGGTGGTTCTAGTTGTAGATTTTTGAGGAATCTCCATATTTTTTTTCACAGTAGCTGCATTAATTGACATACCCACCATTAGTACTGAAGAGTTCCCTTTTCATCCTTTAGCAGAACTTGTCATTCTTTGTGTTTTTTGTTTGTTTGTTTGTTTGTTTGTTTTTGCTTTGTTTTTTGATCATAGCCATTCTGACTGTTCTCATTTTTAATGGTCATTTTTTCATTCTTTTGGTGTCTTAGACAAAATCAGAGATTTTGTCTTAAAGGTCAAAGATTCTTGTTTCTGCATGGTCTAATATAGTGATAATAGCTTTGAGAGAATTTCTTGTATTCTTCATCTCTGTAATTTCTGTTTGATTGTTTTTTAAGGTATTTTTCTTTATGGAAGCCCTCCTTCATGTCATGAAATAATTTTCTCATTTGGAACCAATCATCTATTTTCTTTTGTATCTCAGTAAATTTTATTACAACGAATATTCTGGATTTATTTTGTGTCATGTTTGTGATTTCCTGTGGGCTTTATCTATTGTTGGTGAGGAGTTACTATATTACTTTTGCAAAAATGTATTGCCTTGTTTTTCACATTTCTTTTGTCTCTGCACTGATTTCTATGCATCTTGTAGAGTGTTTGTTTCTTCCTAATTTTTGGAGTAGATTAGTTCAGGGAGTTCTATGTGAGCTGTACTGTGGGCATCAGTTGGAGATGGTAGCCCATGCCCTGAATTTGAATCTAAAGAGAGGAAGAGTGTATGCCTTCTCTACCTGCAAGACAGGTGTTAGTGACCACATTTCTGTCTTTCTTGGGTTCAGGCTGTAGTCTTTTGCATCCTCTGTCTCCCTCAATTGTAAATTGAATTCCACCTGATGGTCCCCTTGTAGGATGGTACAGCACTCTTATTGGTTTGCAGTGATGGTGAGATGAAGAGTCAAGTGTTTTTTTTTTTTTTTTTTTTTTTTTTTTTTTTTTTTTTTTTTTCCTGAAGCTGTATGCTTGTGCTACCACCCTGTGATATGTATTAGCTCTGTGTAGTCTTGTTGTTCCTTTCTATGTATGGAGTACTTTAATCCATGGTCTGAGGTGTGAGGTTTGGATTTTCTTTTCTTTATTTCTGAGAGATTTTTGTTGTAGGGCACATGCACTTGCTAGAGAGACAAAGAAGCAGAAAGTGAGAAATCAAATTCTACTCTTGAGATTTGGGACATGTGTGCATACGCAGCCAACATATGTTTTAAGCCATCATATCTGGGACTTGAACTGTGGTCGACTATATGGGAATCCAGTGACATAACCATTACGCCATCTGCTGTTCCCATCTTACTGATATTTCTTAGAATGCTAGAAAATAGAAACTCTGTCCTATCTTACTCTAGATTTGATGAAAGATGTAAGCTTGAGAGCTCTAAAACTACTAAATGTAAAATGAGACTACAGAAAAGCAGAGAACTGACACAAAAAGAAACTGGGTTGTGTAGCTGTGTTGTGTAGCTTTAGAGTTTTGATCATGTTACATGTTACAGTTTTTCTAATTTTTGTCAATGGATGCTCCTTCCTGTTATAAAATGTACCTGTAGTCAAGTCCTCTTATTATATATACTTAGAGCACCCTAAATTTTTCCTCAAAGATTTTATGACAGCTGTTTATATATTTAACCAACTGTTAGATCACCATCTATAATATTTATTAGTATGTAAGTTTCATGTAGTTAAAAACAATGTTGTTGTCTTACTTATTGAATTTTCAATGCTTTCATTATATACGAACCACACATAGAGTTTTTTTTTTTTTTTGAGAGGTTTTTCGCTATAGGGCGCGTGTGCTCGCCAGACAGACAGAGAGAGACATAGAGACAGAAAGCGAGAAATCACCCCCCAACGGGGATGGTCACGCCGAAATCCCTTCTCCTCCATTCTCCTCTTGGGATCTTGGACACACACACGCACACGCACCCAGCGTGAGTTTTAAGCTACCGGGTCCGGGACGTGAACCACGGTCGACTACGTGGGAGTCCAGCGACATAGCCATTACGCTAACTGCTGGTTCCCCAAACCGCATATAGAGATTAGAAGATGATATTCATGAGCAAAAAAAAAAAAAAAATTCATGGTTCAAAAAGATGCATGGATTACTTTTACAGGTTTTCATGGGTCTTAGAGACAAAGTTACCATACTTTCCTGTAAATAGAATTATTTTATTATTAATTAAAACAGAAAGGTTGGTGAGAAATGTTTATTTTACTAGAGATGATTTATGGCTGTCTCTTCTCAGTTCATCAGGACACTATAATATGACTAGGTATTTTTCTAATGTGATTAATTTAGTTAAACAAAGTATTTTTAAAGGCCATCATCAGTGTACCAATATCAAAGCATCAGTGATATATTGTATTTCTGGATTTAACATTTGGAACATGTGTCATTTAGCCAGAAAATATGCAGGATATTTCTTTCTTTTTTTATTTTTCAACACGGGTAAAATTCAAAAAGTATGTTCTTGAGTTTCATCTTTACCCTACATATTTAGTAACATTTAGAGTACTGATTCTCTAATTTTAGATTAAGAACTACTTCGAGATGGTAATAGAGATTTTAGACTCATGCAATTGAAGATATATATACATATGGACATAGATATTTTTGGAGAGCTTTTTTTTTTGGAGAGGTTTTCGCTATAGGGTGTGTGCACTCGCCAGACAGACAGAGAGAGACATAGAGACAGAAAGCGAGAAATCACCCCCCAGGGGGGATGGTCACGCCGCAATCCCTTCTCCTCCGTTCTCCTCTTGGGATCTTGGGCACACACGCACACGCGCCTGGCGTGAGTTTTAAGCCACCGGGTCCGGGATGCGAACCGCGGTTGACTACGTGGGAGTCCAGCGACATAGCCATTTTGCTAACTGCTGGTTCCAAGGAGAGCTTTTTTTAAAATTTATTTATTTACATTCATTCACTATACATCATTACAGCAAACAAAATGACATTTCCCATCCAGAATACACTGTATATTGGCTCAATCAAGCACATCAACACACGTGTTATCATCAACAAATAATTTTCCATTTCTTGTTTCCTGTACATTTTGTTATTTTTGCCATCCTTGATTCCCTATCTTTCACCCTCTGCTGTGTCTCACTCTCCTCCCACACTGTCTCTGGTATCCATGGTCGCGTTCTACGCCTTTTCCCCCCATTTTATTTGTTCGCTAATGAACTTAATCTAAATACATCCAATAGCAAGTGCAGCTGATATATACATATCCATGAACACAAGTCTGACTTTAGGCATAAACCTCAGTGAGTAGAATGAACATACTATAACGTACCACCTAGCTGGGACTGTATAGCTTACTGCAGTCATCAAATATGCATATTTTTAATTTCAAGAAAAATAGTTTTCATGCATTTTTTTCCTCCTGAAACTTTCTTTTAATAAATTAATTTACATTCATCCCTTAATCATCATCACAGCAGCATACAAAAAGTGTTTTCCCATCTAGAATATACTGCATAGTGGCTTAATCATGTATGTTATCATCAATAATTTTCCATTTCTAGTTTTATTTATTTATTTATTTATTTATTTATTTATTTATTTATATTTACTTCTATGTCTGACCTTCTGTCCTTTCCCACCCTCTTCTCACACTATCTCTTGTGTCTACAGTTGTTATAGGGTATATATGCTCACCAGAGAGACAGAAAGTGAGAAATGCCATCCCTCCCCTGATGGGACTGGCCAGATGCAATCCCTTCTCCTCCATTCTCTGGGTATTTTAGACATGCACACACATGAATCCAGCGTGAGTTTCAAGCCATGGGATCTGGGACTCAAACCATGATTGGCCATGTGGGAGAACAAGACGTTCTATACCACTCTACCTGCTGGTCCCAAGAACATGTAAACTTATATACAGTTTCAGACTGTTTGCAGATATGATAACTTCAAATGGAAATTTAGAAGATAAAGTATGATATTTGAAAAATGATGAGATATAGGTATATATATATAACATATGTATAAATAATACATGAATAAAATATATGTATAAGTATATATACATATGTATATGCATATATCTGCAAGTTAATTAAGAAGACAGAATCTTTCAACTGCAATTTACTTTGAATTTTGAATTATTAATTTAACTGTGGAAGGCACTCATGTGAAAAACCTGTATAGCATTTGAAGCTGATTAAAGATTGTCATCACACTCGAAAAAATGTGCTAAAAAAACCTGTGCACATAGTGTTATATGCTTCAATCTTAATACTGCTCTTTTTACATAAAAGGATTCTAGTGGGACCAAAAATCACTGCTCTCTAGGGCTTACACATAATATTCAGCGTCAGAAACAAGTTTTATGCATGTTCTGCTACTACCATAAATTCTTATGTTATAATTTATTGTGTAAGACATTAACCCAGTAAATGCTAACTTTTAATGGTATATAAAGAGAGAAGAAAAAAGTGCTTATAATAATCTGCCTAATGATAACATCTCATGAGGAACTTTTTATGTTATGAAAGTGCTTATTTGTGTTTATCTCCCCTCACCCCCTACACAGGAGGTTTCTTTGACATTGAATATGATCTATAACTTCCCATACAAAGCACATATTTTTCATTAAAAATATTTTGTAATTGTATATTATATAACATACTCTAATTCTTTCTGATGTCATGTCTCAAAGGGAAAAAAACATGCAAATATGTATAAGTAGAATATGTATCTTTTATTTTTTAATTAACATAGAGTAATTATATATATACATACACACACACACACACACACACACACACACACATATATAATATATATATTTGAAAGTTTTTAGCTTTAGGTCACATGTGCACCTTGGAGAGAGAGAGAAAGATACAGAGAGGGAGAGTGAGAGGGGAGAGTGAGAACTCATTCTCCTCCCGGGATCTTGGGTACACATGCACATATGTCAAGAGTGAGTTTTAAGTCACTGACCCAGGACTCGAACTGCAGTTGGCTATGTGAGAGTCCAGAGACATAACCACTAGACCATCTGCTGGTCCCAGTAATTATATATTTTATAATACAAGTGTTTAGCGAGTAATGATAATTTCAAGATAATTAGCATACTCAACATTTCATCCATTCGTCATTACTTGTACTGGGAATATTTGAAATCCTCTCTTTTTGTTACTTTAAGATACACAGCAAATTTTTTTGCCATATACATTCTTCCCACTGTATTTTTTTCTTTTTTCTTTTTTTTTTTTATATTTCTCTCTTAGGGTACATGTGCTTCCTGGGGAGAGAGAGACAGAATCAGTGAGAAGGAAAATGAGAAATTACACCCCAGGGAGGCTGGCCAGGCCACAGTCCCTTCTCCATTCTCCTCCTGGTCAAACACAACCAGTGTGAGTTTCAAGATGCCAGGTCCAGGACTTGAACCATGTTCAGCTAAGTGAAAGTCCTGCACTGTAACCACTGTGCCGACAGCTGGCCCCACAATTCACTGATTTTAAGTATGCAAAACAATGTTTCGTATTATGCTCATGGAGTTGTGAAATCATGGTCACATCTGATTTTGAATAGTATTGCACCCCCTGAAGAAATCCAATGCTACAGTTTGGCAGTTACTCTAGAAATTTAAACAGAGAGGTATTGTATGTTTTCAGATTTTATCTGTGTTTGGTATCTATTAGTACTTTGTTTCTTTTTATTGCTGAATTATATTCTATCATATAAATGTACGAGATTTTATTAATTAGTCAATGGGTATTGTGTTATTTCTTTTTTTGGCTAATATGAATTATGCAGTTCTAGTCCGTTCTGTACAAGGTTTTTGGTGAATATGTGTTTTTATTTTTGGAAGGTATATAGTTACAAGTTGAATTTCTGAGTCATATGGTTACTCTGTGTTCTTGAGGAACTGCTAAATTATTTTCTAAAACAATTGAATCATTTTACATTGCCACTAACAATTTATGATGGTTACAATTTCTCTACATTATCACCAACACCTGTTACTGTCTACGCTATTTCAATGATTTCTTATTGAGTATTTTCATTATTACCATCCTATTGGGTTTGAAGTGATATTTCTCTGTGGTTTTGATTTCCATGTCATTCTAATTAATGGTATTCAGCTGCGTTCATTTATTTATTTATGTTGTTTTAAATTTTATTAGTAGTAGCACTGGTTGACACATAATAATTATACATACTTATGGGTATATTATTTTTCAGTATATTAATAAAATGTGTAATAATTTGAGGTAATTCACATATTCATTATCTCAAACATTTATCATTATTTGGTGTTGAAATCCTCTTTTAGCTATTTTGATATATAATGTAACTGCTTTTAACGATCACTATCCTACTATGCTATGTCACACTACACTCTGTTATTCTCATATATCTGTAGTTTTGTATCTCTTGAACACCACCTTCCTATCTCTGCCTTCTCCTGTGCCTTCCAAGCCCCTATGAACTGCATTAAACATTAGTTTTGCTTCTTCTCAGATATATAACCCTGGCAATTTACTTACCATTTGTTTTGTTTGTTTGTTTTTTATTTTGTGGTGGTATATGTGCACTTGCTGGAGAGAAACAGAGTCAGATAAAGAGAGAGAGAGAAATCAAGAAAACACTCTTTATAGAGCATGGCTATTCTGCTTTCCCTTCTCCTCCATTTTGGGCATGCATACACACACACCTAGTGTGTTTCCCAAGCTTCTGGTCTGGGACCCAATCTTGTAGCTCATCATTTGGGATGTGGCTGCCTTAACCACCAGGCCATGAGCTGGTCCTACTTATCATTTCTTATACCTATCAGGTAAAATAAAATTATCTTTCAAAATCCTTGTTATAAAAAACAATATAGAAATGATCTAAAATCAAATTGTCCTTTGAAGTTCTATATGATGTTGCCACATTGAAGATCTGCATTCATTCTGTTTCAGTGAAACTCAAGTTTTTCTCTGCCATTGAAAAGGAGAGTTTCTTGTGTGCCTCTTTTCAGCAGTTGAAGCAGTTGATTTAGATTGGGCAGTTCTATGTTGTATCAAAGACTACAATGCTCTTAAATGCTAAAATCACATCAAGTACCTGAAAACGCCTATCAATTCTGGGCCCAGGTGTTCTAAACTTAAAGGTATAGCAAGTCTAATTTCAAGCTCACTTGTGGGTAAAAGTTCAGTGAGATGATTGATTTCAAGAATTGCCCAGGCTATTACATTTGTTATATTCTTTTTTTCAAGGCAATCCCCACCCTTATTTTTATTTTTAAGTTACTACATATGTAGCAAAAATATTAAATACATCATAATAGAGGAATGCATTTAGGTCTATATCTGCCTTCTTTTCTGACTGTCCCGGGGTGGATACTATGTAACACAATTGTATAGCCTTCCAGATTCCCAATATTGATTGTTATCCCAGGATGGTTCATCTTGGCTATCTCCTCTTAGTTCTTTCCATTGAACTTCTATCTACTTTATCATTTTGTTTATATGAGGTAATAACCAACCTTCTCTTAATTGTTCCCCAATGCCCTCCATTGTTTTAGATAACACTCTAAATATAGAGCTCCCTATACTTTCTTCCAAATTGGCAGAACAGAACTTTGCACACTCATCGCACACTCATAGCGACTTCCTTCTGTACATTACTCATGTGCCACTTCATTGAAACAGGAGGTGGGTACCTCCTTTTCCTTTAGTTATTAACCTGTTCTCTAAGTGGACACTCAAAAGGACATGGTAAACCATCATGTTCTTGGCTTGCCCCACCTAGCCTGGAACCTCTGCTCTATTTTCCTAGGGCAGGAAAATCAGGCCTCAATATTCATGATCTATCATGCCTGGTATAGAGTTGCCGCTGTAAATGGAGCTGTGTCAGGAGAGAGGCGTGACTCTTTTGGCCATGCCTAGCTGGAATAGATTCTATATATGAAGTGGAGAAAATAAGAAACACCAGATATCAAACCCTCCTAGGTTGAAATGATAGCCCCAGACATCGGAGGGGGGGTGGTTGGAGAGGGCCTTTACTTTTACTGCACATGCCTGGAGTAGACCTCCACAGCATGGAACTTAAGAAGGCTGGTATGAAGTAGATTGTGCTTAGTTGTTCTTTCTATGATTTAATAGCTGTTCTTACATGAATTCTTCACAGTTGTCTGTATGCACGCAGAACAATTTCCAAAAATTTTAAATTATCATTATTATTATTATTATTTTGGAGAGGATTTTGCTATAGGGTGCGTGCACTTGCCAGAAAGACAGAGAGAGACAGAGAGATAGAAAGTGAGAAATCACCCCCAGGGGGTATGGCCAAGCCACAATCCCTTCTCCTCCATTCTCCTCTTGGGATCTTGGACAAACAAGCACATGCGCCCGGTGTGAGTTTAAGTCATCAGGTCCAGGACTTGAACCACAGTCGACCACACGGGAGTTCAGCAACATAGCCATTATACTAACTGCTGGTCCCAATTATTATTATTTTTATAATTTTTATCAGTTAAGCTGTTGTTTCACTAGAAAGAAAATGTTTTAAACTTCTAACTCCAAAAATGTCTCCTTTTTTAAGTTTTTCAGGGTTTTTGTTTTTTTAGTTATTTTCTTAGCATTCAACTGCATATGTGTGTGGTTTATTTTAAATCATTTTTGTTTGAGTAAATATTTGGAAGAAAAAGTGGGTATTTGGATATACTAAAACTAAACTTATTTTTGCCAAAGACATCTGTTCTCATTCTTTACATTTAATAATATCCTTTAATGACTAGTTAGAAGTATAATACTCACAATAATTATTTTTATATTCCCAGATACCAAGAAAAAATAAAATAAATTTTTAAATGACCAATAAGTTTCTTAGTTATGTTTTATTTTTAATTAAACTATAAAATAAAATGACAGACCATATTCAAGGTATGTCTTAATATGCTTTGAGTTAGCACTATTTTTATGTGTTGTTTTCATAATTTTACTAAAGAGAATGATTTGGGGTGAAGAAGTATTTAACTGGAAGGCAATACATGCTTATGGTTTTGCTATAGCTTGTGCAGCTGAGTTAAACATTTATTATAAAATGAACATATTTTATTTAGTCAATCATTGATATTTTTAAACCTGATCTTTCAAATAGGCTTTCTTTTGAAGAATCTTTCTGTCTCCAAAAGTTTATTTTTAATTTTTTCATAGAATTTTCATCATTACAATAGTTTATAAATATGTAATATCTTATTGTTTATACATAAACATAATATATCTAATAGAAATTATTTTTTGAGAGGTTTTTGCTAGAGGATGCATGCACTTGCTAGAAAGACAGAAAGAGACAGAGAGATAGAAAGCGAGAAATCACCCCCCCCCCCAGGGGGGATTTGCCACTCCGCAATCCATTCTCCTCCATTCTCCTCTCAGGATCTCGGACACGCACGTACACGCGCCCGCCATGAGTTTAAGCCACCGGGTCCAGGACTCAAACCACGGTCAGCTACATGGGAGTTCAGTGACAAAGCCATTACGCTAACTTCTGGTCCCTATAATTGAAATATTATAGACTAAAATAAAGTGGATTAAGGTCTTCACCTAAAAGTCAGGAATATGAAATATATTCAGGTACTAGTTTGTCTAAAATTATTTAATTAGAAATGGCCAAAATTTTAAAATGAGATTTTGTATAGTGAAGGCCTGTTTTTTTCCTACTTACTACAATTTTATTTACCAAGGGAAATTATAAATAAGATGTTGAATGATATTGTTCAATAAAATAATGAATAATCAATTAATAAAAGTTATGAGACATTGTCATCGATTGATCAATAATGATTTTACATTGGTCTCCTAATTTCTAATATGTCTGACCTTAACCAAGTTAGGCAGTCATTTTTTTATGGTTGTGTGCACTTCTATTTAATATTGAATTCAAATAAAATAAGAAACTTACAGCATGAAATCAGTTGCTAGTTTCAAGGAAGACCTCTTTCACCTTTGAAAATGTTATTATATTTAAAGAGGGAGATGAGATTTAATACTTGAAAGTTGCATTTTTTTTTCTTGACTCTGTGAATAATGTCATGGAGAAATGCCTGAATGCTGATAGATTAAACACAACAGCAACTGAAGTATGACTTTATTCTTTTACAGATCATTTTAGATGCAAAGACCAAAAATGAGAGGAGAGGAGTGAAAGATTGGGGAATTTTAGAGCTCTGATTTTACAAGAATGTAATTTTATAGTGTAAGGTTAGAAGGATAAGTCAAGAAAAGAATATAAAGTCTGCTCTCATATACTGATGCAGAACTTTCATTTTGAGGTCTAATGCTTCTGATGGTAAATGTCTTTCATGAAGGTATTCCCGGTTTTATGTATTTGGTTTTTACTGTATTGCTCCTCAGCTTCTACGTATCTTTGCCAAGGTAAAGAAAAATGTAATGTCACACATTCCAGAATGCTTTCTTCTTCTACAAATGATTTGAAAATCAACATGGTTTTAAATCCATTTTTGCATATGAGTACAAAATACCTTTTTACAATGTTCTTTGATATATTGGGTCATCAGGAATGTCCTGATATATTTTTCTGTGTTTTTTTTTCTATGCAAAAATGCATAACTAAATTACCCTTTAAGTAATTTTTATACTTTATGTCCATTATAAATACATCTTAGTCTTCTTTAGGATGATGAAACAGTTTATACTCACAGAATCCATGTCTTTACTTTTTTAAGAAAAAGAAAATCACTTGCCAACACTTTGCACATTATTCCACATCAGCAAAGAAGAACTTATGCACATTTTTAAGAGATTTTATTTGTTTAAAATTAGTTTAATTCTACCAAAAAATTAATAGAGATATCCCAATACCCATTTTCCCTGTGTAAGCATAACTTTCTCCCTTATCAATAGCCCTCATAAAAGTGGCCCATTTGTTGCAACTGATAAACCTGAACTGACACGTCGTAAGAATCTAAAGTTCATAGTTTGGATTATACACATAAAGACCTAAAATTTCTAGGTTTGCCATGTTCTCATCCCTTCCTCCCCAACCCTGGACTACCATTAATCATTTTACTGTCGTCACTGATTAGCTTTTTATAATGCTATGTACAGACTGTCACTACATAAGAACATTGAGGTCAACAGTGGACTACATATATGGTGGCAGAATACCAGGCCATCCTATGCAGTAGGCTACAACATTGAGGCCTGTATAAGTATACTCTATGATGGTTGTGCAATGTGACCTAAGGATGCATTTCTTAGAAAGTATTGCTCTTAATAAAAGACACACAACTGTTTGGGGAATCATAGTATTTAGTCCTTTCAGATTGGCTTCTTTTATTTATTAATATGAAGTTTCTTTCATGTCTTTCTGTGATTTGATAGCTCATTAATTTTTATTCTGCCCTAAATAATATTCCATTGTCTGAATGAACCATTTTTTATTGATTCAACTACTGAAGAACATATTGATTGCTTTTATGCTTTGATGGTTTTAAATAAAGCTTCTATAAACAACCGTATGCAGGTTTTCATGTGAAATAAGTTTTTAACACCTCTGGGTACAAAGTAAGGTACATGATTTTTGGATTATATAGAAAGAAATTGCAAAACTTTCTTCCAAAGTGGCTGCATTATTTTGCATTTAGTTGTGGTGAATGAATTCTTTAATTCATAATTTAGATTGATTTGTTAACTTTTTTTGAGAAAGATTTTTGCTATAGGGTACATGTGCTTGCCAGAGAGACAGAGAGTCAGGAAGTGAGAAATCACCCCTTGGGGCGGGAATGGGGTGGGGTGGGGGGAGGCGGTCATGCCGCAATCCTTTCTCCTCCTTCCTCCTCTCAGGATTTTGGCAATGCAAGCACACGTAAGTGACGTGAGGTTCAAGTCTCCAGGTCCTGGACTCGAAATGTGGTCAACTATGTGGCAGTTCAGTGATGTAACCATTACTCCATCTGTTGGTCCCTACTTGCTAATATTTTATTTAGATCTTTCACATTAATGTTCATGAAAGTTATTGGTCTGCAGCTTGCTGCTCTTGTAATGTCATTGCCTGGCCTCATAGGATGAATTAGATAGTATTCCTCTGTTTTCATATTCTGAAAAAGCTGTAGAATTCAGCACAATTTTATTATTTTTTAGAGATTTATTTTTGCTATAAGGTGTGTGTACTTGCCAGAGACAGAGAGATAGAAATTGATAAATCACTCACTGGAGGGAGAGGATGGCCATGCTTAAATCCTTTCTTCTCCACTCTACTCCCAGGGTTTTGGGTACACACACACATATGTACCTGGAATGAGTTTTAAGCCACCGGGTCCAAGACTCATACCATGGTCAATTATGTCAGAGTCCAGTGATGTAACCATTACGTCAAATGCTGATCCCACCAATTTTATTCTTAAATGTTTAATAAGATTCATCAGTGAACCCATCTGGGTCTGGTGCTTTCTCTTTTGAAGGTTATTAATCATTCATTTTTTTCTGTTTTTAATAGGTACATTCCTATTCAGAATGTCTATTTCTTTTTGTGCTAGTATTGACAGTTTATGTATCCCAAGGAATGATCTAAATTATCAACTCTCTGGCCATATGGTTGTTCATAATATCCCTTTATTATCTTTTCAATGTCTATGGTATCTATAGCGAAGTCCCCTTTTTCATATCTGATATCAGTAATTTGAGTGTTATCTTTTTCTTTTCTTTAAGATAGTCTGACTAGAGGCTTATAGATTTTATTGATACTTTTCAATGAACTAGCTTTTATCTTCTTTGATTGTATTAATTTATTATTTTCAATTTAAATGATATCTGCCTAAATTTTTATTTCTTCTATTTACTTTGAATTTAATTTGTTCTCCTTTTTTATAGTTTTTGAGGTGAAAAGTTGGATAATTGATTTTAGATTTTTTTTTTCCTTTCCAGCATATGCAAGTGTTCACAGTTACTTCAAAAAGCTTCTAGAAAATAGAATTAAAGGGGACAGCAGTTAACGTAATGGCTATGTCACTGGACTCTCATGTAGTGAACCGCGGTTCACGTCCCGAACCTGGTGGCTGAAAACTCACGCCGTGTGCGTGTGTGCCCAAGATCCCGAGATGAGAATGGAGGAGAAGGGATTGTGGCGTGGCCATCCCCCCTGGGGGGTGATTTCTCGCTTTCTGTCTCTCTGTCTCTATCTGTCTGGACAGCGCTCGCACCCTATAGCAAAAACCTCTCCAAAAAAAAGAAATAAGTAAAAAAAAAAAAAAAAAAATAGAATTAAAGTATAAGTTTATTTGGGTGCATTTTTGTTTGTTTGTTTTAAATCCATGCATAGTTTTTCCATGAGCTTTTTGAAGACTCTTGTATATTCAGTGTAATATATTTTGACCTAAGCACTATATTACTACATCCCCCAAATGTTAAAAGTTGTATTTTCAACTTCATTTAGTTTTTGATGTTACAATTTTTTTCTTTGAGATTATCTCTTTGTGTTATTTGGAGGTGTGTTATTTGATCTCTATGGATTTTTATTTTGTAGTTATTTTTCTGCTACTGATTTCTAGTTTAATTTCCAGTTTAATTGTGATTTGAATCAGACACCATATGATTCTGTTCTTTTAATCTTGCTACGTTGTATTTTATGGCCCATAATGTGGTCCATCTTGGTGTATATTCCATGTGAGAATTAAAATAATAAATGTTCTTGAATGAAGTAGTTTTAGAGATGTCAATTATATCTAGTAAATTGATGAAATTATTGGATTATATTATGTGTTTACTAATTTTCTGTATATTATTGATAGAGAGTACTAAAGTCTCCAACTATAGTAGTGAATTCATTATTATTTCTTTCAGGTCTATCAAATTTTGCCTCACATTTAAGGAGTCTACATAATTTTTATAAAAACTAGAATTAAATGACAAATTAATATGGAGGTAAAAATTGATGATATCCATTTTTAAAAAAGGTTTTTCACAGAGGGCATGTGTGCTCACCAGAGACCGTGAGAAGGAAGTTAGAAATTAGCCCCAGGGGGATGACCATGCTGCAATCCCTTTTCCTTTATTATCCTCCAGGGATTTTGGTAACACAGGCACATGGGCCTGACGCAATTTTCTTTTTTTTCTTTTCTTTTTTTTTTTTGCTATAGGGCACGTGCGCTCACCAGACAGAGAGAGACAGAGAGACAGAAAGCGAGAGATCACCCCCCAGGGGGAATGGCCACGCCACAATCCCTTCTCCTCCGTTCACCTCTCAGGATCTTGGGCACGTACACACACGCACCCAGTGTGAGTTTTAAGCCACCGGGTCCAGGATGCGAACCGCGGTTGACTACGTAGGAGTCCAGTGACATAGCCATTATGCTAACTGCTGGTCCCAAGCCTGACGCAGTTTTCAAGCTGCCAGATCCAGGACTCAGACCATGGTTGGCCATATGGGAGTCCAGAATCTTAACCACTATTCCACTTGTTGGTCTAAAACCTATTATTTAAAAAAATAATAATAATATACATTTTTCATGATCTTTTGACACTCATCTCATATTTGATGATCTATTCTTAGGCACATATACTTTAAAGATTGTTATGTCTTCATGAAAAATTGACCCCTCTGGCATTACACGATATCCTTCTTTCTCCTTGAAAATTTCCTTGCAAAGTCTACTTTGAAATTAATATTCCTGCTCTGTTTTCATTAGTGTTAACATGGTATATCTTTTTTCATCTTATAATCTACAAGAGTGGAGAGTTTTCTCTAGACAAGTAATTCGTTATCTGATTTTTTTGGTCCACTCTAGTGATCTCTTGTAATTGGTTCACTGACACCTTTGAAATTTGCAGCGATTATTGATATAATTGGTTTCATGTCTAGTAATCATTCTTGTTTTCTCCCTGTTGGTCTTATTCTTTGCTTCTCTTTTTCTCTTCTAATTCTATTCTGATTTTATGGTTTTAGTTGACCATTTTATGTTTTCATTTTTCTCTCCTTTCTCAGAATATTAACTATAAATTTTTTTAACTTCTTTTTTAGTGGTTGCATTAGTGCTTGCAATATACATTAATAATTAATCAAACCCCATTTTTCAATAGCACCATATTGCTTCTAAGGTTCCATGAGTGACTTATAACATAATCCTTTTACCTTACTATTTTATTTTCATTGACAGAGGGCACATTTGCTTACTAGAAAGAGATAGAGAGACAAAGAAAATGAAAGAGAGAAAGCAACCCTACATGGGGCATGTTCATGGTGTAATAATCCCTTCTCCTCCAGTTCTCCATCCTGTCAGTGTTTTGGTCATGTAACACACTTGGCACATTTTGCAAGTTTCTATGGCTGGATTTGGAACTGTAGTTAGGTAGACATGTGGGATCTGGGTCTGTTAACTACCAGGCTACAAGCTTGGCCCAACAAGCAATTTTTACACTTCCTTTCATCACTTGTGTTATTGCTGCCATGTATTTCACTTGCATATAAACATGCACATATGTGTATATTCATGTGTGAAAAATTTAATACATCACTTGAACAAATAATAGAATATCTAAGATCAATTAAGAATTAAAAGAGCCAGCCGATGGCATAGTGGTTACGTTGCTGGACATCCACATAGCCAACTGCATTCCAGTCGTAGATCCTCTGGCTTCACAATCATGCCAGGTGAATGTGTGTGAGTGCCCAAGATCCTAGCAGGAGAATAGAGGAGAAGGGATTGTGGCATGGCATACCCCTAGAGGGTGATTTCCTATGTTCTCTTTCACACTGTCTCTCTGACAAACTCAGTTGCCCTAAGGCAAAACCTGTGTTTTTTTTTTGTTTTTTGTTTTTTTAAAAAGAACCAGATAATTAGAGATCAGTGGTGGCACAGTGGTTAAAGTGCTGGATTCCCACATGGCTGACCACAGAGTCCCAGACCCAGTGACTTGAAGATCATGCTAGGCACGTGTGTGCGTGCGTGTGTGTGTGTGTGTGTGTGTGCATGCCCAAAATCCTGAGAGGAGAATGGATAAGGGATTGTGGACTGGCCATCGTCTATGGAAGGTGATTTCTCTCTCTCCTTGTCTCTGTCTTTTGCTGTCTCTCTGTTGCAAGCACATGCACCCTATGGCAAAAAACTAAAAAGAATAAATAAAATCATAATACTTTTTTTTTTAACTTTCACTTATTTCTTCTTTGATTTTTTAAATTTTATAATGTAGATTTAGTTTCTGACACATATTATCTTCCTTCTCTCTTTTTAAAATTTTGCTACAGGATGTGTGTGCTAGACTGAATAAGAGAGAGAGAGAGAGAGAGAGAGACAGAGAGAGAGAGAGAGAGAGAGAGATCATCCCATCCTTCCAGGGAGAATGGCCACATAGCAAACCCTTCTCCTTCATTCTTCTGTAGGGTTGTTGAGCATACACGCGTATGCACCTGACATGATTTTCAAGCTGCCAAGTTTTCAGACTTGAACTACTGTAAGATCTAGCCTCCTTAATCATCATAGTGCCTGTCTGGGTCCTTCCTTCTCCCTTAAGAATCTTTCACATGTTTACCACAAGGTATGCCTACTTGCAATAAATTCTCCCCCTATATTTTTTTCTTGAGAAAGTCTTTATTTTTTCTTCTCTTCTTTTCTTTATTTAATTTATTTCTTCCATAAGCAAGAGAGACAGAGAGAGCGAGCATCCCCAACAGGGTCTTGCTGTGATCCAAACCTAACTTTAGCCACACTCTAGGCAGTCTCTGGACATGAAACTTGAGCCTTCCCATTTGGGTTACCTGTTCAGAGCACTGTATTTTACTGCTGCAAACCAACTGGTCCCTTTCTTCACTTTTAAAGGGCAATTTCACACAGCATGAAACTTCAGTGTTTCTTTTATTTTTTTCCTTTTTTTTTTTTTTTTAATCCCAATACATTAAATTCGTCAGAATACTCTCATCTTACTTGCATGGCTTCTGCAGAGAAATAGGCCATCTTTTTTTTTTGTTTCCCTATAGGCATGGTGGTTTTGTACTCTAGCTTTTTTTTTTTCAAAAAAATTATCTTGTATTTTTTTATAGGATGAAAATAATATGCCTAGGTATAGTTTTAAAAATTGTTTCCTTATTTCCTTTTTTGCATTTATTCTTTTTGGTGTTCTCTTAGCTTCTTGGTTCTGTGGTTTAGTGTCTAACATTTATATAGGCAAATATCAGTCATTAATGTTTCAAATATCTCTTTATTCTTTTGTTTCTTTCTCATTATGATATTTTTTTAATATTTCTCTTTTACATAGGTCACACATTTTATAGGTGTCCCACAGAGCTTAGAGATATTTATGTCTTTTCCATTGTGAAGTTTTCTATTAAAAAATGTTTTAAGCTCAAAAAGTCTCCTCAGCAGTGTCTGAGTGTCAGTGCCAGCAGTGCCTACTACTAAATCCAACAAAACTCATCTCGTTTATGCTGCAGGGTCTTTGTCACTTGTATTTTTTTTATTCTTTTTTTTTCCATTAGAATTTTTGTCTTTGCTTATATTTTCTATATGTTCTTGCATCAATTAGAGCCCTTAGCAAACTAATCACGATTGCTTTGTATTTTTTGTATGATAATTCAACATCCCTTCTATGTCGGTTTCTGATGCTTTCTTGCTGTGTCTTCCAAGTGTGCTTTTTTGCCTTTCAGTGTGTTTCAAAACATATTCTTGGTAGCCAGTTATTCTGTATTGGGTAAATGTAACTGGTGTGAATAAGTATTTAGTAATGGTATAATAATGCGGGTAAGAGCAAACATTCTGTAGGTCTCAATCTTTGAGCAAGCCAATGCCTTTGAACTGTAAAATTCACCACTGTCATTATTTTTTCCTCCACCCTTAGGTATGGCTAGAGTGGACTACAGTTCATTGCTTCACTTTCCCCAAGTCAATTAGGCTATGATAATATTCCAAAAGACTAATTATTGGTTAACTAATTTATGTTGAGGCAAGACTTTATTAAAAATAACAGAAGATGCTAGTATATTTCAAAATAGTTCCTTTACCCATCCCCTGCTGGAAGCCTGGGCATAATTTTTTTCTCATATTACTTTGAGAACATGATAGAGATCCTGGAGATAAAACTCAGAAATGTAAGAGCCCCATATGACGCGGTATCCTTGATTCCTAACTCCTGGTCCTGTACACACTCGACATCCAACAAATCAATATTTATACAGGATTTCCTATTCCAGCACTGCTTCCCGTAGAAACTTCTGTTCCCATTAGTTGTCCTCTGTCGCTGCCTGTCCTCTGCAATTTGAGACAGGCATTTTCCTTGTACTCTATCTTCTCTGAGGAATCTAAGAAGAGTGTGAATTTTCTGCTTGTATAACTTTTTACTTATTGTTAGGACAGTGGCAACTTTTGAGCACCTTATATGTTGAACTTGGTTATGCTCTTTGTAAGCTTAATCCAGCTTTGTTTTTTAATATTATTGTAATTTAGTTATAAATATATATATATATATATATATATATATATATATATATATATAACTAAAGAAAGATTTCTTGCTATAAGGTATATGTGCTCACTGGAAAGACAGAGAGAGACAGTTAAAAAAATCACCCTGTAAGAGGTACAATAGCTGCAATATATTTTCATTCTCCTCTTGAAATTTTGGGCATACTTACACAAGTGCCCAGCATGAGTTTCAGGCCTCTGGGTCCAGAACTCAAACTATAGGGGAATCCAGTGCCTTAACCATTACACCACCTACTGGCCCTAATATATATTTTTTTAAGTAAAACATATTATAAGAGTCTTGGAATAGTTCATGTAAAACATATATTATGCAAAAAACTATATATGGATTTTAAAAATTATTTGCAAAACATACTTTAATTGTTCTTTGCTGTGAACTTTTCAAAGTACTCTTATATTACCTCTATTATTTTATTTTAGTCAATATTTATGTTTTACTGAACAAGTCAAGTCACTGGGACATTCCATCTTTATCTTATAATTGTTGACCAGTAAAGAGAGTGGAGAGAAAATTGATTAGCTTAACCTTAATTACCTAAATAGTGAGAAGAGTGTTAGAATAAATAGCACATTAGACTCTGAATGACCTGATTATTATACTTTCCAATCAAGTTTCCACTATAGACTACAGACATTTGGTATATATTGAGCAGGGTCGTTCTTTCATAGTCTGACTTGCTTCACTTAACATTAAATCTTTTATGTTCATCCACATTGCAACAAATGTCATGTCTCATTCTTTTTTTTAGCTGAATAGTATTACATAAAGTACACATGCCACATTTTTTTTTTTTAATCCAGTCTTGTGATCTTGGAGATTCGGGTTGATTCCAAGATCTAGCAATTATAAATAATTGCTGAAATAAATATGGATATACAAGCAGTTTTCCATCTGCGGGTTTTCTTTCTTTCTTTGTTTTTAAGAGAATGTTTGCTATAGGACACATACAGTCACTTGATATAGAGACACAGAGAGAGAGAGAGAGAAAGAGAGACAGAGAGAGAGAGAGAGAGAGAGAGAGAGAGAAATCACTCCCCAGAAGGGATAGTCACACCACAATCCCCTCTTTTCCATTATCCTCTTAGGATTCTAGGCAGAGATGCACATGTGCCTGACATGATTTTAAGCCACGGGTCCAGTACTCAAACTATAGTTGACTATGTGGGAATCCAGTAAATAATTACACCATCTTCTGGTCACTCCATCTGAGGGTTTTCTTATCCTTTGGATAGAATACAAAAAGTGAAATTACTGGGTTGTATGGTAGTTCTATTTGTAAGTTTCCAAGAAACCCCCTTATTATTCAATATTTTTCTAATACTTAGTAAGACAAGTAGTTCTACATGATTTGCTGGTCATTTGGGGTATATTATGTGAACCTCTGGTAACTATTCAAATCTCTTTTTAAAGTTTATTTAATTTCTTTTTTTTTTTTTTTTTTTTTTTTTGGAGAGGTTTTTAAAATGACTCTGAAGAAACTATTTCTCATGCCCCTCCACCTCTGAGGAGCCAAAGGAGAGGATCTCTAGTCTTTAAAGCCAAAAACTTGAAAACGCCTACTGTGGATTCTGGTACTTCCTCCCATAGAAGAATAGAGAAATTGTCAGAGAGCTAATGCACATTGTAGGGAACAGCTACAGAAATCTACTTAAATAAAATAAAAATAATTGTAAAAAGAAGTACAGACTCATCAAATGTCTACAAATCAAATAAAATCTCAAGAACCATGAGAAAACTTGAAAATCTCTCTCCCTCAATGGAACAGAGTAATTCATTTGTAGCATCAATATAGAATGTCTTCATACATAATTTTGATTACTTAATTTTTGGTTTGCCTACCTTTTATTGCTGTGAACAGGGACAGATTTTTGAAATTCATTGTGCCCAACCAAATAATTTATAAAGTTGATGACTATTTATTGATTTTTTAAATCAATTTCTTAATATCATCATCATATTTTTCATCTTTATCACTGTCAATATTGAACATCTGCCTAAGCAGTAGCAATTTTTATTATGATTAAGAAGTTTAGTAAAATAAACCATTAAAGTAGCCTCTCACTATAATTACAATAATCTACATACCTATCAAACTAAGGAAAATTATTAAAATATAAATAATTCATTAAGCAACTAAACAAAGCAATTTTTTCCATCATTGTACATCCCCTATTCTGCTCCACTTTTTATTCAAAGAATTTTTTTTTTTTTGAGAGGTTTTTTGCTATAGGGCGCGTGCTCTCGCCAGACAGACAGAGAGAGACAGAGAGACAGAAAGCGAGAAATCACCCCCAGGGGGGATGGTCACGCCGCAATCCCTTCTCCTCCATTTTCCTCTCGGGATCTTGGGCACGCACGCACACGCGCCCGGCGTGAGTTGTTAGCCACCGGGTCTGAGACGCGAACCGCGGTCGACTACGTGGGAGTCCAGCGACATAGCCATTACGCTAACTGCTGGTACCCCAAAGAATTGTTTAAAAGATGTTTAGCCCTTATTTCCATTATATGTTTAGATTTTATGCTAACAAAGGGCTTCAACATTGTCATTCTGTTATAATCTTTTCCTTCTTTCCATTTTATTATTTTCCTTTTTTTTCCAAATAAAATGTTCTTGGTTGTAAATAACAAAAAACTTAGAGTTATTCCAAAAACTCAGCAATAAGCTCAGCTATTAATCCTGAAAAATGCCAGAATTTAAGATTTGTCCAATACACAATCAGAATACTTTTTTGAGAGTTTTTTTTTTTTTTTTTTTTTTTTCACTATAGGGCATGTGCGCTCGCCAGACAGACAGAAAGAGACATAGAGACAGAAAGCGAGAAATCACCTCCCAGAGGGGATGGTCACGCCGCAATCCCTTCTCCTCCATTCTCCTCTCAGGATCTTGGGCATGCACGCACACGTGCCCGGTGTGAGTTTTAAGCCACCAGGTCCGGGACGCGAACCGCGGTCGACTACGTGGGAGTCCAGCGACATAGCCATTACGCCAACTGCTGGTTCCCACAATCAGAATACTTTTAAAAGTTATTATTTTTTTACATTAACTCACTGTTTATCATTATAGCATACCAAATGATTTTTAACCATGGATATATTGTATATTGGTTCAGTCAAAGATATTACCATACATTGTTATCAACAGATAATTTTCTATTTTTGTGTCCCTTAAATGTTTGGCTTCTTTCTTTTTCCATTTGATTCCCTCCCTTTCACCTTTCCCCCATTTCCTACCCTCCTCCCACACTGTATGTAGTATCCACAGCTACTCTCTATGCTTTTATATCTCCTAATCTTTCAGTTTCTCCTACAGAGTGAAGACACTCAGTATATATTGAGTGGGGACATACAATGCCTCTCTTTCATATTCTGGTTTGTTTTACTTAGCAGTAAATCCTCCATATTCATCCTTTCTATGCCAGGTTTTCATTTTTCTGCTTTCTATAGTGTTGGTCCCTTCCTATCACTGATTCCTCAATGAATATAACATTACTGCCAAAAGCAAGAGAAATGTGGAGACACAGCACCTATTTCAAGCAGAAGAAAGAAAAATAGAATAATTGTTTTTTTTTTTTTTTCTTTAAATAATAAATGTTTTCTTACCAGGGAAGCAGACTTGCTTGGAGCTAGCTTATGAACCAATCATGGTCAAGAAAATGAAAAAATGGTTGGTGTAGATTGTCCCTGTACCAGATCTCTGGAATTTTAATTCCTACAGGTAAATTGGGAAGGAATCTGATTGAGGATTTACTATTAATAACTTTTTTATCTTTTATCCTTTATTTAAAACACATGTTAGTTTGATTGCCTGTAATATTTCAGTACTCTTCAGAGTCCTTATATTAGTGGAATTAATTCTATTATTTTACATGGGTATCTTAAGTTGTGAATCAAAAATTCTTCACTGTATTTTTATCATTTAACTATTGAAAATAATTTAAAAGAAAATTATCAAAATTTTAAAGGAAAGGTAAAGAACTGCATAATTTGTGATCTATCTATCTATATTTGTTTCATTACTTATAGTTTTATTAACTTTCTTCTTTTATTTGTGGGGGGAGAGGTTTTTTGCTATAGGGCACGTGCACTTGTCAGAAAGACAGAGAGAGACAGAGAGATAGAAAGCAAGAAATCACCCCCAAGGGGGATGGCCACACCGCAATCCCTTCTCCTCCATTCTCCTCTTGGGATCTTGGGCATGCACGTACACGCACCCAGTGTGAGTTTGTCACTGGGTCCAGGACTTGAACTGCTGTCGACTACATGGGAGTCCAGTGTCATAGCCATTACGCTAACTGCTGGTCTCTTATTTACTTTATTCTTAAATGTATGTCAAATATAATTTTCTTAAATGTTTACTTAAATAATACTGGAGGGACCAGCAGTTAGCGTAATGGCTATGTCGCTGGACTCACATGTAGCCGACTGTGGTTCAAGTCCCGAACCCGGTTGCTTAAACTTACGCCAGGCACGTGTGCGTGCGTGCCCAAGATCCCAAGAGGAGAATGGAGGAGAAGGGATTGCGGCATGGCCATCGCCCCTGGGGGGTGATTTCTCGCTTTCTGTCTCTCTGTCTCTCTGTCTGTCTGGCGAGCACACACGCCCTATAGTAAAAAAACCTCTCAAAAAAAAAAAAAAAAAAAAGGAATACTGGAAAAACATTTTTTCCATAATTGTGCAGGTACATTAGAACTGCCTACCTGTGATTATAAATTGCTGTTTTTATTCTAGGAGTAGTGTACCCAATAGCTTTATTGAAAAGAAAAAACTTTTCAGATTAATACTAAAAAGAAATTGCTGTCTGAGGAGAGACAATTAGGAAAAAAGATCTTATTAAAAATAAAAATAAATTTAATTATCCTGGTCTTATAGAGGAGCAAATATTGGAAGAAAGAAAGTGTCTTTTTAGTTGAACTCTTGTTCTGCCCAAACTCTCCAAGGTTATCTTAACCTAGAACTGTCAAGAAGTACTACTCTTAAAGCTTAAACAGGTTTAAATAAGTTATTTTTAAGAAACAGGCATTTTATAGCAAACCAGAGCATTTCAGAGATAGTTCTTCTACTCCTCTCTCTAAGGGGAGATAACAGAGAGTAAAATAAAATACATTGAACTAATAAAAATAAAGTCATGTGGATGAGAAAATTCAGTATTATTTTATCACTGAACTAATGAACCTGATATCAAATATCATGGCTACATAAATGAAAGTAAATATGTAGATAGAATCCTGTATAATAAAAATATTTTAGTTAAGATATTGAGTCAATAAAACTATAAGACTAATAAATGCATTAAATTTTAAATTTCACATAGGAAATCTGGCCATATTTTTTCAAAATGAAATTTATTAGTATGAAATATACACATACTAATATGAGTATAGACAATTTTTGGAGTGTAACAATTAGTATGCTTCATTTTTTAAAGAAATTTTTGCTATAGGGTGAATAAGATCACCAGAGATACAAAGAGAGACAGAAAGAAAGAAGTGAGTAATCATGCCACAATACCTTCTCAATTCTACGCTTAGGATTTGGGGCATGCACACACACATGTGCCTAATGTGTTTCAAGCCTCCAGGTCCAGGACTTGAACTGTGGTCTGCCTTGTGGGAGTCCAGGTCCTTTACCACTACACCACCTGCTGGCACCAAACAGGTAATTTTTACATATATCTTATTTAGACATAATCATTCAATATATATTTGTTATAATTCTAGAAAACTCATAGAATTCAATACAAAAATTACTTTTTATACTACATATAGTTTTGTAGCTTGCAATAGTTTCTTTGCACAATAAATATTTACAAATATATTAATATCATTTTATACAAGGTCCTTTAACTGTGCTCAAAACATAATATAAAAAGATATAAATTTCTATTATCTGAAAACATAGGGAACCCGCAGTTAGCATAATGGTTATGTCTCTGGACTCCCACGTAGTCAACCTTGGTTTGCGTCCTGGACCCGGTGGCTTAAAACTCATGCCGGGCGCGTGTGCATGCGTGCCCAAGATCCCGAAAGAAGAATGGAGGAGAAGGGATTGCGGCGTGACCATCCCCTCTGGGGGGTGATTTCTCGCTTTCTGTCTCTATGTCTCTCTCTGTCTGTCTGGCGAGTACACGCACCCTATAGCGAAAACCTCTCCAAAACAAACAAACAAACAAAAAACATAAACTGATAAAATTAAATTTACCTTTTAACTGTCCGGGATGATTTTATTCTTCATGTCTATTTGCATTTTCAAGATTTTTTCTTGCTTTTCTATTTTTAAGATAATATAAATGATTTTTTTTAATTTTTAATTTGCTAGAGGGCATGTATACTCACTTATGAAACACAGAGAGAAAGAGAAAGAGGGAGAATGAGAAAGCACCACCCATGGGGGATGGTCATGTAGCAGTCCCTTCTCCATTTCCCCTTTTGGAATCTGAGGTGCCTGTGCACACACACCTGGCATGGTTTTCAAGACACCAGGTCCAGGACTTAAACTGCAAAGTTGGTCATGTAAGACCCAGTCATCTTAACCAACATGCCACCCGTAGTCCAAAATTAACATTATTTTTTACAAGTTTATTTATTTTTCTTTTTTTTCCAGGTTTTTGCCATAGAGTGTGTGTGCTTCTTGAGAAAGAGAGAGAAAGAAAGAGAGAGAGAGAGATCAAGAGAGAGAGAGAGAGAGAGGAGAGAGAGAAAGAAGAAAATGAGAGATCATCCCCACTGGGGGGATGGCCATGCTGCAATTCATTCTTCTCTGAGGATTTTGGGCATGCATACACATTCGCCCAGAATGAATTTTAAGCCTCCTGGTCTGGAATTCAAACCACAGTTAGTTGGGTGGGAGTTCAGCACCATAACCACCACATCACCTACTGGCCTCTTAAAATTTTATTTCTACGTGAGTGAAAGAGTTGAAGTGGGGTATAAAAAGACAGAGAAATAGCACTCCAATAAGGTCTACTTTTCACCTCCAGACCCAGCCAATCCCAGTTCATAGACACATGTGTTCCCCAAGTATTCAGAGAGGTCTCCAAGTTTGAACCAGAACTTTCTCATGTGGTTCAGTCTTAAAGAACAACTTGTCTTTCTGTGGCACCACTGTCCAGGTCCAATAACATTTTTGTCAGTCTCTTGAGTCTCTGTGACCACTACATCCGGCTTTATCTTCTACGTTTTCACTTTGTTCATTCCTTTCATAAGAGAGAAAGAGGTATCTCCGACAGGATCTCACCACACTCACTGTCCTTGCCCATGCTCCGACACAGCCATGATTATAAGAGTATTTGGACACACCTGACATGTTCAGGTAGACCTGCAAACTGAGCTCAGTTTCTTCATGTTGCTTCAGTGTTATTAAGAAGTGCCTTACTACCTGTGCCACCAGGGCTGCAATCACTACTCCATTTTAGGGTGGGCTGGAAACTGGTCAAGGGTTGTTCCTATGGCCTCAGCCTGGTGAGGAGCTACATCAACCAGTGCACATAGTCTTGGCTAAGCCAGGATGTATTTTTCATTAAAGACACATTACCACATACTAAGGTGTGTGGTAAGGTTTGGAAACCAAATATCAATATACAACCTATTATCTTACTTACTGTCCCTGGATACTATTTGGGAATAATATTTATATAAGGTTTATAAGCTATGTTCTGTTTTCTATCTTTTCTGGGCTCAGTGATTTTATTTTCCTTATCAAGATAAGATTTTGAGATACAGCATGTTACATTTCTCTGTCTATACTGTGCTGACCAGAACACAAATATATCTTACCTATTGTGCATTGCAAAACAATTCGTCTGTATCTGACAAATGTTAGAATGGTCTAAACTTGTCCTTTCAGAAGGAAAACAAATGTCTAAACAGCTGTAAAAATAATATCTATTAGGAAGGTTAATGTCTCTTTTTAACTTTGTATATGACACTCAAAATTATATAGTCTCAAATTATTATTATTGTTTTAAGGTTTTTGCTATAGGGCCGATGAGAGAGAGAGAGAGAGAGGAAAAGTGAGAAATCACCCCTTAGGTGAGATAGCCATACCACCAAACCTTCTCCTTCATTTCCTCTCAGAATTTTGGGCATGCATATACATGTAGCTTCTCTGATTTTCAAGCACTCAGGTTTGGGACTCAAACTGTGATTCACCATGTGAGAGTTCACTATGCCACTTACAGGCCCCAATAGTCTCAAATTACTGAAACAAAACATATTTTTAATTTTGAGAACTATTGAACTAGAACTCATCACCTAATACTCTAAGTAACCAACAAGCATTGCATTTGATTGGTCATGTCTATAAAACAAGTTGTAATTCTTCATTATATCATTCATCCAAAGTTTGATGTTACCTATAACTGTGTTTCTGTTTTCAATATTTGTATTCTGTCTATTCATAGAAATTTAAGGCAAGCATTTCGTTAAATACCAGCAATGTACTCCACCCCAGATGATGCTGTAGATCCAAACAATTCTTAGATTTCAGCCTGAGTTGCTGAGCAGAGGACCCGGGTAGCCCTGGTTTAAACTCCTACTCCATTGACACTGTGAGATACTAAATTTGTTACACAGCAATAATAATTGAGTTTGCAGCAGAACAATTATGAACTATTTTGGAGTTTCTAACCTGCACAAGACAAGTGTATTGCAGCAGTGATACAAAGGCTAGGAAAGGGGGTGGAAGCTGAGAGCTGCTTATACTGTGCATGGTACAACATCTTTTGAAATTGTCCTTTCATCACTTATAAATTAGTAACATGACTCTCAGTCCTAGGGTCTTCACTAGATAGATGATACCACACTAGCTAGTTAGAAATAAGTAGCTACTATGACAATAAGAATAAGTAAAATAGTCATGAAAAATACTCCACTGAGTGAAGGAGTGGTAGAAGAAGATGTAAAAACACGAGATGCGGATGAGAATTTTTTTTTTTTAAAGAAATAGAAGTCAAGATTTAGATCCTTGATCCAACTTGACTTGATTTTTGTCAAAGGTGAGAGGTAGGGGTTCAGATTCATCTTTCTACAGGTGGTAATCCAGTTTTTCCAACACCATTTGCTGAAGAGGTTTTCCTTTTCCCACTGGATTGACTGGTACCCCTTGTCAAAAATCAGTTGACTGAATGATTGGGAGTTTATTCCTGTGGAATCAATTCTCTTCCATTGGTCCACATGTCTGTTCCTGTGCCAATACCATGCTGTTTGATTACCACAGCTTTGTAGTATATTTTTGAGTCAGGAAGTGAGATGCCACCCACTCCACTCTTCTTTTGTAGAATTGCTTTGGCAATGCGGGGTCTTTTATTATTCCAGATGAATTTTATGATTATCTTTTCTAAATCCATGAAGAATGTATCTGATACCTTGATTGGCATTGCATTAAATAGGTAGATTAATTTGGGTAGAATTGCCATTTTGGTTATATTAATTCTTCCAATCCAGGAACATGGGATGTCCTTCCACTTTTTTCTGTCATTTCCAATTTCTTTTTTTAGCTACTCATAGTTTTCCTTGTGGAGGTCTTTAACTTCTTCAGTTAGATTTATCCCTAAGTATCTTATACTTTTTGTGGCTACGGTAAATGGAACAACTTTTTTCAGTTCTATCTCCGTCTGCCTGTTGTTTGTATATAGAAACGCTATAGACTTCTGTATATTCATTTTGTATCCTGCAACTTTACTGTATTCGTGCATTACTTACAGAAATTTCTTCATGGAAATTATTGGGTCTTCTATGTACACAATCATGTCATCTGCGAATAGAGAGAGTTTCACCTCTTCTTTTCCTATTTGGATGCCTTTAATTTTTTCCTCTTTTCTGATTGCATTGGCGAGGACTTCCAGTACTATGTTGAAAAGGAGTGGAGAAAGTGGGCATCCTTGTCTTGTACCCATTTTTAGCGGGAAAGCTTTCAGCTTTTCTCCATTAAGGATGATATTTGCAATGGGTTTATCATAGATAACTTTTATTGTGTCGAGAAATGACCCTTGTATGCCGAGTTTGCTGAGCGTCTTGAGCATAAAGGGATGTTGTATCTTATCAAATGTTTTTTCTGCATCAATCGATATGACCATATGTTTTTTGTCTATCTGAATAATCCTTTCCAATATCTCTAAGCCAGGACATTTTGAGCCTTCTATAAGGGATTTTCAAGAAGTACATGGAAAAATGCATATTATGAGAAAACTGAATGGTTTTAAAATATTTTGCAGCAAAATAAAGTAGTAATTTATTGTATTTTCCAAGAACTTTTAAACTCTACTCATATATTACCATGTATAGTATTTTTCTATTTATTTATCCCTGTATTTTATTCAAATAGAAAAAAATCACAAGTACATATTTTAACTTAATCTCATTTCTTATATTAGAGAAGACATATGCATTTTTTCACCTTTTTCTCTCTATATATATGATTACATAGAAATGATTATTTTGTTATGATCCTGGTATGTGGATATTCTTATTCTGGCTTATTCAACTAATATCCTATTACATACATTTTTGTTCTTTTCTATACTTTCCTATTATAAAAAATGAATCAGAGCTTCAGTGAATAACAATATATCTAAGCATATTTTTATTTGCATTTGACTGAATTATAGCTATTCTTTTATTAATTAATTAATGTATTTATTTTGAGAAACAGTTTTTACTGTAAGGCACACGTGCTTGCCAGAGGTACAGAGAAAGACAGAGAGACAGAAAGTGAGAAATCACCCCGAGGGGAATAGCCACGCTACAGTCCTTTCTCTTTAATTCTCCTCTAGGGCTCTCGGGCATGTGCACATATGCACCTAGCATGAGTTTTAAGTTGCCGGGTTCAGAACTTGAACTCTGGTCAACTATGTGAGAATTCAGTGATGTGACATGACATGATGAAACCCTTATGCCATCTCCCGGTCCCTATCTTTTTATTTTTTAATCCTTAATTTAAGGTATGTTCTTAGGTATGTATCTTGCATGAAACTTTTTTTTTCTATTGCAGAGTTAAATCTCTTTGCATTATTGATATGACAAATATGTCTAATGGTAGTCTTGTGATAATATTTCATAGTATTGTAATCATTTTTGTGTATTTTAAATATGCTTTATTTTCTTAATCTTTTAATAGCAGTTCCCATGTTTAGGAAAGCCCCTCAGATTACTTGGGTAGCCACCTCTACTTGTGTGTCATTTCATAATTTCTTTCTAACTTCTCTACCTTCCACCTTCCATCAATATAATATCTACTCTTTTCCTTGTATTATTATTATTATTTTTTGAGGGGGAGAGAGGTATTTTTGCTATAGGGCATGCGCACTCACCAGAGAAACAGAAATTGAGAAATCACCTCCACACCCCCACACCCCCCACCGGAGGATGACCATGCTACAATCCTATCTCCTCTATTCTCTTCTCGGGATCTTGGGCATGTACACATTCACTGCTGGTGTGTTTTAAGCGATTCTCCTCCATTATTGTTAATATTTTTATTCATATATTTTCTACCAGTTACATCCAATACCATTAGGTATCCCCTCCTTTGTTTCAATCTTAGTTTCACAGTTAAATATGTTCTGTGTTCACTCCAGACATTAAGCATGTTTTCTCAACCATCAATTGTTACTGAAATACATTCTTTAGAACATTTGTCTGTGGTCTTCTAGAATTCTAAGCTCTAGCGCTAATCCTCTAAACTCAAAGGTTCATCTTTGTCTTTATATATGAAGAATTTCTTAACTAGATATAACATTCTTGACTGACAATATTTTCTTGAATATTTTACAGATGTTGCTCAACAAGTACTGCTCTTGAGAATTAAGATACCAACCTAATTTCTTTTCCTTTATACGCAACTAATTTTTTGATAAAGTATTCCTTATCTTTGCTATTGTTATTTTACGTCTATTACTATTATTATTTATACGTTCAATCACTATATATCATTTAGTTTATTTAGAGAATTTACCCAATATGAAATATACCTCAGACCAGTCAAGTTGATAATACTACACATCATCATCAACAGTTTACCTTTTTAAAAATTTTGTTGTCTGAATTCTGTTAGTTTTCTCAAAAACTTCATCTCTTATTTGTCCTCTATGAATTTGGTTTTTGTTTTTATTTTATTTTATTTTATTTTATTATTTTATTTTTTTAGTTCTTGCTTTAGGATTCTTTCAAGGATACAGTTACTTCTTTCACATTGTATTAGTTTCTTCAAGAATACTATTTTTTTTTTTACTTTTAACAATCTTTCATTTTCACATGGGTTTAGTAAAAAAAATCCTTTGTATTATTGTTTAACATAAATGAGTCAATGCTTCATGTCATTGTTGCTTTAACAAAGGGCTTAAAAATAAAATTTTTTGTGTAGTATCTTCTCTTTGACCCTGGATTTCCTTGATCTTTTCTCAATCTTTTCTCTTTTCCCCACTTTAAGAAGTTGCCTTTTTTGGGTGACCTGTAAGATCTGCAGCTTTTGATATCACAGATTATGTGAAAACAACTTTCTCTGCTTCTGTCAGCAATGCCATTCTGGTCAATCATTTTTGCACACCGCAGTTGCCTCTCAACAAATATATTAGAGATTGATGAGATTTTTCCTGCTCCTGGTACCTCAGAAGTTTCTCATCTTCCCTGTAGCACTTTCTTGGCTCCTAGAGAGAGTTCTCACAATGAGTACAAGTTGTCAGATCCTAGAAGGAAGTGAGTGGCACACTCAATACGGGAATTTCGCTGTGTATGGTTCACAGTGAAAGCATTTACAAGACATGAGGCTGGTTAGAAGTACAAAGAATAATGCAGGAATATGCAAGAAGGAGCAGCAGAACTCTAACTCTCTGGAGCATGAGGGTTGAGAGGAGGAAGTGACTGGTAGAATCAGAAAAGGGTGAGTAGAGAAAGTTACTGAAAGGGACTGTAACACCTATGCCAAGTGCACACGTAACCCAAATACAAACTGACATCATAGGCCAGACAATGGCACAATGGGAAACACAGTGCTCTGACAGCCAGTTCCACAGGAGAGGGCAGCCAGTAAGCCTTGCTAAGAGCTTATTTGTTATTTAATTAATTAATTAATATTAATTCATTTGGAAATCAAATATTTTCACATTTTTATTCATCAGTGACATTCAGTTAACTTCTTTATCAATTAGAAATCCTAGAAATACAATTGGCTCACTCCTTTATTTTACCACAGTATTTTACCATATCTTATCAGTAACCAAGTCCTAAAATTTCTATTCAAAATTCCCCACAAGTCGTTTTTCTTTATTCTCTATATCACTGCCCTTCCCAAGCTTCTTCTATTTCTTGCGCCACAGGAGGTAGTAGTCTTCTGTCTATCCATAATGGCATGTCACTCACTCTAAAATTAATCTAATCTTCCTTAGGACTAATTATGCCATATATATATATATATATATATATATCTGCTAAAAACTATTCTGACCCTTATCAATTACACCCCCTAGAGGTTTTACATTCTAATTATAATGTCTGATATCACTTGGCATTTTAAGAATAAACAAATAGTGTATAAACACTGCTTCTGGTAATATGTTCCACACTTTCTGATTTTTATGGTTTTAATTTGCCAGAGGGCAGATGTGGTAACAGAGACAGGCAGAGAAAGAGAGAAGCAGAAAATAAGATAGCACCCACATGGGGAATCATCATTCCACAATCCTTTCTCCTCCGTTTCTTCCTCCTTTTGGGATTTTAGGCATGGATGCACAAGTTTCCCCACATGTTTTCAAACTGCTAGGTCTGGAACTCAAACATGTAAGTCGGCCATGTGAGATCAGATGCCTTAACCACCCTGCTACTAGATGGTACATGCATTGTTATTTTATTATACGAACAGAAGAAATGCCATTAGATGTATATAAACTAAAGAAGAAAAAGTTGAAACTGAAGTGGAAAAATTAGACTCAGGAATAATATCAAAGTTTTGTTTAAAATGAAACATGCTCTAAGAATCAGTAAATTTTTATTAAAGAGTCTTAAGAGTCCTGTCTTCAATTTGGACAAAAAATAAGTTGTATTTGTCATTTTTATACCAGAATATTTATTTCTTTTCATTTAGTCAACTATTTTTTTTAATGCCTGAATTTCTGGATCCTCACAACTACAAAAGCAAATTCTATAAGCTGAATTATTAATGTCCACAAAAAATGTATGGATATGAATTTATTTTTAAGCAAACCATTTAATACAAAAACAGTTTTTATACTCTTGGTACTACATATAAATCAATTCTTTGAAAAGCACATAAACATCGCCCATTAACATGGTATATATGTCCGCTACTTATTTTCACATATAGCATATACAACATGACATTTATTATTCAGTCACCTTGTATAAAGGGTTTTGTTTTGCCTGATCTTGCTTTGCTTCCCATTGATTAGATGAGAATGGAAGCAGAACTTTGTCACTTCACTGGAAACTGTCTGGATAGCAATTGTGTGTATCATAAATCAATTCTACCAGGAGAGCTGCTCACAACCAAAGTCGATATCACGGTATAAAACACCCATAATAGAAACCCAGATGAAATAAACCTAAGCACTTGCTTTTCCAGTGAACTTCAGTTTTTCAAATGTGTACAGTAATACGATAATGCCATGCATTTATCATTTTTCCTCTGTATTTAGCAGAGTAGATAAGTTGGAAACAATTTTAGTCATGAAATAGTAAATAAAATAACTGAATCTTAAAATTTAGTTACAGCTCAAGATGTATAGCATATGTAAACAGAAAAATCTACTCAATGAAATCTGAATTATCATGTTCCACTAATAGGTCCTACTGATTATTTAAAAATTATACAAATTATTCCAAATTCTGTTCAGTATATGTTGAACCTATTCTATGCATTAGCATATATATTATTTTCACTGTATATTCCTCATTTTATTTGCATGCCTGAATTGTTTGACTTCTTTACAATATCTATAACTAAAAACATTGCCATTCAACTTGTTTGCAATTATTTACATGTTAGCATCATATAAATCTAGAGAGAGAGAGAGAGAGAGAGAGAGAGAGAGAGATTGACCTGTAAGAGATATAAAGTTGAAATAATCCAGTAATATATTCTTTTTAAAATTTTTATTTTATTTTATTTATTTATTTATTTTTTTTTGCCATAGGCCATGGGCACTCACTGGAGAGAGAGCAAGAGAAAAAGAGGGAAAGTGAAAAGTAACCCCTAAGAGGGGATGGTCATGCCACAGTCCCTTCTCCTCCATTCTCATCTGGATTTTGGGCACACATGCACATGCATCTGGTGTGATTTTCCAGCCTCTGGGTCTGGAACAACTTGAACTATGGTTGACCGTGCAAGTCAAACACCTTAACCACCATGCCAAATGTTGGCCCAATATATTCTCACTTTGTAAAACATACACTAAAATTGGAATGATACAGAAAATATTATCACAACTTAATATATTATTTTTAATTTAATGTACTTTATTTTATTTTAATTTCTTTTATACATTTAATCACTATACATCACTTAACATGTAAAGTAAATTTTCCAACATGAATACATTTGTCTTTAACTGGAAAGTAAGTTCTCCTTTGTAAAGTATTACTACTGGTATTTATTCAATGAGTATAATATTTCAGATATATTGAAGATAAGGGAAAAATTCATCACCTTAAAGATCAAAATTTTATTCACTTCAATGTTTTTAATGAATAAGTAAAAAAGTGTATGTATTTATAATAGACACATAAGTGTGTGTGTATGGGTGTGTGTGTATATGTATATATATTTAGAAAGAGAGCGAGAGAGAGAGACAAAGACAAAGGAGAATATAATCAAAAATTGAAAACTGAATATAATAAAAAGTTAGTGGAAACACAGACTTTTCATTTTCTTTTGGCACACTTTTCTTTAAAAAAAACATTATTGGGAACCAGCAGTTAGTGTAATGGCTATGTCGCTGGACTCCCACATAGTCGACCGCGGTTTGCATCCCGGACCCGGTGGCTTAAAACTCACGCCGGGCGCGTGTGCGTGCGTGCCCAAGATCCCAAGAGGAGAATGGAGGAGAAGGGATTGCGGCGTGGCCATCCCTCCTGGGAGGTGATTTCTCACTTTCTGTCTCTATTTCTCTCTCTGTCTGTCTGGCGAGTGCACACGCCCTGTAGCAAAAATCTCTCCAAAAAAAAAAAAAATTATTTGACTATATATTAAGTATATATTCAGCAACCTATATTAGCGCTCAATGATTCTGAATTCTAGGTCAGGACTTCTATATACGTAATTAACAGGGTTCTTACAGCAATAGAATGGCACTGCTATTAGAGTAGCTAACAGTGCAGTTTGAATTCAGAAGGATGTTTATATTACCAGTGCTATTTCTGTGCCTCCTGCTTCTGCTCCATGTATGCTATTGCTATTGTACATATTATTATTATAATTATTAATATAATTGCTATTGTTTTTGTCATAATTATAAATATGTAGCTTTGAAATTTCATTGAGCAAAATGGTCAAATTTCAAAAGTAATATGATACTAAGAATATATAAAAATATTACTTCAAAATAAAATAAAATAGCAGCATAATGTAAGACTCATAATTGTCTTTAAATGGCATTTGCTATGGTCAATACCCATTATATATTCCTAATATAAAAGGAAGTTGACATCATTATGGCAAGACTTTAGGTAATTTTTGCAATCTTACCAACCTCTGTGTGTATCAAAGTTGAAAATACACTATACACTTTACCCAACAATTCTTCTGATACACATATTTTAGAAAATTAATCAATAAATAATTAAGGTATATGTATAAAGTTGCCCATTGCAGTGCTGTTAACAGTACATATAGATGGTAAGCATCTATGCTCAGGGGAAAAAAAACTGCTTAATAAAGTATGGTATGTATATTCAATGGAATATAATACAGTTATTAAAATGATGCAGACTTTTTGAAAAATATTAGCCTGAGGGGATGTGTGATCACTGGGAAGAGATGGAGAGAAAAAGAGAGAAATAATGAGAAAATTACCTCAGGGATCATAGCCATGCCTCAATCTCATTTTTCATTTTTCTCTCCTTTTGGGATTTTGAGCACACACACATAGGCACCTGGCTTGTTCCTCAAGCCACTGGATCTGGGACTCAAATTGCACAGTTAGCTCAGTGGGATCCACTTACCTTAACCATCACATGGGCAGGCCTCAGACATAATTTTAATATAAAAATATGTCTAAAAAATTTAAATTAAGTCACAATAAACTTTTATTTTTAGTAAATGTATATTAATAATAACAATACATAATAAAAAATTAAAATTAGTGAGAATGAAAGCATAAAATAAATTAAATCAAGTGAATTAATCATGACAGATAATTGCAGAGTACGATTTTGTTTAGAGATTAGTAAAGTCATTAAAAGTTAAATCTGGACCAGCTGAGGGAATAGTGATTAAGGCAGCTGTATTCCATATCGTTGACTACCTGGCTGTAGTCCAGATGTGGAAACTTGAAAAATATGTTGAACATGTGTATGCTCAAAATCCAGAAAGAAGAAATGGAGAAACAATTGCAGAATGACCATCCTCTATGGGAGGGGAGGTACCATTTCAGTTTCTCTCTCTCTCTCTCTCTCTCTCTCTCTCTCTCTCTCTCTTTCTCTCTCTCTATCTCTCTCTCTCTCTCCACCTATCTCTGCCTCTCCTTGGCAAGCTCACATGCCCTCTAGCAAAATTTAAAGCAAAGGAAGTTAAAGCCAAAATTATACCTACATGATAAGAAGGAATTAGTAAAAATTGGTATGCTGCAAAGAGAACATTTCAAGCAAATCTACTACCTGAGAATGCTTGGTTTGCTGTAACGAGCTTGCTGGGGTTGTTGTCCAGTTCAATAAAAGAAAAGCTATGGACAAGGGAAGCTAACGGAGAAATTGGAGGAAAGCTGACTATGTTAGGTTATGCTAAACTTTTAGACTTGGTCATAATTACAGACGTGAAAATTGAAAAATGTTAATGAAAAGAAAGACTTGATTTTATTATCTTTTTTTGGGGGGGGGGAATATGTCTTGAGTAGCAGAGACACAATGAATTAGAATGAGATGAGAGTAGATTCAGGGGTCCCGGTTATGTAATGAGGAGATTCCTCAATGAGATGAGAGTAGATTCAGGGATCCCGGTTATGTAATGAGATTCCTCAATGAAAGCTGGAGGTGAAGGGGGCTTATATTAGAAACCACATGGGAAAGAATAAATGGAGTGCAATTTACTTAGAATAAAATTCCTTGTGTTTTAGTCCAATTACATGTATTAAGAGTTGGCACCTACTTTTGCAGCCTAGCTTCCGTGATCTTTGTTTGGCAGCTGTATTTATTTTTATCCAAAATCGCACATTCTTTTCGACTTGTCTCAAATGTTTTCCAAGGCACTCACTCCACATCCACCAACTCACACAAGATATTATGTTGTTCAGCAACTACAGTGGGTTTAGGATAGAATGACTTGCACTTAGTCTGTAGGCAATATGTTTTGTATAAATGGCTGACTATACCATTGCTTTTTCTGCTGTCAATTCTACCCTTTTAATGTTTTTTTAACTTCCTATGCTAATTTTACTAGATTTGTACTGGAATAACACTTTTGTGTCGTTTCTTGGGACAGTTCTCATTAATGACGTTTGTGAACTGCTTCTATAATTCTGCCCGCGACTCCTGGGAGCACAAGTATCCTTGATATTTCCAGACAACCTTGGAGTTCTCCTTCTTGCTAACTGACTCATAATTCTCTATCAGTTCACTTCACACCTGGGCCATGCACTACTTACTTCTCAGATGATAAATTGCATGCCATAAGCAATTGCCTGAGATTGACAAAAGCAAAAACAAAAACAAAAAAACCCTTCCCAACCATAGAAATAGATGTAGTTCAAAGACTAATGCATTTTTTAGATAAAAAGAATAGATTTCTTGAGTCTGTATCTCTAAAATAATACACAATTTCAAAATTCTAGATATGTTTTTAAGTATATGGGTAAAAAATAAATATTATGGTAAAGGGAGCTCTATGATAAATTAGAATAATCTCAGGCATATTTATCTACCAGAGTGTTAAAAATTGGAGACTTCCACCTTTTTAACACAAAGCTGAAATAGTTGCTGTTACTTTTTGTTGTGATTAGAAATAAATTTGTATCACACTAATGAAATATGTTCACATAAAGTCATATGTAGATAATATTATTTTACCTGAAGTGGAAAAATATTAAGACTCGGGACCAGCAGTTAGCGTAATGGCTATGTCCCTGGACTCTCACGTAGTCGACCGCAGTTTGAGTCCCGGACCTGGTGGCTTAAACTCACGCCGGGCGCTCCGGACGCGTGCGCAGCGTGCCCAAGATCCAGAGAGGAGAATGGAGGAGAAGAGATTGTGGCATGGCCATGCCCCCTGGGGGGGTGATTTCTCGCTTTGTATCTCTCTGTCTCTCTCTGTCTTTCTGGCGAGCGCACGTGACCTATAGCAAAAACCTCTCCAACAAAAAAAAAGAAAAAAAATATTAAGACCCAAATCGTAGAAATGTGTCATAAATAGAACCAACAATGCAATCTCTAAAATATTTTAATTTAATTTTTAGGAAATATTTTTACAGCTATAATTACAGGAAAAAAATAAATAATGCATTCGTAAAGAAGATATTGAAAATATTTGGTAAAACATAAACTCAAAGGCAGCCAGATTAATGAAAAGAACAATTTCTTTTTATCAGTTCTGTGTCTTAAAGAAAAAATGTTTTCTATTTGACATTTAATAAGAAAATAGTTGCTAAGAGGCATGCCAAATGTCTAAAACAAAAACAACATACTCACACTTTAACTCTTACAATCACAAAACCACACATACATTATCACTCTCAATTAACTAAAGATTATGCAGGGTCACATGAAACAATTTTCATTAATTAATGAAAATGCCAGATTTGTTTACATATTTTTAAGTGAAAGCAAACTTGCTGTTAAGATCTTAAATATTTTAGGGACCAGCAGTTAGCGTAATGGCTATGTCACTGAACTCCCATGTAGTCGACCGCGGTTTGAGTCCCAGCCGTGGCTTAAACTCACACCAGACATGTGTGCGTGCATGCCTGAGATCCCAAGAGGAAAATGGAGGAGAGAGGATTGCAGAGTGGTCATTCCCCCTGGGGGGTGATTTCTTGCTTTCTATCTCTCTGTCTTTCTGGCGAGCGCACACTTCCTATAGCAAAAACCTCTCAAAAAAAAAAAAATCTTAAATATTTTACAAATAGCTATAAGGTTTTTCAACCAACAAAAAGTTATCTAATAATAGTTCAAAATATATTCAAAAGAGATTATCAATCATTTGTAACTCTGTTGTATTATAAATTTACATTTACATTTATATTTACTATGTTTCAAAGAAGTGAAAAGAGACAAAATAAAATCATTTTCAGAGTAAGAAATCAGAATGCCATACTTAAATGGATTAAGAAAAATAATTTTAAATATCATTATGTAGGAAAATTTCAATTTAATGAAGTAAATTGAGAGACTGTCAGGCCTACCTATAGATTTTATATAAAAATATTATGAGACTAAAAATTCAATTAAGAAAATAATGTTGGGAACCAACAGCGTAATGGCTATGTCGCTGGACTCCCACGTAGTAGACCGCGGTTCGCGTCCCGGACCCGGTGGCTTAAAACTCACGCTGAGCGCATGTGTGTGCATGCCCAAGAACCCGAGAGGAGAATAGAGGAGAAGGGATTACAGCGTGACCATCCCTCCTGGGAGGTGATTTCTCGCTTTCTGTCTCTGTCTGTCTGGCGAGCACACGCTCCCTACAGTGAAAACCTCTCCAAAAAAAAAAAAAAAAAAGAAAATAATGTAGTTGTATGCAAAGAAAGTCTACACCAGTAGTGAATCATGTAATTATAAAAAATACTATTTTCTAGATAAATATTAATTGTTAAAATTACTCTTTTACAATTAATCTTTAAAAAAGTCACCTATTTTTAAGAGGCAAATGAAAAAGAAGTCAAAGATATGAATAGAAATTGGTATATTAACCCTAAAAATTTAGAAAAACATAATTGATCAATAAATATAACAATATAAGGAACAAATTAAATAATTTATTTTGAAGAAAGATGCAAAGAGAAATTTATTAGTCAAATTAAAAAAGAGTTGGAGATATGAGAAAATAAAAGAATGTCTGGAAAATTGATATAATAGAATAATGCAAAATTAAAAGTAATTTATAGTAGTTCTAAAACTGTGAAAGTTTTAAATTAAAGGAATAAAACACAAAGTTCTAAAACTAAATTAATAAAAACCCAATAATGTTCTGCTTATAAGAGGCATTTCTTAAAAATGTTTAATTAGAGGGACCAGCAGTTAGCGTAATAGCTATGTTGCTGGATTCCCACGTAGTCAACAGTGGTTCGAGTCCCAGACCCGGTGGCTTAAACTCACACCAGGCGCGTGTGCATGCATGCCCAAGATCCCGAGACGAGAATAGAGGAGAAGGGATTGTGGCATGGCCATCCCCCGTGGGGGGTGATTTCTCGCTTTCTATCTCTCTGTTTCTCTCTGTCTGGCGAGCGCACGTGCCCTATGGCAAAAATCTCTCAAAAAATGTTTAATTAGAAATATTGACAAAGACATTCTAGAATAGTTTGTGTGTGTGTGTTTGTGTGTGTGTGTGTGTGTGTGTGTGTGTGTGTTTAAATTTAAAACATAGAAAACCAAAAGTGAAGGGACCAGCAGTTGGTGTAATGGCTATGCTGCTAGACTCCCATGTAGTTGACTGCAGTTTGAGTCCCGGACCCAGTGGCTTAAACTCATGCCAGGTGTGTATGCGTGTGTTTCCAAGATCCAGAGAGGAGAATGGAGGAGAAAGGATTGAGGTGTGGCCATTGTCCTGGGGGTGGGGGGCGGGATTTCTCACTTTCTGTCTCACTGTCTCTCTCTGTCTTTCTGGGGAGCACATGCGCCCTATATCAAAAACATCTCAAGGGGAAAAAAAAAAAGAAAAAGAATAAGAAAACCAAAAGTGAGTTCTCTTTCTATCAGAATAGCAAATAAAATTGAAGGTCAAAAGCATTATTACTCTTTCTTAGTCTATCAGAGACAGCTGAGTTTGAAAGACAGTGAGAAGATTGACTCCAAAGGGTTTAATGTCCTGTACAAGGATAGATAGTATACAACATTTTATATTAGGCAAAATGTATGAAAAAGAGATAAGGGTCCTAAAACATTTAAGAAAAAAACAACTAAATTTTATTACCTTTTATTTTGGAGAGGTTTTTGCTATAGGGCGCGTACATGTGCCAGACAGACAGAGAGAGACAGAGAGACAGAAAGCGAGAAATCACCCTCGGGGGGATGGCCACACCACAATTCCTTCTCCTTCACTCTCCTCTCAGGATCCTGGGCACGCACACACACACACCAGCATGAGTTTTAAGCCACTGGGACTCGAACCGTGGTCGACCACATGGGAGTCCAGTGACATAGCCATTACACAAACTGCTGGCCCCATTATCTTTTTTATATTATTATTTGTTAACATACATACAGGGAACTCAAGTAGCTCACCCAGGGGGAAAAAAATCAATCCAGTTAAAAGATGGGCAAATGAGCTAAAAAGACAACTCTATAAGGAAGACATACAAACAGCCGAGAAGCTTATGAAGAAATACTCAACATACCTTATCATAAGAGAGATGTAAATCAAAACCACAATGAGAGCCCACCTAAACCCAGTCAGAATGGCTAAGATTTAAAAAATTAAAGATTGTTAAGTGCTGACAAGGCTGTGAGAAAAGGGGACTCTCCTACACTGTTGGTGAGAATGTAAATTAGTACAGCCATTGTTAAGTACAATATGGAGATCCCTCAAAGACCTACAAACAGAACTACCATATGATCCAGCAATTCCATTTTTTGGTATCTACTCAAAGGACAGGAATGTACTCAGTCAGAAAAACACTTGCCCATACATGTTTATCATGGCATTATTCACAATTGCTAAAACATGGAACCAAACCAAATATCCACAAACAGATGAATGGACTGAACACATATGGCACATATACACTACAGAATACTACTCAGCCATAAAAAAAAACCTCCTTAAAGTTGAAGTATAAAACAGCATGACCACTTATAAGCACCAGACACGGTGAGTATGCATGGGCCAACCAGCTGTTATACAATATTTCAAGCCATTACATGATTCAGAGTCCTTCCTTAGGAATATAAATATACATAGCTTACACCAGGTTTTGAGAATAGAGCTCAGATACCCAGAAAACTCACCCATGGCTCTCCCTTAGCATGAACCCAAGATGTAGTTGACCACTCTTTTTTTTTTTTTTTTTTGGAGAGATTTTCGCTATAGGGCGCGTGCACTCGCCAGACAGACAGAGAGAGACAGAGAGACAGAAAGCGAGAAATCACCCTCCGGGGGGATGGCCACGCCACAATCCCTTCTCCTCCATTCTCCTCTCAGGATCTTGGGCATGCACCCACACACACCCGGTGTCAGTTTTAAGCCACCGGGTCTGGGATGCGAACCGTGGTCGACTACATGGGAGTCCAGCGACATAGCCATTATGCTAACTGCTGGTTCCAAAGTTGACCACTCTTAAAATCAGGTATTTCAGAAATTTCCTCTGACATAATGCCAAAGCTTTGACAATAAGGTAAAAGAAGAAACATTTCTGTACCACATTCCTGTTTCATCAGAAGCAGAATACATCTGGTATTGGGAGAGAGTCAGAAAACCCATTCCTGACATGTTCTCTGTAACTGATTACCTTTGAGAGAGGGAGAGAAAACCTACTCCTCAATCTGCATAATCAATAGAATCCATTTGCTATTGGCAGTAGGGCTGGAAATGAGATTTTGCTCAAGACTCCAAAGTTGAACCATTAATCAAATTGACAAAATTTCCAACACTAATGGCCAAAAATAAATAAATAAATATAAGAAAGGAAATTTTTTGGTTAGAGAATTATTTTATTTAAATTTATTTATGTTGCATAAAATAACCTTCAGATTATGGGTATATGGCTCATATAAGACATCAATATATTCTGTTTAAATAAGGGTCCCATCCCAAGGTATCTTTTCATATACATGTAAATTTTACAAATATTAAAAAAATCTGGAATTCAAAACATTTCTGGACCCAGCATTTTAAATAATGTATACTCAACCTGTAATCCAAACTAAAATGCAAAGATATAAAAAGTGAAAAAAACAAACCCAAACAACAGGATATCCAAGAGGTGTAGTACAATATAAAGCTAGAGTCCCAGAAGAGGAGATGATATAGGCTTGACAAAAGAAGCCTTTGGAAAGAGGACTAGGTTTTTCCAAAATTAATGAAATACAATAAATAAGAATCCATGAATTCAGAGATCTTCAAGTAAAATATTACAAATTAAAAAACAGCTAGGTACACTGTAGCCAAACTGTTGGAAGGTAAACATAAAGAGTGAAGATAAACAGAGAAAAAAAGACAGAAAGAAACAAAGACTGTATAAAATCTATTTTTTCTCTTTTCCTCTGCTTACATTTGAAGAAGACATATGACTTCATAATATATAAATTGAAATGCAGTATTTTTTGTGATTGGAGCAGTTATAGATATTGTATATACATATATAAATTAATATAAATAGCTCAAAGATGGGATTAAAAGGACCTGTAAAGGAACAGTTTCTTTATCTTATCTCCAACAACAGAAATAAGTCAAAAATAAAAGGTGGATGTATGTGTGTGCATACACCATTACCATATAGACTTGTGTCCAAGAAATATTATCTAAAGTTCAGTTCATCAGAAAGTTAAAATAATTATAAATATATACATACCTCACAACTTATTCCCAATATCTGAGGTTCTTAAAAAATTCAAGTAAAATCTGTATTATTTAAAAAAAAAATGTATCACAAAATAAGCTCACATTTAACTTATTTTTCCATAGACTTTTTTTTTTTTCTTTTTTTGGAGAGGTTTTTGCTATAGAGCGCGTGCGCTCGCCAGACAGACAGAGAGAGACAGAGAGATAGACAGCGAAAAATCACCCCCCAGGGGAAATGGCCACGCCTCAATCCCTTCTCCTCCATTCTCCTCTCGGGATCTTGGGCACGCACACACACGCGCCTGGCGTGAGTTTAATCTGCCAGGTCCGGGACTCAAATTGTGGTCGACTACATGGGAGTCCAGCGACACAGCCATTACGCTAACTGCTGGTCCCGCCATAGACTTTTTATTTTAGATTTTTTTTTTTTCTATGCAGTGTACAAGCATTGAAAAGACAGAGAGTGAAAAAGTGAAAAATCACCCATGAGGGAGTATGGCCATGTCGCAATCCCTTCTTCATTCTTCTCTTGAGATTTTGGGCATACACACATGTATCTACAGCCTGAGTTTCAAGCTGCCAGTCTAAAACTTGAACCATGATCAAACATGTGGGAATACAGCACACTAACCACTATAACCACTATGCCACCAGCTGGCCCTTTCCATAAACTTTTTCTTTTCTGTTTTGACAGATATTTTTGCTATAGGGCACATACACTAGCTAGAAAGATAATGAGAAATCACCACCACCCCCCCGCCCCGACACCCTAGGTGATGGCCACACCACAATTCCTTCTCCTCCACTCTCTACCTGAGATCTTGGGCAGTCACACACATGTGCCCAGTGTTAGTTGGAAATCACCAGGTCTAGGACTGTGGTTAGCCAAGTGGGAGTTCAGTGATGTAACCATTATGCCATTTGCTGGTTCTACTTTCCATAAACTTTTTAAAGTATCCTCATACAAAAAGCAAAATAGATGAAACTGGAAGAAGTAGGAAATTCAATAATGTTTCATGATTTTATTACTTTGGTCTCAGTAATTGACATAAAAACTAGACCAAAAAAATATAGACTTTGACAGTTTTTTCAAGCATTTTAACTTTTTGTTTGTTTGTTTTTGGAGAGGTTTTCGCTATAGGGCGTGTGCGCTCGCCAGACAGACAGAGAGAGACATACAGACAGAAAGCAAGAAATCACCCCCCGGGGGGATGGTCACACCGCAATCCCTTCTCCTCCATTCTCCTCTTGGGATCTTGGGCACGCACCTGCATGCACCCGGCATAAGTTCTAAGCCACCAGGTCCAGGACTCGAACCACAGTCGACTACGTGGGAGTCCAGCAACTTAGCCATTACGTTAACTGCTGGTTCCCTTAACTTTTATTTTTAAGGTTTTGTCATAGGACACATGTATGTACTCACCAGAGAGAGACAATGAGAAGGAAAGTGAGAAATCAATCCCAAAGGGGATGACGCCATCACAATCTCTTTTCCATTCTCCTAGGCTTTTGGGCACACGAGCACTTGTACCTGACATGAGTTTTCATCCAGCAGTCTTGGATTCAAACTGTGGTTGGGCATGTGAGACTCCAGCCCCTTAACCATTATGTCACCTGCTGGCCCCAAAACATTGTTCATTTTTATTTACTTACTTATTTTCAGAGATGTTTTGCTATAATATGCATGCACACACCAGAGAGTCAGAGAAAGATGGAGAAAGTGAGAAATGATCCCCTTAGGGGGATGGTCATGCTGCAATCCCTTCTCCTCTGTTGTCCTCTTTCTGATTTGGGGAACTCATGCACACCTACCAAGGGTGAGTTTGAAGCCTTCGGGCCAGAAATCATACTTCTGTCAGTTGTGTGGGAGTTCGATGTCTTAACCGTTGCACCACCTTCTGGGCCCAACCATTGTTTTAAAGAACACATAAAGTATTTTTCAGCTAGATCGTATTTGGGGCCATAAAATAAATGTAAGCTGACGTTTGTTAAAAGTGAGAGATAGGAGTCTAGTTTCATTATTTTGCAGGTAGATATCCAGTTCTTCTAGAACCATGTGCTGAAGAAACTTTCTTTCCCCCAGTGGTTTTTCTTGCATTCTTTGTCAAAGATCTTTTTTTTTTTTTTTTTTTTTTTTTTTCCTGTTGTTGTTGTTTTGGGGTTTATTTCTGGATTTTCTATTCTGTTTCATTGGTTTAGCAGAGACAACATACATCTATACCAGAGACTATACTGAACCGGGTGGACATTTGGGGGTGGAAGGAGGTACTCAGAAAAAAAAAAAAAAATGAAAAACAAAAAACATTCAAGACAAGAATGAAAAGTTTTATGTACAACAATATCTTTTACTTACTTGACATGCAATGCATTTATACTTTGAGAGCCCCTTTCATATGATATAAAAATGCACAATGATTAAATGTAAATTAAAAAAATAAATTTAAAATCCTTGTTGATACACAAATTATATTCTCTGTCCACAACTAAAATAAATTTTAACTAACTGAATATAAGGAAATTAAATGACATGCTTATAAATAATTCATGGTTCCAAAAATAAACCACAGGGGAAATTAGAGAGGTTTGAACTAACTGAAATGAAAAATGTAACATATCAAGATGTATGGGTTGCAGTTAGCAATGCTTAGGAGAAATTTTATAACTTTAAATGCCTGTAATAGAAAAAAAAATCTCAAATCGATTACCTTATTTTTCACCTTAAGAAACTAGAAAAGAAAAGCTAAGTAAACTCAAGAGAAGTAGAATGGAAGAAATATTAGGTTGATGCTAGAGCAGTTGTGCTTTAAGACTGTGAATTTGAAATCATTATAACTAGGCTCAAACGCATCTTTATTAATAAAAAAAAGGAACCATTATAAATCAACACTTTTTTTTTTCAATAAGAAATAATTCTTTTTATTTCTGTAGTATAAAAAGCCATGCTTTGGGATTTGAGGAATTCATGGAAAGTATTTTCTGCATCCTGGTGGTTGTGGAGGTATTTTCCCAGCAAACATTGTCGAGATGAGCAAAGAAGTGGTAATATGTTGGTGAGAGGTCAGGTAAATACAGCAGATGAGGTCAAACTTTGTAGCCCGTTTTATTCAGCCTTTGAGGTGTTCGTTGTCATGGAGAAGACATGGGCCCTCCCTTTTGACCAATGTGAACTGCAGACATTGCTGTTTTTAGTGCATCTTGTCAATTTGCTGAGCTTACTTCTCAAATGTTTAATGGATTTACCAGCATTCAGAAAGCCATAGTGGATGAGATCCACTAGAAAGTGACCATGACCTTGTTTTTGGTGCAAATTTGACTTTTACAAGTGCTTTGGAGCATCTTCTCAATCTAGCCATTGAGCTATTCATCTCTGGCTGTCATATAAATCCACTTTTCATTGCACATCACAATCTGTTCAAAACATGGTTCATTGTTACATAGACTGATGACACTTCAAAATGATGATATTTTTTGGCCAGCTTATGAGGAACCCACTTATCAAGTTTTTTTACCCTTTCAATTTGCTTTAAATGCCCAATAATCATAGAATGGTCAATGTTGAATTCTTCTGCAGCTTTTTGTATAGTTGGAAGAGGATCAGCTTTGATGACTGTTCTCAATTGGTCATTGTCAACTTCTGGTGGACACTCACTACACTCATATTTTTTCTTTTGCAAAGGAAAAGGCTTTCACTTCCTTTGAAAAACTTCTTGAAGCACCACTGCACTATATGTTCATTGACCATTTCTGGGCCAATGCATTGCTGATGTTGCATGTTGTCTCCACTGCTTTACAACCCATTTTAAGCTCAAATAAGAAAATCACTTGAATTTGCTTTTTGTCTAACATTTTCATAACCTAAAATACATATAAAATGAACAGCACATAATAAATCATTAACAAAAAAGTGAGAAATGTGTGAATTAAAATGATATATAACTACATTTATTTAAGAATGTATCAAATACCAAATTTCAACAATGTAAAACCATAATTACATGTGCACTGATTTTAGTAAAAATTAAGTGGAAATGGAGGATGTTAAAAGACAGCAAATTAGAAGTAGAGAAAAATCAATAAAACCCTAAAGTGTTTTTTTAAAGTCCAACATATTTGATAAAGATTGATCACTATACTGTTTTTCTCTAAGTTAGCTAGATAACAGAGAAACCAATCAACTAATACTTTTTTTAGAAAAAAATATTTCTGCATTTATGTAAAGTGTAATGGTTACTAAAGTTCAAGAAAAATAATCAATAATCTATAACTTCTTTTTTTTTTTGAGAGTTTTTTTTGGTATAGGGTGTGTGCGCTCGCCAGACAGACAGAGAGAGACAGAGAGACAGAAAGTGAGAAATCATCCCCCAGGGGGGGATGACCACACCATAATCCCTTCTCCTCCATTCTCCTCTCGGGATCTTGGGCAGGCACGCACACGTGCCTGGCGTGAGTTTAAAGGCACCGGTCCAGGATGTGAACCACGGTCAACTACATGGGAGTCCAGCGACATAGCCATTACGCTAACTGCTAGTCCCTTTAACTTCTAAACTGTCAGACAAAGAAAAGACTTTAAAAAATTATTTAAGGAAAAACTAAATTATGCTCAACATAGCTGATTTTTAATTAAAAAAAGAATGGTAAAAGTGGCACTCTCCTACACTGTTAGTGGGAATGTAAATTGGTCCAGCCACTGTGGAAAACAGTATGGGCGTCCTCAAAAAACCTACAAATAGAACTTCCATATGATCTAATAATCCTACTTCAGGGCATATACCCAAAATACAGGAGAATGCTCAGTCAGAAAATCACTTGCATATCAGTTTATTGTGGTAATATTTATGGTTGCTAAGACATGGAACCAACCCAAATATCCATGAACAGATGAATGGATTGCAAAAGTGTGGCACATATACTCTATGGAATACTATTCAGCCATTAAAAAAAAGACCCTGGCATTTGGTAGAAAGTAGTCAAACATGAAATATTTATTGCTGAATGAAGCAAGCCAGGCTATGAAAGAAAAACATTGTATGTCTCCACTTAATATATACTGACTGTCCACACTCTATGGTAGAAACAGAAAGATTGGTAGACATAAAAGTAGTGAAAATAGTTGTGGATGCTTGAGACAGTGTGAAAGGAATGTGGAAGAAGGGAAAAGTGTAGGGAAGGAAATCAGGCAGAAATAGGCAAGACATTTGTGGGACACAGAAATGGTTTATTGCCTGTTGATGACAATGTGTATAGTATTTTCAACTGGACTGGTCTGAGGTTTATTTCATGTTGGGTCAATTCTCTTTACAAGCCAAATGATGTATAGTGATAGGATGTTTAAAAAATATAAGAAGAATGAAAATAAAATAAATTTTTAAAAAAGTAGTCCATAAAATATTTGAATTAACTTTGATACTAATATCAATATTGTTTAAAAATACTATCAAAACAATCTATGGTCAAAGCTTCCCTATAGGTTATGGGGTCTTTGTGCTGATAAAACAAACAATGCTACATAGAAAATAAAATAAAATAGATATTACCCAAAATAAAACTAGCAATGAACCCCAGAATTTTTTAAACAGATCAATATAACATATTGTCAAATCAAATATAATGTGTTCTTATGAGAAATCTATATATCATATGGGCAAAGACTGAGATAAATATAGAAAATGTGAAAAACAAACTTTATTTAAAAGACTGTGGTAGGGCCACAGGTGCTGTGGTGGTTATTGAACTCACTCATGATTGACTATAATTTAAGTCCTGCTACTGATGGCTTGCTTTCTCTCTCTCTCTCTGTCTCTGGTGAATGCATGTGCCCTATAGCAAATTTAAAAATAATAATGATAAGTCAGCAGATGGTGTAGGTCATTGACTCCCACATTACCCACTGCAGTTTGAGTCCTGAACCTGGTGGCTTGAAAATTACGCTGACCACATGTGCCTGCATGCCTAAGATTCCACAAGGAAAATTGGGGAGATGAGATTGCAACATTATAATCCCCACTGGGTGGGGGGAGTGATTTCTACTTTCTCTCTCTAGCTCTCTCTGTGTCACCAGCAAACGCCCTATGGCAAAAATCTCTGTAAAATAATAATACTAAATAAATAAAATTAAATGAATTATTATTTTAAAAGTAGAAAAAATATGTGGTAGATGATGGTCATTTTATCAATTACTCCGCCTCCCCATTTACATCAGTCTTGGCTATGTATCTTGCTTTGATTAAAGAAGTGTGGGAATAAGTGTAGCTGGTAATATTCACCTACACATAAAATATCCAACACATAAAATTTAAGAGGCTTTGCACTATTTCAACATTACTGTATTCCCTGTGTCAAAATATTGGCACTGGTATGTCCTAGAAATCATTCAAATAACCTAGGTAATAAAATAAATAAAACTTTGAGCAGATCAGCATTTGACCTGTATAGTTTGAATACTAAATAAACATTTGCTGTCATAAACCAGGATGGTGTATTTGTAAACACCATTTAATGGATCATAGCTGATATATAGAAATAGGTATATAGGTCACTCCTAGAAAGGAAACAGTATGTGTTATTTTTAAGCACTTGAAATTTTCCACGGTCACAGTATTATAGACCATATCATCAAGCCACAGTTCTATTAAACTAGAAAAAAATAATAAAGAGCCATCAGGTGAATTGGTGGTTAAGGCCCTGGACTCTCACATGGCCAACCATGACAGGTGCATGTGTGTACATGCCTAAAATTCCAGGAGGGTAATGGAGGATAATGAAGGAAAAGGTATTCTTTATTTCATTTTCAGTTAGTACATTATTGGTGCATAGAAATGCCTCTCACTTTTGTACGTTGATTTTTATAACCTACAACTTAACTAAATTCATTGATTAGTTCTAACAGTTTTTTGGTGGATTATTTAGTTTCTGTTTACAGTCATATGCCACATAGCAATGCTTCAATCAAAGATGGACTACATGTGGTTCCATAAGGACCTTTTAGGTTATACCATCTAGTCTAGATTTGTAGTAAGCTACACCACCCAGGGTTGTAAAGATATAATTTATGACATTTACACAATAATGAAATCACTTAATGATACATTTCTTAGAACGCATCCCTGTCATTAAGCAAGCAGCTGACTATATAAGGTCATGTTGTCTACAAACGGGAACAATTTGATTTCCCTTCTTTGGTAACAATTATTTTATTTAAATTTATATATTTATTTATTTATTTTCGTTTGACCAGAATGGGACAGAGTGAGAGAGAGGTGAGAGAGAGAGAGAAAGCCATTGGGTGCCTGGGACGCAAACCGCAGTAGGCCATGTGGGAATCCAGCACCCTTACCTACCAAGCCACCTGCCGGCCCTTCACTTCCTTTTATTGATTTGGATGCCATTAATTTATTTTTCTTGGGACCAGCAGTTAGCGTAATGGCTATGTTGCTGGACTCCCACGTGGTTGACCGCGGTTTGCGTCCGGGACCCGGTGGCTTAAAACTCATGCCGGGCGCGTGTGCATGCGTGCCCAAGATTCCGAGAGGAGAATGGAGGAGAAGGGATTGTGGCATGGCATTCCCCCCCCGCCCCCCCCGGGGGGGGGTTGATTTCTTGCTTTCTATCTCTCTGTCTCTCTCTGTCTGTCTGGTGAGCACACATGCCCTATAGCAAAAACCTCTCAAAAAAATTTCTTTTCTTGTCTAATTATTCTGGCCAGGTATTTCAGTACTATGTTGAATAAAAGTGGTGAGAGTAGGTATCCTTGTCTTGTTGCGCATTTTAAAGAAAAAGTTGTTAATGTTTTCACATTCAGTAATATTCTAGCTATGGGTTTGACATATATGACCTTTATTGTCCTGAGGTATTTTTCTTTTATGTCTACTTTGTTGAAAGTTTTTATCATAAAGGGATGTTGATTTGATCAAACGCTTTTTCTGCAAATATTTTGATGATCAAATAATCACAGGTATTGTCCATTCTGCTAATGTGATATGTCACGTTCATTGATTTGTATAGGTTGAATCATGCTTGCACTCTGGGATAAATCCCATTTAATCATGGTGAAGAATTTTCTTTTTAATTATTATCTTTATTTTTTTCAGTTATTTTTTATCTTTTTAATTTTTACTTTATACATTCAATCAGTATATGTCACTTAACTTGTAAAGTGACTTTACTCAACCTGCATATACTTCATGTCAGTTTGGTTCAGGATATTATATGCATTATCACCCACAGTTCATAATCTATTTCTGTGTCCCATAAATTTATTTCCGATTTTTCTTCTAAATTTCTTTCCTCATAATTTTTCCCTTCTCTCACCTCTTCCCACACTGTGTTCAGTATCCCTAACCATTTTCCAAGCTTCTATATCCTCTAGTCTTTCCGTTTTTTTATACTATTTATATTCAATCACTATATATCATTACACCTTGCAAGATAAATTTTCCCAGCACCCTTTCAAGGTACACCACAGTCCCAGAAGGACCAGGGCACTCCTGGAAGCCAGAAAATGTGTGAGAACTTGAGATGTGCCAGTTAATGTCTAGGCTTTGGGCCTCATGGAAAAGTCAGAGCAGGAGCAGTGAAGAATATTGGTCAGTAGAGCCCTTTGCAAAAAACTGGTCATTCCACTCTCCCTGCATGCTGAAAGAGAAACTGCTCCCCAAGCAGTGGTTGTCCCTATGCTATCAGGTTCTTTAAGGACCCTGTGGAAGACAGTGACCAGGCCACCTTGTCATTTTGCCCCATGACAATAATAACTTGCCCTTTTTTCTAGGTGTATCTTACACTGTTCTCTTTCCCTACATACAATTTGTATCCTGTCCAGTACTAAGAAGATGATTATGAACTCCCATGTACTCTGTCTCCACTGTTGGTTTCACCAAATAAACTTCTTTCCTTATTAAAAAAAAAAAAGCATGAGTAAATTGTGTAATACACCAGTTAAAGATATTTTACATAAATGTTATTAACAGATATATTAATATGTTTTGGTGGATTAAGTTTGACGGAAGTTTGTTGAGAATTTTTGCATATACAACACAGCAAGTTTCTGGAATATTGAATAGTTATTGACTTTAGGTAATTTCTTCATTGGATTTTAGATTAACCATTTTCAAGACTAATTCGCCTTATCTATTTGATTGTCAAGAGTAATTTTGACTTTAGAAACCATCTTTCCCCAAATAACCAACACAATAATATTGAGAAAGAAGAGTAACCCTACTTCAGTTATGGCAACTACCATTATTCTATTTAATTATAGTGAATATTTGCTAAAGGAGATTGTGAAGGCTGAAAATTTTAATATGTTAAAACCACAAAATTTCATTTCATTGTATTATCTTCATTGGTTTGGTTTACTTGAGCTTATTCACTAGGGAATTGCCTTACATTATTGTCTATTCCACTTTACTATTTTATGTTACTTATTGCCCAAAGTGTTTCCTCTTGGTCTTTCACATGTATTTGTTTTCATAATGAAGTGTTTTTGCACACAGTAAAGAAAACATAAATAACAGATATCAAATATAGTTCGGTCAATGTATCAATTGCATAGGTATGCCAGTACAAATTTCTGTATAGTGTGCATTTATTTTGAATCAAGTTTGTCCTGTCAGTTCATAAGTAAAATTTATCCATTAAGTTGATGAGTTCTAATACCATTTTATTAATGCATTGCTATGTTCTAAAGTTCCATTGACTTTTAAGGGAGTATATTCCCTCAGGCTCTCCAAAGGTTGAGGTTGACTAATTGTTGGTCACCGCCATTGGCCACTGAGCCAAGATGGCACCACTGGCTGCATAGGGAGGCGTGTCTCCAGTACTACAAACAACTACTTCTATGGACATGTGTTAGAGACAGTCAATCAGGACTTGCCTCGTACAGGCGAAGGAACTTGCGGGTGGGGCCGCCGGGAGGATCCTATGTATACGGGGGGAAAGGGAAGAAGAAGGAAGAAGAAGAAAAAGGAAACTGTGAATAAAGACTGCGTGAGGAAGAACCGGGTGTCGTGTCGTCTCTGCAGAAGTGACGCCGACAAGTGGTGGCCCGTACGGGGAGCACATCATTGAGCACAGAAGGTTCAGAACCTCCGAGTCTACAGGGCAGCTAGCTGGTAAGTACCGGGCGGGGGTCCTGGAAGGAAGACCTCGGTAAAGAGGTGGATAAAAGACCTTGGTAAAGAGGCGGATAGAAGACCTCGGTAGAGAGGCGGATAAAAGACCTTGGATAAGAGGCAGACTGAAGCCATTGGCTGAAAGTAAGGAATAAAAGAGAACCACGACGATGGGGGCTGGGCCATCTCAGCCGATCCTGAAGGCGCTCAGAGAGCTCCTAAAGTCGAAAGGGCTTAAATTGAGGGATAAGACACTTCAGCACTTCATAGATCAGGTGGATGATGCGGCCCCCTGGTTCCTCCATTCGGGGCAGCTCACGCCCACATGCTGGGATAAACTAGGCAGGGACCTAGACCTGGCTGCGGAGGACGATAGGCTTTCTGGAGGGGTTAGGCCGCTCTGGAGGCTTGTCCGAGCATGCCTTGAGGATCAAAGATGTGTACGGACGGTGAGTTAGGGCCAGGAGGCGTTGAAGTCCCTCCAGGAGCAGTGCTCTCAGGAAGAGAACGGGGCCGCCAAGATGGCGGAAGCCTGCGGGGAAGATGACGATCACGAAGTAAGACAATTAGTTGAAGAAGTTAAAGGTTGGGAGGTTGCCGAGGAGGAAGAGGAAGATTGGCCTCTACCCACGGCTCCTCCCCCTCATAATCCCTCCACCCCACAAAAGGAGAACCCAGAGGGCAGAGCTTCTTTCTGCCCCGGGGCTTGGCGGGAGGCCAGACAGCTTGGGCCTCTTTGGGCATTTCCCGTTTTTTGCAGATAATGCTGGGAATAGATATCATGAGCCCCTAGATTATCAGACCATCAAGGCTTTAGCAGAGGCCGTAAAGACATACGGGAATGGTGCAGCTTTTACTGTCGGCCTCGTTGAGACTCTACAGCGGTACTATATGACACCTAGTGATTGGGGAACGCTCGCGAGGACTTGCCTGTCCCCGGGTCAGTATCTTGACTGGAAGGTTATTTACCTTGAGGGGGCGCAAGCCCAAGCTGCCTGGAACAGGGCCACCGGACAGGCAGTGTGGGATGTGGATATGTATATGGGACAGGGCAGGTTCGCCAATCAACAAACAGGCTACCCTCAGGCAGTTTACGATCACATCAATACTATAACCATCAAGGCCTGGAAAATGCTTCCCAACAAAGGGGAACCGCAGGCCAACCTTACAAAAATAACTCAGGGCCCCACAGGACCCTTCTCTGATTTCATGGCCAGAATAATGGACACGGCGGGCAGGATGTTTGGTGATGTGGATGCAGCCATGCCTTTGGTCAAACAGCTTATATTTGAACAGTGTACAAAAGAATGTCGCAATGCAATCCTCCCCCATAAAAACAAGGGCCTAGAGGTGTGGATAAGACTCTGTAGGGACTTGGGAGGGCCTCTGAGCAATACTGGCCTCATGGCAACAGTAGTGCAGCTGTCACACAAAGCTCATAACAATATCGCAGGGGCTTGCTATCACTGCGGACGGCCAGGGCATATGAAACGAGATTGTCCATTCCGTCGGGGCCAGGCATACGCGAATCAACCTACCTTGTGTACGCGATGCCGCAAGGGCAACCACCCACCCAATGAGTGCCGATCCGTCAAGGATATTGACGGTCGACCTCTTCCGCCTCTCCAAGGCCACCCTAGAGGAGCCCAGTCAAAAAATGGGCAGCGGGGCCCCCGCTCCCAGGGCCCGCAAATGTATGGGGCAATGGCCGACAGCACCACCATTCAGTGGCCGAGTCTCCTCCCACCTCAGAGGTCAGGAGAGCCACTCCCGGCTCAGCCGGAATGGACATCTGTTCTGCCACCAGAACAGATGGTATTAACCCCTCAAATGGGGGTACAGCCGATTGACTCTGATTTCTGTGGCCCTTTGCCCGATAACACCGTGGAGCTATTGCTTGGTCGATCATCGGCAACCCTTAGAGGTCTGGTGGTACACCCCGGAGTGATTGACTCTGATTTTACGGGAAAAGTTAAGGTCCTGGTCTCCTCACCAAGAGGGATCACAGCCATATCTCCGGGAGACAAAATTGCCCAGATTTTAATATTGCCTAGCAAACATGCCCGATTCCCCGCCAAAGACAACATTAGGGGAAAAGGCGGGTTGGGGTCCACAGGAACTCCAGAAGCCTTTGCATTCATGGATCTAAAGTCCCGGCCCATGCTACAGTTAAAATTGGCCGACGGCCTGGCCGATACGAGAGGCCACCCAAGTCCTTAGGGGCTTTGGATATGAGCAATCCCCAAGTATCAGTGCCCGAGAGCTCAGTTGGCAAGATGATGAGTGACATAAAGGGGTCTTCCAGGGTACGTCCTGAAGCTCCCCATATCCCTCTGGGGGCGGGACCTCTTACAGCACATGAAAACGGATAATGGCCCCAGTTATACAGCCTGGTCATTTTCACAATTCTGCAACCACATGGGAATCACGCTTGCACATGACCTACCATATAACCCTCAAGGTCAAGGTGTAGTAGAGAGGGCTCATTGCACCCTCAAGGAGCTCCTACAAAAACAAAAAGGGGGAGTCAGCAAAGATCACTCCCCAAAAGACCGCATCGCATTAGCACTCTTAACACTCAATTTTTTTCAGCTCGATTCCCAAGGGTGCTCGGCTGCCGACAGGCACCATGCACCAGGGCCGAGCAAGCAGCGAAAAGTAAAATGGAAGGACGTCCTCATGGGGCGCTGGAGGGGACCAGACCCTGTGTTGGTTTGGTCGAGAGGATCTGTTTGTGTTTTCCCACAGGACGAACCAGACCCGGTGTGGGTCCCAAAGAGGTTGGTACGACGCCTTCCATCCCAGGAGAATCTGCCTGCTGATACACCGAGCTCTGATGATGGCCTGGGGATGCCTTCTCCTCCTGGGGACACTGACGCTCCCCCAGGGGGCTCAGTCTGAACAACGATGGACTTTCCCAGTATCTTACAGATTGAGGGCCCAACGCAATCATGACCGCGCCCTCCTCGTACAAGCATTTGCCGCTATGGAAGAAGGATACTCCCCCGCAGCTTGGCTGGCCCAGATGCAGTAAACCCCCATCAGCTCAGGGTGCGAGGCAAAGCACTGCGCTCCGGGGGCCCTTGATGGGACCTGGAGGAAGGCAAGTCCGGGTGCATATGGGTTGATGCCGACAACACACCCATCCCCATAAAAAGGCATCGGACAGGCTGACCTGGGGGATGCCCCTGGGCCCTTCCACAGGTCAGTAAGCAAGTCCACCACATCTGGGGCCCGTGACCTCTACCTTCTCCTGACAAAAACAAAAGGGGGGATCTGTTGGCCGCTGCCGTTGGCCACCGAGCCAAGATGGCGCCGCTGGCTGCATAGGGAGGCATGTCTCCAGTACTACAAACAACTCCTTCTATGGACATGTGTTAGAGACAGTCAATCAGGACTTGCCTCGTACAGGCGAAGGAACTTGCGGGTGGGGCCGCCGGGAGGATCCTATATATATGGGGGAAAGGGAAGAAGAAGAAAAGGAAACCTGTGAATAAAGACTGCGTGAGGAAGAACCGGGTGTCGTGTCGTCTCTGCAGAAGTGACACCGACAACTAATAATCATACAGATTTGAAGTGCCTAGAGATGTACTAGATTGTTTAAATTGCATCACTAGTACTACCTCATTGCTGAGTACATTAGTTTTCACTTTGGCCTGATCAAGAATATTAATGACATCACTATAATGATAATAAATCTTTTAGCAACTAGGCTCATTATATCTTTCTGAATATTAACAAAGACAACATTTAATCACATCCAAATATTTGATGACTCTAAGGCTTAAATCGTTTGGCATGTTATATTAAATGTACTTTATTTTATTCAATAAACACATTTTTATAATGTATAAGAATATAAACATCTTTGTATTATCAGAAAAGTATAAAATTGTGCCATCATAATTATTTTTCTTTTCTTTTTTCAGAGGTTACTGCCTTGGGGCACATGCGCTTGCCAGAATGAGAGAGAGAGACTGAGACAGTGAAGGAGAAAGTGAAGGAGAGAAGGAAAGTGAGAAATCAACTCCCAGCAGGGACAACCACACCTTAATCCCTTCTTCTCCACTCTATTCTCTGAATTCTGGGCACATCAGCACACATGCCTGGCGTGATTCTCAAGAGACTGGATTCGGGACTAAAACTGCAAAGCTGGCCATGTGGGATCTAGGTCATTTGTGGACCCAAAAAGTTAATTAAAAAAATAATAATAATTTCTGGCCAGCTATGATGGTACAGTGGTAAGGCAAAGCTCTGTGATGCTGAAGCCACACAGGAATATCCTTGATTCCTGGTCCTGAAATTTCCCTGTTTATACCTTAATGTGCTCCTAATTTTGGCTGAAGTTGGACTATGACATGAGGACTCTTGGGGATCCATCACCCCTTCTCATGGAAATAAGAAACTTGAAAAGTCATATTTCATCCCAAATTGATATATATCTTCCCTTATTACCTATAAAATAAAGCAGTGATCAAATTCATGTTCTTAATTTTAAAGTTTTAATTTTAATGTTTTGAAAGAAATATAAGCTTACTATGAGATGGGCAATTTATAAAAATGTCTTAACAACAATATTTTAGAACAAAATGGGGTATTTTTTGCATAATTAGAATCTTGTCTTTACAAAACTCTTAAGGTTCTAGTAAAGGTTAATATTTAACCTTTAATTATGTTAATGCTTAAATCACATTTATAAAAAGATGCTTTTAAGATTTCCTTCTCAATTATGTGCTAAGACTCTGACAAGCACTTAATTTAGAAATTTTATTGAATGAATTAAAAACAAATTTTAAAGGGTGTGTGTTCTCACCAGAGAGAGAGAGATTGAGAGAGAAAGAAAGCAACCCCCATGAGATATGACCACGCCACCGCTTCTCCATCTCTCTCTGTCTCGGAATTCTAGGCATACACACACATGTGCTGGTGTGTTTCTCAGTCCTAGTCCTCCAGGTATAGGACTTGAACCACACAGTTGGCCATGTGGGACCCAGCTACCTTAACCACTGTGCCATAAGCTGGCCTTATTCAATGAATGTTTTATTAAAATCCCATATGAAATAATTCTCACAGCATCCTGAAGTGACTTGTCTTAAAATATCAATATTTAACTACTTTTATATTGATTAAATTGTTAGAGAACAACTATGTAGCTAGAGCTGCTTTACAAGTGCACATGGAAAATCTGGGGAATTAGAAAAGTTAGAAGCCAAGTACTTTTCTAGTTTTGACTTCTAAGTATACACTCTAAAGCCTGGAGCAGGCTGCACAGTGCTGCAGCTGATAGCTCACCAGTCACTGCTTCAGTTATTTTTGTTAAGAGTGCCTAGATCTATTAAAATGCACTTCATCAAAATGTAATCACCTTTCTAGTCCTTTCTAGTGAAAGATATTTTAAAAAATCAGAATAAAAATACACACTTTAGAATATTACCGTAGTATAAAACTAAAAAAAGGAATAAAGCAACAAGCAGTTTGCCAACACAATTAATTCAGAAAAAATAAACAGAGAAAAATGTTTTGATGTCTTATTTTGACTCTTCAAAAAATTATGCTAACAATTCATCCTTTATTAACAGTATTTTTAAAAATGTTCTTCTATGTCTTTAATTACACTGACCAACAAATTATATTACCTCTTTATATAACAGTGTTGAACATTTTAATAATAGGCTATTTTTATGTGCTGGACAGAGAATAATAGTAATGGTTTAACCTGGAGGTATTTTAAGGCTATTTTTGTTGGTTCCTCTTGAAGATTCAGCCCATTACTTTTGGCATGCATTTCAACATTCTACCATTGTCCTACAATTTTCTGGTCTTCATTTGTCACACTGACAGAAACCAGTTTAAAATTTAAATCCATATCCCTCCTGAATCCCATAAAAGAGTTTGTAGGCCAAAGCCCGTGCAATGACTGATGATGCTCCTGTCAGGTGCCAGTAGATGCAGCAGAATTGCTCAACAAGTTTCTTAACAAGATAAACAATAAGGCAGATTACAGAAAAACAAATGACTTATCATAAGGTTGCTTCCATGGCATTCTTCATATTTGTCCCCTAAAGTCATTTCTACAAACAAAGTATTTCAAAAGTAAGAGGTATTCCCAAAAATAAATTCCTACTTAATTCTCTCCTAGCTCAATCTGTTTAATATTTGTAGAGAAAGAGCACACAATGGAAACATGATAGAAGAGTCCTAAAACTGTATTTTAACTTAAGCAAACAGTGATTCTTATTAAGTTATAAATTGATAGGACTTGATTTTGTGTTACAGTACTCTGAGTTTGTTCATCACTATGACCCAGTTTTCTTTGTTTACAAATTTCCAACATCAAGAATGTTAAAATCTTTCTTTAAAACAGCATACTTCAAAATCAAAACCACAGAGAACTATTGTTCATTCTCATGGTGACACAAACCATAGTTTAGTGCATATTATTCTAAGAGATGTTTTTTTTTTCTTTTTTATTTTAACCAACTGCTTATCTAAATCTACAATAAAAGTCACAAAATGTGTGCCATTAAAAGACAGAGTTATATTGATTTTACTCCCACACATGAAGTTCTTGTTTACACTCCCTTCCTCTAATGGCATGATATATGAATGTCTATGTTAAATAATTTGTCTTATGCATTTTACATCGTCTAAATAGTATGTGATTAAAAAAATATGAAGGTTTATGATTTGACTAACACGTTCTATAAAAAATAGGGACCAGCATTTGGTGTAATGGCTATGTCGCTGGACTACCATGTGGTCAACCGTGGTTCGAGTCTCAGACTCGGTTGCTTAAACGCATGGTGGGTGCGTGTGCGTGTGTGCCCAAGATCCCAAGAGGAGAATGGAGTAGAAGGGATTGCCGTGTGGCCATTCTCCCTGGGAGGCAATTTCTCACTTCCTATCTCTCTGCCTTTCTCTGTCTTTCTGGCGAGCACACGTGCCCTATAGCAAAACAAAACAAAACAAAACAAAACAAAACAAAAAATAAAACTCTCAAAATAAAATAAACTTACTACACAGGTTCATCTCTGTTTGATCTGTCTATTCAACAAAGTATAGCCACTGAACAAGTAATTAAATTCTTGTGTTCTTAGGAATGTCATAAGCTTCTGCTAAACATGCACATATGCACCATAGCATATAGTATATACCTTTAAGTACCAGAAGTCTTTCAAAGATAAGTTCACTTATTAACAGGAGTGAAATTGTTTTAATTATTATTATTTTAGTTTTACTATAGTGCATGTACTTTTCTGAGAGAAACAGAGAGTGTGGAGGGGGGGAGTGAAAAATCACCTTGCAGGTGGGATAGCCATGCCACAATCTTTGTTCTCCATTCTCTTCTGAGGATTCTGGGCATACAAGCACATGCACAGACTCAGGGAACACATGCACATCCTTCCAGTGTGTTTTTTCAAGCCCTGGAATCCAGGACTCAATCTTCACATCAGTCATGTGAAGTCCTGTCACCTTAAACTCCACACCATCCACTGACCCACTTTAATTCTATTCAATGAGAAAATCAGATTAGCTCAACTTTTTCATATTTTTGTTAACCACTATACCATCTGCTGGCCCCAACCAGCTTTAAGTATAATGTCTACAATTCACATAAAATTTTATCAAAAAGAAGGTTAAAAAATTGTAAAAGTGTACTTTTATTTTTTTTTTTTTTTTGAGAGGTTTATGCAATGGGGCACATGCGCTCGCCAGAAAGAGAGAGACAGAGAAACAGAAAGCGAGACATCACCCCCCAGGGGCTGATGACCACAATGCAACCCCTTTTCCTCCATTTTCCTCTTGAGATGTTTGGCACACACATACACATGTCCAATGTGAGTTTTAAGTCACTGGGTCTGGGACTCGAACGGCGGTTGCCTACATGGGAGTCCAGAGACATAGGCATTATGCAAACTGCTGGTCCCGTAAAAGTGTATTTTGACATCAGAGTGTGACCCATATTTTAAAGAAAGAAAGCAGCTAATGATTACTAAATCATTTGGGGAAATAACACTTAAAAGAAATAGTTGGTCATTCAGTAATATTAGAAGTATATTTTCTATTCATCTGTAAAATACATTAAAGTTGTACAGGAAAAGAGTCATGATTAAACGTGCAATTATATTGATGAACTTTACATGAATATACAGTTAATTCACTTTGTTAACCAAAGCCCTTAATAGAATATTCCTTTTGGAAGGAAGTTGAGCCATCTGGATTTTTTTTTTTTTAAGACAAAATAGATATACTATACTATGGCACACATACTCACAACATATTAGAAAGGTTTCAGAGGACAAGTGGCTGTGAAGTTTGGATGCCACCTTTGACAGTTAATACTCCTGAAAATAATGACAGAGTAAGAAGTACCTGAAAACATCATGAGAAAAGGATGTCCTACTGGTGTATGAAACTAAGTTACCACCAGAAAAATATCTTAATTAAATGAAGATCAGGGATAAACCAGCTCTTCTAACAACAACAAAAAAGAACATAAAAATAATTATATTTGCCTTCATCAAGATCAATTCACTCCAGCATTCTCAGAGTGACATTCTGGCATATTGTGCCATTCTACTTGGCTATTCCAACAAGAGTTCAGAAAATGAACACTCTTGGGGCCAGCAGTTAGCGTGATGGCTATGTTGCTGAACTCCCATGTAGCCGACGGTGGTTCAAGTCCTGGACCTGGTGGCTTAAACTCACGCTGGGCATGTGTGTGTGCGTGCCCAAGATCCCGAGAGGAGAATGGAGGAGAAGGGATTGCAGCATGGCCAGCCCCCTGGGGAGTGAATTCTTGCTTTCTGTCTCTCTGTCTCTCTCTGTCTTTCTGGTGAGCGAACGCACCCTCTAGCAAAGATCTCTCCAAAAATAAATAAATAAATAAATAAATAAATAAATAAATAAATAAATAAATAAAATGAGCACTCTATTTCCATCTTGTCTATCATTCTATTTTTCAATTTAATAATAATTAAGTATGTTTTCATTCTCCTCACCAGCTAAGTGCTGGTGTGGTCAACTTTCATTAGTTCCATATCTTAAAATTGGGTACCATTTTGCACTTCAAATGTACTGCATGTAATGCTTCCTTTTTGTTATTGTCATTTCTACAATGGTGTATGAATCTGTCTTATATGAAGATTATTGTAATATTCTTTGCTGTATTTTCCCAGTCTCCTGTTTCTCCACATTAATATTTTGATCCAGTCATCACTGTGGACATACCCTTCTCAAAAATATTCATGGTCTTCCATAATAAGAATCTTTAAGTACTTAGTCCAGTATTTAAGGCTCTCCATATCAACTTGTGGAGACTGTGCAGAAAAAAACTATGTTCTTAGGAGCACATGACTTTAGGTAAAAGGAGCAACTAGGATCAGGGAAGACTGAAACTTGGCTCCTATGGTAGCATAAATAACTGAGCTGACTGCTGATTTGAGTATCTTCCTCATATTTACTTTCTTTACTTCATGGTATTGTCAGACTTTAGCTTGCCTTGCATTATGGGTGTTTTGGGGGGAGGGTTGGGGAGAAAACACAAATTCCTTGATATTGACTATTTTTTAATGAATATTTTAAGGCAATTGAAGAAATTACGCTAACTGCCCAGGGTATTAGGGGAAGATAATGCTATTAATTTAAGGGCAATATTTGAAAGAAGGGATGATTTCTTGGAGTTCATAATCCTGTGAGTACTGACTATCTGTATAAGCATACCATGTTGGTGTTGGTAAACAATATTTCACATGTATTTTCACATTACTTCATAGTCAGGGCTTCTGAATAAAGATCTGGTTTTTACGAATAAAAGATCTGTTTTTTATGCTTAAGGATAATCACATTGTATACATAGCCTTCACATTAGGGATTGTGTTTTGCTCTCAAAGAGTGTAAGGTAGCCTCTCCCCTGAGTCATTTGCTTACATTCTAAAAATAATAAATATTGACTCATTTATTTCAATTTCCAAGTAGTGGTTAAGCACTTGAGACCTTCTCTTCATCCCTTTCCCACTATTCCATCTTTTCACCTCCAGAGCTGACGTGTTTGTATTCCACTCTGTCTCCAGAGGCAGAGTGGTCTGATGTACCACCTGCCCTACATAAACTCCAAGTTTCATAACTCTAAGATCAACATCCTTTGGTGCAACCCCTGCATGCATGGGTGACATTTGTTCTCATTATGTCACTCTGTGGAACTGGAGCATGAGAAGCCAGTCCTTTTAGAGCGTTATATGAGAACAGAAGTCTGTTCTCGGATCCCAAATGATGTTCATTTTAAATAGTTACATAGGTAAAGAGATAGATGATTGATATAAGTACATTTTCTCTCTCCCTCTCCACACACACACACACACACACACACACACACACATATCACATATATGTGTATCTATATACATGTATCCATTTATATGTATATACATATATAGAAATTTGTATTTATAAATATGTGTTTTTGTGTGTACCTGTGTTTATATAAAATGATGACACATCTTTTTTAATTTAAATTTATTTATTTACATTCATTCACTGTACAACATTACAACATACAAAATGAGATTTTCCATCCAGAGTACGCTGTATATTGGCTCAATCAAGTACATTAACATACATATTATCATCAGCAAATTATTTTCCATTTCTTGTTAACAGGGTAATAGCTCAGAATCTGCGTAGTTTCTGACACAACAGTTGGTAGCCAAATCTTCCTAAGAAAAGAAAACAATTCTAAAACTGAATTATAAAGCAAAATATAGACGACCCTACTGAAACAAACAATAAAAAAAAATGAATCTGAGTTGAAAATACTAAATATTTGGCACTAATTAATATCCTCTGACTATTAAAGTTATTGGAGTTATTCAGTTTTGAAAAAGATAGATATTTTAATCCATTGTTAAAATGGTTTGAAGCTATAGTTAGATGTGCTCTAAATTGAACAGGAATGTATAAATGTAAAGACTATTTCCCCCCACAGTGAAGTTTACACAACTCCTAGAGATGTTTCCTCAACTTTATGTCTGAAGGTGATGGTAGCCAATTTGTGGAAACTAACTGAGTGGACTAAAATCATTATTAGAAGCAGTAAAGGAGGAGAATGTGTCTGGAATATAAGCATATGGAATATAGTATTCATGTTCAAAACAAAACTGATACCATACTTCTTATATCAATTCTGAAATAATAGTCCTCTTATATTGGAAGTAACAATTCCACTAGTGAGTGATGCATCCATCTAGTCTGTTATGGTCTGCCCTTGGTATTAGCCCTTATTAGATCCACTGAAAGATAGCACTCTGAGAACAGATGTAACCAAAGGACTGGTAGAGGAGAAATGAGACACAGGTGTGCACATGTTCTGAAATTTTAAACATAATGACACTGCATAAAGGTCTAGTCCCCATTACAGTCTCACTTGAGGCAGAATGTTGCTGGCTATCTTTGGCTAACCTTGGCGATGACAACAGGGAAACTGACAGAAAATTGACAATGTCCTCCACTTATGACAGGTTTGCTGGGTAGTTCAAGGAACTGAGCGCCTGAGCTAGTTTGGGAAAAATTGTGTTACACCATATCCAGCCTTCATATACCGAACAGAGAAAAAAAGAATTTGTTTTTAGTGTACAAGAAACAAATGACCTTTGCATGTTACTTCAAGCAACTTGTTATTTTGCCCCACCTACACACACACACACACACACACACACACACACACATATATATATATACGTGTATATATATATATATATATATATATACACGTATATATATATATATATATATATATATATATATATATATATATAGACATACCATACCATATATACAGGACCTGTGTACTCTTTAATCCAGGCCACTTTATGCATCTTCTAGAGCACTGCAGTCTCAGCAAATTTTAGATCCCTAAATGTGCATAATTAACATCAATCGAGGTTAATTATAGTTGCCCATAAAGCTTCATTACAACCGAGTAGAAAATATAAAGCCAATCTGAACATTTTAATTATTGTATAAATTACAATTATGTAGTCAGAGTAGTAGTCACTGTGCAATAGAGTTGAACTAGTCTTCTGAAACAGAGTGTTTTAAACAGTGATGAATTTTTTAAACATTAGAATACACTTTAGCTGAGGATCATATAGCTCTTTCATAATTTCAGATGAAACTCCAGCTCCTGAATAGCATATAAAATAGGTAAAAAAGGGAAAATGTGCTTTTGTTTGGTGTGATCTTAAGGATGTTGATGGAAACAAATTATTGAAATTATTCTTTGGTTTTTTTAACAGACTAACATCACCTACTGCAAGTAGGCTGTGTTGTTTTTATCTTACTCCGCTTATTCTCCACAGACGCTCTTCTTTAATTTATTTACTACTAAAGAAACTCAGATAAAAATCTGATAATTAAAGTTTTACCTGTAAATACACTTCAAGCTATGTGGTCCTCAAAGGGCAGAATTTGTAAAGATATCAATTTTTTTTTCAGTATTGGATTACAAAAGAATGAACTCTAAGATTTAACAACCATCTATTGAAAATGAAAATGATAAAATATTTCAGTTAAAAGTGTTTCAAAAAGATTCTTTAGCGAAAGTAAAAATATTGAATTCTTGGTATTTACTGGTAGGCTATAAAGTAGCATGCATTATAATAAGAAAGAGCTAGAATTAGAGTTGCAGGAAATAATTGATTACAGTCTTAGGTCTACCTCATAGAAATGTTTCTCATCTAAATACAGTACCTATTTGCTATACTTAAAGATTTAAGTTTCTGGATAAAAGTTCTAATCTATTTCTTAGTTTTTTTGTTTGTTTTTTGAGAGGTTTTTACTATAAGGCTGGTACACTCACCAGAAAGACAGAAAGAGACAGAGAGACAGAAAGCAAGAAATCACTCCCCAGGGGGGATGAACACACCACAATCCCTTCTCCTCCACTCTTCTCTCAGAATCTTGGGCATGCACGCACATGCACCTGGCATGAGTTTAAGCCTCCTGGTCCGGGACTCGAAACACGGTTGATAATATAGGAGTCCTGTGACATAGCTATTACACCAACTGCTAGTCCCTGATTTGTTAGGTTTTAAGTCTCTTTCATTTTCAGGGAACAATGAATTGTGTAAGCACTTTTGACAATACAAAATTTTTGCCATGTCCCAGCCCTTTTTCCTTCATAATATAATGCCAAGTTTGAGACCAGCAGACGACATAATGGTTACATCACTGGACTCTTAGTGGAATCCCAGACCTGATGGCTTAAAGCTCATGCTGGACACATGTAAGTGTCCAGAGCCACTTACTTACACATGTAAGTCCAGAGCCCTATAGCAAAAATCTCTCTCTCTCAAGTCATAACAACAACAACAATAATAATAATAATAATAATACCGACTTCATTTAAATATTAGGATGACTCATGTTTCACTGAAAAGTAATATTAATTTAAATACCATGACATAATTGGTTTAATCATTGATGTGATAGGTGTGGTAGAATGTAAAAGTGGCAGCAATCCCAGTATGGACACATTTTTATAACTTAATTTTGCAACATCTTCTATAAGAGATGTCCATTACTGAATTTGTTAAATCTGGACTTGGCCATGAAATCTACTTTGATGATAGTGTGATAATATTAATGATACAGCGACCAGCAGTTAGCATAATGGCTATGTCGCTGGACTCCCATGTAGTCAACCGTGGTTTGAGTCCCAGGCCCGGTGGCTTAAACTCACGCTGGGCGTGTGTGCGTGCATGCCCAGGATCCCGAGAGGAGAATGGAGGAGAAGGTATAGGGGTGTGGCCATTCCCTCTGGGGGGTGATTTCTCGCTTTCTATCTCTCTGTCTGTCTGGCGAGAGCACGTGCCCTATAGCAAAAACCTCTCCAAAAAAAGAAAAGAAAAATTAATGATACAAAGAGAGACATTAACCAAACCTATGCATTAGGGCTTGATGTATTTTACTACTCTCTAAAACTGTGTAACTAACTCCATGTTGAAAAACTCGCATAACCTACTGGAGATAAGAGGGCTCTTGACTTCCATCAGCCATTTAGAGAGTCAACAGGCCACGATTTACTTTTGCTGACTATACTTGCTAACTACCAATTCTCATGGAACTCAATTTGATTTTTAATAATGATTCTACGTGTAATTTTATTGAACACACTTGACACATCAGAATACTTCAATTTTGACATCTTTAAAATAAATTTGTGTATTAAAGAAGCCTTATTAGGGTGGCAGGTAGTGTGGTGGTTGAGTTGCTGGACTCCCACATGGCCCACCATGATTAGAGTTGGACCTGGGAGCTTGTTTTCTCTCTTTCTTAGTTTCTCTCTGGTAAAGCTTAAAGATAAAATAATAAATAAAATTAAATAAATAATTTTTAGAAAAAAAAGTCCTGTGTCCAAATTTCCTCAATGAGAGATACTTAGACTTATGACAGATTGTTGGATATGGATTAATAATATCTACCTAATGGTACAAATGATCATTATACTAATAACTATGAAGCCTTCAGATACGTAGATGAGAAAAACAGCATTTAGGTCCTGTCTGTCTGCAGAAAACATCATTTAATGTTCACACCAGTCTGAGTAGGTGATCCTCCTATAGAAAATGCCCTAGAGACATTTTAGACAGAAAAAAATATGTTTCCTGTGAGAATTTGAGATACCATATACCTGAGGCAAAAACCTAGGCCATATCTAAGGAAATAAATAAAGTATTAGAAATTACTACTCAGATTGTAAAATCCTTAAGGCAAGGAATCTTTTTTTTTTTTTAATTATTCAAATCACCAATGCAATGCGCTGTTTAGCCAGAGGACAACAATATCATAAATAAGGAGCCTCAAAATATTGCATCGAATATTGAGAGTTTTCCTTTCTCTTTGTCATTGTATTTTTTTTCTAAGAATATTTTTGAAAAGTTACGACAAAAGTCATACTCTTGAACATATCACTCTTACAAAACAGGAATTAGAATGAGTACTCAAGACATAGTCAAATATTTAATTCTCTGATTGCAAAAAGTCTTAAAAAATCAGTCTTGATAACTAATATCATCAATGTTATGGCCATAACATTTCACTCTGGCTTTTACTCTGACATGTTCTCTGAAATAAGTCTTAATTTTGAACAATTAACTGACTTGAAAAAGTTGATTGAAACTCCTCTATTACAGGAGTCTTTCAGAGAAGAAAAAAGTCCCAATAATCTTTGGGATACTTTAGGGAGAGGTTGCTCACCATTTCTTCACAATCTTGTGTTTTACTCCACCCAAAGGATTTATGTATTCAGTAAACATTAATTACTGCATATAAGGCACTAATAGATTTTTTAATAAAAATAATCTTAAGAACTAGAACAAATAGTGAGGTGGACAAACAAATTAGAATATGACCTATGTTTAATAAAATTTTGAACTGAGTTCTAGAAAAATCAAATGTGGTCTATTCCTGTGATACTGCACTCCATGTGCAAACTGGTTTTACTTAAATTCCTTTACTTTGGGAATAGTCTATAATTAAATGACTTTAGATATGCATGTACAAGAAATAATTTAATAAAAGTTATCTATTTCAACAAACAGTTACTAATGTCCTGCTAAGTATTAAATATTCTCTTTCCATTGGGAAGCAGACACATTAATGAGAAGATGTTTTTATAAACTATATTTTCAGTTGTTGGAAAAGTCATGATGCATTTTTTTTCTGGTTTTCTAAGCAAAAATACATCATGAATTTTTCTTTCTTTTTTCTTTTTTATTTTTTTAGAGGTTTTTGCTATAGGGCATGTGCGCTTGCCAGAAAAACAGAGAGAATCAGATAAATAGAAAACGAGAAATCACCCCTCAGTGGGGATGGCCACGCCACAATTCCTTTTCCTCCATTCTCCTCTCAGGATCTTGGGCATGCACACACATGTGCCTGCCATGAGTTTAAGCCACTGGGTCCAGGACTTGGACTGCAGTCGACTACATGGGAGTCCAGTGACATAGCCATTATGCTAACTGCTGGTCCTACATCATGAAATTTTTGATGACCCAATGTCTTTCACATAGAAAAGTCTATTTTGGATATAACTTCAACAAAATTTGGGGCATAATCTTTTAAAAAATTATATTCTGGGCACATGTGCTCACCAGAGAAAAAGAGAGAGAGAGAGTGAGAGAGAGAGAGAGCAAGCCCCCTCAGGAAGAAGGCCACATCATAGTCCCCATTCTCATCTCAGGATTTTGAGGACACATGCACATGTACCTGGAACAATTTTCAGATCAACAGGTCCAGGACTTGAATCATGAAGTTGGCCATGTGGGATCCAGCCACCTTACCTACTATGCCACCTGGCTGGCCTAGCATAATCTTTTGATACAGCTTAAGTCTGTACACGAATAGCAGCTCGTCGATAAATCTCATTTTCTTCCATGTCTCCATTCTCTCAGGATTTGAGGCATGCATTTCATATGCCCAGCATGTTTATCAAATCAAAAGAACCAGGATTTGAATCAAAATTGACCATGCAAGATCAAGCTCCCAATGCACAGTACTTAACACTGTGCCACAGGGCTGGTCCTGGTTGATCAATCTTGATGTAGTTATTGGCAGTCTGGCACATGGTAAAGCCATTTATAAATTAAATGAGTTAATATTAATTAATGGAGTATAAGAGATAAAAATCAAACATTTGTGGTTATGTGTATATCATTATTTATTTGTTAATGCATTGTAACGATGTCCAAAGGAATGATTTTGTTTACCACTATCTTAAATGAAGAAAATAATGAGTTACTAGAAGGAGTGAGTAATGCTACCATTATTCAATCCTCAATTATAATTTAGCATTTGGACTGATCCCATGGCAGAAGTGGAGGTGCACTGAATAGCCCTTTCTCAAGAAACAACTTGACTTTCAGCTGTGAGAAGAGCAATTAGTTGAGAGTATTTAATTATAGTCTTTAAGATCTGCTGCAGCATCCCCATCAAACCATCTTCTTCTCAAACAGATTATGGTATTTAATGAAGCAAGTAGCGTTAAAGTATGATACTGTTTCTTCTTTTGGCATTGAAACAATCTATATTCCTGAATGTTATTGCAAGAACAAACAGAAAACTTCATTGCTGGCAGTAGTTAATTTCTGAGTCAGTTAACCAAAACAATGTCACAATGTCTCATGTTCATATCTATTGGTTAGAATATTCCTCAATTCTTGTTAAATCATCACATTTAAGTACAAAGGGCATTACATTTAAATATGTAGTTGGTTGCTGAACTTTCAGGTATTCTGTAATTGGCTTTAGAGGACATGAAATTAATGGACTATAAAGTCTGACTTCAGAAAACTTCAATTTTACAACCATAGCAATAAAGGTCATGTTATTTTTATTCCCCTACATCCACCTGTTAGTCATAACTGTGACTAAAATGTAAAGGTTATTAGTAGATGCAGTGTCTACATATTAAAGGAAATTTTACTTTAGAAACAAAGGGAAATTAGTCCTTTGTTAGAAAAATGCTTGCACATGGATGTTTATTGAGGCTTTATTCACAATTGATAAGACATGGAACCAACCCACAAGCCCACGAACAGATAAATGGATTGAAAAAGTGTGCCACATATACTTTATGGAATAATACTCAGCCATAAAAAAACAAAAAAAAACAACAACAAAAAAAACAAGACCTGGGCTTTTGATAGAAAGTGGATGAATATAGAAGATTTACTGCTGAGTAAAGCAAGTCAGGCTACAAAGGAGAGACATTGTATGTCTCCACTTAATATATACCAACTCTCCACACTCTATGGCCAAAACTGAATGACTAGAGGATATAGAAACATAGAAAATGGTTATAAATATCTGATACAGTGTGGAAAGAGGGTGGCTGAAGGAGGAGAGACTGAGGAATGACACTAGGGAAAGAAATGGAGGGGCAGGGCATTTGTGGGCCATATTGGTTATTATCTATTGAAGATGATGTGTATAGTAATACCAACTGGATTGATATGTTGGAACATTCACTTTGCAAGCTAAATGACATACGTGATTGGATATACAAAAGAAATTGAAATAAAAATATATAAGAAATACAAAGAGAAATTATTAATAATGTAAATTATTAAGAAAAATATCAGTATGGAACACTTTCTATGGTCTAGGTCACATTCTTGAATTTCACATTTTTATCTCATTTAATTCTTAGGCCTTTCCTAAAGAGGCCAGTGATTGTAGTATACTGGTAATATAATGTTCAGATGATAAGGTGCTTAGCCGGTTTTTAGGTCTCAAGGTATGGGACTAGAACTGCATAGTTGGCCATGTGGGATCCAGTCATCTTAACCACCATGTCATCCGCTGGCTTCCAATGCCTAATTTAAAAATATGACTCTTAGGTAGACAAATCATGACCATGTTACTAGAAATTCTACAATATCCCCTTTAGCTGTTTATCCTTATTTTTAATAAAAAAAAAAAAACTTAGCCTGACAGGAAATTCTGATACATAAATTTAACATATAAAACATTCATAAGAAAGATTGAGTCTTACATTTTTCACTAAATACCATATTAAAATGTTTATTTTTAAATTTTAAGTGAGCGATAAGTAGAAAAATTACATGAATACCACAGAAAATTTATTTCATCATTTATTTTGACACCAAATGATATTACTTTATTAATTTACTGCAAAACCTTTAACCTATCCTTTCTAAGGACCACAGAGCTCAGATATAATAGACTATTTATGTAAGTTACAATTTGGATGAGATGGACAAATTCCTGGGCACAGGATTCCTGGGCACCAAGATTGAGCCAGGAGGATATAGAAAGTCTGAATAAGCATGTAACTAGCCAGGAGATTGAATCAGTAATAAATAAACTCCCAACACAGAAAAGCCCTGGCCCTGAGGGATTCACCTCTGAATTCTACAAAACTTTCAAAGAAGAGTTAACCCCCATTCTGCTCAAGTTATTTCTAAACATCCAAAAGGGTGAATCTCTTCCTAATTCATTCTATGAAGCCTCTGTCACCCTTATCCTTAAAACAGTTAAGGACAGGACCAGGAAGGAAAATTATAGACCAATATCCCTGATGAACATAGACACAAAGATTCTCATCAAGATACTAGCAAATCATACCCAACAAACTTATAAAAAATATTATACATCATGATCAGGTAGGCTTTATTCCAGGAATGCAAGATTGATTCAACATACGCAAAACCATAAATGTAATACACTATATTAATAGGAAGAAAGATAAAAACCATATGGTCATATCAATTGTTGAAGAAAAAGCATTTGGTAAGATGCAACATCCCTTCATGATCAAGACTTTCAGCAAAACAGGCATAGAGTGGTCATTTCCAAACACAATAAAAGCTATCTATGAAGAACCCATAGCGAACATCATCCTTAATGGAGAAAAGCTGAAAGCTTTTCCACTAAAAACGGGTACAAAACAAGGATGCCCACTTTCTCCACTCCTTTTCAATATAGTACTGGAAGTCCTCACCAACACAATCAGAAAAGAGGAAAATAAAATACGTTCAAATAGGAAAAAAAAGAGGTGAAACTCTATTTGCAGATGACATGATTGTATTGTATACATAAAAGACACAATGGTTTCCATGAAAAAATTTCTGAAAGTAATACATGAATAAAGTAAAGTTGCAGATACAAAATTAATATCCATAAATCTATAGAATGTCTATATATAAAAAACAGGTAGACTGAGATAGAACTGAAAAGAGTTATTTAATTTACCATAGTGACAAAAAGTATAAGATACTTAGGGATAAATCTAAACAAAGAAGTCAAAGACCTCCACTAGGAAAACTACGAGAAGCTAAAAAAGGAAATTGAAAATGACACAAAAAAAGTGAAAGGATATCCCACGTTCGTGGATTGGAAGAATTAATATAATCAAAAAGGTAATTCTACCCACATTAACCTACATATTTAATGCAATGTCAGTCAAAGTAGCAGACGCTTCCTTCACAGATCTAGGAAAGACAATAATAAAGTTTGTCTGGAATCATAAAAGACCCCATATTGCTAAAGAAATTCTGCACAAGAAGAGTGGAGTGGGCGGCATCTCACTCCCTGACCAAAAAATATACTACAAAGCTGTGGTAATCAAAACAGCATGGTACTGGCATAGAAACAGACATGTGAACCAATGGAACAGAATAGAATCCCTAGAAATAAATTTCCAAACATACAGTCAACTGATTTTTGACAAAGGGTACCAGTCAATCCAGTTAGAAAAGGAAAACCTCATCAAATGGTGCTGGAGAAACTGAATTTCCACCTGCAGAAAGATCAATCTGAACTCCTACCTCTCACCTATGACAAAAATCAAGTCAAGGTGGATCAAAGACCTAAATCTAAGACCTCAAACTATAAAACTGTTCCTGGAAAATCCTGGGGAAATTCTCGGAGACATTGAAGTAGGGAAAGACTTCTTAAATAAGACTCCCAAAGCACAGTCAATAAGCCCCAAAATAGACAAGTGGGATTACATCAGGCTAAGAAGTTTCTGCATAGCAAAAGACACAGTAATTAGTGTGAATAGACAGCCCTCAAAATGGGAAAATATTTTTATAACTATGCATCAGATAAGGGACTGATAACCAGAATTCACAAAGAACTCAAGCAGTTGTTCCAAAAAAAGATGATCAATCCTATTAAAAGATGGGAGAATGAGTTTGGGAAAAAAAAAAAAAAAAAAAAAAAAAAAAAAAAAAAAAAAAAAAAACTCTCCAAAGATGACATAAGAATAACTAAAAGGCATATGAAAAAATGCTCAACATCCCTCATTGTAAGGGAAATGCAGATCAAAATAACAATGAGATACCACCTAACCCCAGTCAGAAACTCTCTTACATTGCTGGTGGGAATGTAAATTGGTCCAACCACTGTAGAGAACAATTTGGAGATTCCTCAAAAATCTACAAGTAGAACTACCATATGATCCAGCAATCCCACTGGTTGGTCTCTATCCAAAGGACAGAAGAATACTTAATCAGAAAAGTATTTGCACACCGATGTTTATTGCAACACTATACACAATTGCTAAGTCATGGAAACAACCTAAATGCCTACAAACAGATGAATGGATAGAAAAACTATGGCACATATACTCTTTGGAATACTATTCAGCAATAAAATAAAAAAATAAAAAGACAAAAAAACACTTGCTTTTGACAGGAAGTAGGTTAATATGGAAGATTTACTGCTGAGTGAAGTAAGCCAGGCTATGAAGGAGAGGCATTGTACTTCCCCACTTATATACCGAGTGTCCGCACTCTGTGACTGAAACTGATTGACTAAAGGATATAGAAACACAGTATATAGATGTAAATGCAAGATATAGTGTATATAAAAGAAGAGGGTCTGAGGAAGGACATTTAGAAGAAAAATAGGGAGGCAAAGCATTAATGCCACAAATAAACGTTGTATTATCTGTTGAAGATATTTTGTAGTTTTATCAACTGTACTAGGGAAAAATGTTCACTTTTTGAAGTATCCATTTTGTAAGCCAAATAATAATATGATTGAATGTATAAAAAATGAAGTGCAAAAATTAAAAAAAAAGGTTTGTATATAAACAAATAGCTAAGTGGTAACATATTTAGACAACTTGATTTTAAAACCTGTGGTTATCACATGCCACATATTCCTGCTAAATGTTTTGCTAGTAAACCTATGAATGATTTGCAAAATAATAAAGTACATCTTACATTAAAGTAGAGATAAAATACCTGTTTTTCTTTTCTCTATACCTGCAAAGAAAGACATTGTTTTTTATTTTTAATTATTGCTCTCACCTGTTGTTTTGGGTGCCAAAAACATTTTAGAAAGCAAAATAAATAAATAATAAAAAAATTATGGCAGCAAGGTTCTGTAGTTCTTTTCATGTGAGAGGACTTAAAAAATGTGGAAGATGGAATAAAAATCTGAGTTTATCTTGGTGCAACAAATTTGAAATATATGCATACTTTTTTCATAAAATGCCATTTATAAATGTTCTGTAGATTCTTCATATGTCTTTTAGGCCTGTCAGTAGGTCATTTAGCCTATAAAATGATGCTTTCCTCATTTTCATTTAATTTTATTTGATTTCTACCATTCTGTCTTAGTACTTATCACCATAATTACCTTGTGATAAATTTTGACACCTACAGGAAAGAGGAGAGAAGGTGATAAGGTGCTAATGCAGACATAAATCTACTAAAGGCATCATTTTAAATTGACATGACAAATGTAGCTGGAGATTTCTTTTAACTCATTTTTGTCAGAATCATCTTAAAATATATAAGGATTTCAGACAAAAGTACAAGGAATAGGTTGAAATGTTAATAAACCTTCAAATTTTAGATTGTTCTCCCTATATTAAATTAATACATATTAAGAAACTTGAGCCAGCTCCGTAGCCTAGGGATCAAGGTAGCTGGATCCCACATGGCCAACCGTACTGTTGGAATCCTGGTCCTAGAGGTTTGAAAAACATGCCAGGAACATGTGCATGCATACCTCAAAGTTAGAAAGGTTGAAGAAACAGAAGAGAATGAGTTGCAGTGTGACCATGCTCCATGGAGGGAGAGGGGTTGCTTTCTCTCTCTGTTCTCTCTGTTGCTCTGTCTTTCTCTGGCAAGCACATGTTCCCTCCAATAAATTAAAATAATTTAAAAAACTAACCACACAATCTGTCCCAAGTCAATTTTTTTTTTGTGATAATAAGTTCAAGAAAGCAATGGTGCCTTATTAGAAAAAAATTTATTTCAGGTCCTTAAATGCTTTGATACTTCCAATGTGAGTGGGCCAGATCATTCTCTTTATAATTCTCTAACTCCTAAATTTATATGCCTATCAGTTTTTATCTTTTTGAGCCAAAAGTCTGTAAGCTTTCTCTATAACATTTAGCATTGTTCTAATGTTTTTTTTTTTTTTTTTTGAGAGATTTTTGCTATAGGGTGAATGTACTTGCCAGCGAGACAGAGATAGAGAGATAAAAAGAGAGAAATCACTTCCCCCAGATTGGATGGCTATATTGCAATCCCTTCTCCTCCATTCTCCTCTCTGGGTTTTTGGCCATGCATGCACACATACCTGTCCTGAATTTTAAACAGCTGGGCCCAGAACTTGAGCCAAGGCCGACTGTGTGTGAGTCCAGCAATGTAACCATTATGCCATCTGCTGGTCTCCCAATTTTTGATAAAATACCCAAAACCAGAATATAGTCAGTTTCCTGAGCCAACCTCTTAGAAGTACAGAAAACTAGAATAAAATCACTTTCATAAGATAGCAACTGAGATGTTTGGAGAAAACTATCAAAGCCTTGGATTAACCTCTTAAATCAACTATTGGGTTGTTGAAAAAGTCATGACACATTTATGCAACCAATTGTGCTAGTACATTTCTGGAAGTACTAGAGTCATTCGCACCTGTATATTATTGCTATGTCATTTGACAGCTGACAGTTCTTGCTTCATACTAAAAATAAATAAATAAATAAAAGTAAGCAATTTGGTTGCATTTTGGAAATTTTGAAGGTGAAAGACCAAACTATCTCTTCACCATATTTCACTGTACTACTTCTGTACAGGGAAGAACATGTTTCAAGCTTGCAAAAAATTGCTTACTGCGTTTTGTGACAGTGCTCTACAAGAATAGCAGTGCCAACAATGGTTCATGAAATCCTGTGCTGGTGATTTTTATCTCAATGATGTTTCTTGGACAGGGAAGCCTACCCCAAGGTTGATGACGACAACATAAAGGCATTGATCAAGTCAAAACCGCGTTACACAACACAAGAGATGGCAGAAACTTTGAACATCCATTATTCAAGTATTCCTAACCCTCTGAAGAAGCTGGAATACGTAAGCAAGCTACATATTTGGGCTCTTCATGAACTCAAAGAAGTTCGTTTGACAGTCCATGTAAATACCTGCTATATGCTCATTAAATGTAAGGAAAAATATCTTTTTTTTAAGTGATTGATAACTGGTGATGAGAAGTAGATTATTTACAACAATGTGGTGCACAAACGGTCTTGGTTGGTCCTGATGTGATGATTCACCTCAAATGACGTCAAGAGCAGGTATTCATCCGAAGAAGATTATGCTCTCAGAGTGATGGGATTTTAAAGGTGTTGTGTTTTTTGAGCTCCTACTAAGGAATCAAGCAGTCAACTCAAATATGGACTGTCAACAATTAGACAGTTTGAGTGAATCCATCATCCAGAAATACTCAGAACTTGTTAATCATAAAGGTATTATTGTGTTCCATCACAACAACCCAAGACCACACAAGCCTGATCTCCAGTCAAAAGTTATTGGAAATTGGATGGGATGTGCTGTGGAACGCACCATACTCACCTGACCTTGTATCGTCAGAATTCGACTTGTTCACTCTCTTCAAAATTCCTTGCATGGTATAAAGTTCAATTCAAATGAGGCTGTAAATCAACACCTTGTTCATTTTTTCCCCTATAAAGACAGGCCCTTCTATGAATGAAGAATTGGAAGCTCACTGAAAGATGCCAAAAGTTTATTGGACAAAGTGGGCAATATATCCTTGATTGATCTTTGTTCTTTGTACAAATAAATGACCTTTGAAAAACAGACAAAATACTTCATGACTTTTCTGACAACCCAGTAGACAATCCCGTTTCTCTCATTTATTGTTTATATGTTTGACATAAACTCAAATCCACTCACTATATTATACCTTATATCCTCAATATCACTGTAAACTATCTCCATGTCCCTTCAGTTTTCAGCATAGACCAAAATATAAAGTTTTTGATATTATTTTTATATTATTGGTCACTCAACACCAGTATTATGCACACTTATGAAACACAGCCACCCAGGAATACTAATTCTTTTCAATTTGTGTTTATTTCCAGAGGTTGTGTGAGCTTGCCAGAGAAAGAAAGAAAAAAGGAGAAAGAAAGCATTTTCTTATTGGGTCATGGTCATGATGGAATTCTTCCTCTTTCATTTATCCTTCCAGTCAGAATCTTGAGCATGCACACACATATTCATGGCATATTTTTTAAACCACCAGGGCTATAAATCAAATTGTGGTCAGTCATGTGGGATTTGACTCCCAACGAACAGTGTTCTACTGCTACCCTACAAGCCTGACCCTCCCAAGAATAAATTCTATCACTCAGATCATTTAGCTTCCCTTACAACAATTGTATGAATATGTAATCATCATTCTTGGAAGAATTCTTAAAATACATACTTTATGCCGTAAGAAAAATAGAACCTGGTTCTATTTTAAAGAGATAGCTTTAAAAAGATATGGGTTATAAATTAAAATAAAGTGTTGGTTTTATTTTTTTCAGAGGCAGAATACAGGAAAAAACATCTTTCTAAAGAGGTAAAATTACATATCTATGTACCAACTTTTAGGTTTCACAGTCATGGGTCATTTACTCAAATAGAGTGTATCATACTCTAGAAACTTTCTAAGATTTTTAATGAGAAAAAAATTCAAAACCAAGAACAATGACAATAGCCATTTGGAACATGAACGAAGAACATTATATTTATAATATGGAGTTCTAGATTTAAATGCTGATATTCTCAATAATTTGCCCAGACACCACCAGCAAATAAATGAAATTCCATGTGCCTCTTTTCCTTAAATGAAAAGTCTCAAAGTTTCATGCTGAACCTCTTTCTTGACCCTATTTTCTTCAAAAAGTTTAGCTTGCAAAGAGCTAATGACCCCAAAGACTTGTATTAAAGTAATAGTAATAAAATGATACAATTATTAAAATGCTTTAAAATATGTAATTCTTCAAAAGTTGTTTTTTTCTGTTTTTTTCTTTTTTTTTTTTTTTTTTTAATTGTCATATGGCTTGCGAGAGAGAGACAGAAACAGAGAGAAAGGGAGAGGGAGAAAAAGGGACAAAGCACCCTCCAGAAAGGCTTTGCTATTCTGCAATCTCTTCTTCATTTCTCCATCCTCCTGGGATTTTAGACACACATGCACACTCACCTAGTGTTTTTTTTTTTTTTATGCCATCAGAGCTGGAACTCAAACTACAGTCAGCCATGTGGGTTGCAGTTTCCCTTCACCAGTAGGCCATGAGTGTGACTCAACTTCCATAATTATTATTATTTTTAAGAGATTTTTTTGTATAGGGTGCATGCACTTGTCAGAGAGACAGAAATTGAAAAATCACCCCCAGGGGGAGATGGCCATACTGCAATCCCTTCTCTTCCATTCTCCTCTTGGTATTTTGGGCACACATACACATTCACTCACCATGAATTTAATTCACCGGGTCTGGGACTCAAACTGTGGTCAACTACATGGGAGTCCAGTGACGCATCTGCTGGTCCTTTTAGCATTTTTAAAAAGCTTATTTCGTGAGTGAAAGACAGGAATATAGCATCCTCAACAGGCTTCCTACACTGTAATCCAGCTGGGATCATGGGCTCATACAACTCAAGGAAGTCTCTGGATACCAAATAGCAATCTTTGCAAGTGAGTCTGCCTCACACACTACTGTTTTTTTTTTTTTTTTGAGAGAATTTGTTTCTTTGTTTGTTTGTTGTTGTTTTTTGTTATAGGGTACCTGCGCTGGCCAGGATGACAGAGAGTGACAGAGAGACAGAAAGTGAAAAATCAACCCCCAAGGGGGATGGCCACGCCGCAATCCCTTCTCCATTCTCCCCTCCGGATCTTGGGCATGCACATGCACGTGCCTGGAGTGAGTTTAAGTGTGAGTTTAAGTCACCAGGTCTGGGACTCGGACCATGATCGGCTACAGGGGAGCCCAATGACATAGCCATTATGCCAACTGCTGGTCCCAACACACTGTTGTGGTTTAATTCTACACCACCTTCTGTTTCCTCTTCTAGAATTTTATTTAAGGTACAGTCTTCTGCATTGCAATCATCTTCTTTCAGTCATCCAAGCAGCTTGAACTACTGGTGTGAGTGTACCACTGCTCCCAGATTTAGATTGGACTGGGAATCAAACCAAGGCCTCCCATGTGGTCTGACCTGTAGAGCACAGCCTGTTCACAGCACACAGCACCACAACTGCATCTTTTCTAGCATTTTGACAGATAATTAGAAAGCAAAAGAGTTGTCACAATTCAAATATGCCACACATGTTTGATAATTTAAAATAGTTTTCTGTATTGCAGATTGAGTTTTAAAAGGCAGTAAAAGGGAAGAGTTACGATGTCCAGAGCTTGACAGAATTTCTTTTTTGGAGTTCATTAAATTAGAATATGATATTAAAAGTCTGTATGTCTTCATTTATCCTTACAACTTCAAATTGTATGTTTGAATGCTAAATGGCCTGGGAAGAATAATGAGACTGTTGGTTGCTAAACATACAATGTTTATTTGTGGATATAAAAGACTGCTTAGTTTATGCTAATTTAATTAATCCTCAACTAAAGCATACACAGCACCCTATTACTTAATGTACTGGAAAAATATACATAGCATTTTGACACTCTCCTGTACTGAAGAGTAACATTGTACTCTGACATTGTATTAATAAGTCACTACGACAGTTTCCAACAGGGATACAAGCTCATACTCTCTAGTTTTAATTTTATAATGAGATTTAATTCCCAGGATAGAATAAGTCTTTATGATTTGAATTCTCTATCACTTGTTCTGCTTTAGTAGTCAATGATTGAACTCATGTATGAAAATCTGTATTTTAGGAAATCACTATAATGGTGAAGGAAATCAGAAGTAGATTATTAGAAACAAAATATTCGATTTATAAATAGTAACATTGTTATCATTTCGCTTGTACAATTATGCAATTTAGTCAGTAATATTTTTATGAACTTGATGAAACTGTGATAATTTCCCTTTAGCTAAGTAGACAGAAGAACTAATTATTTTGCACTCACAGTCTTGGCTGAAGGGTGAAAAGCTAAAACTCAATTTATAGAGTAATTGCTATATTCATGAAAAACAGCATCAAAGCTTTGGTATGTTTTACTGTAGTCTCTTGGGAAGGTTCATGTCTAATTTTTATGCTGATATGGCTCATAATATAGTTCTCTGACTCTTCTATTTTCTCTTGCAATTACAAGGTTTCTTATTCCATTGTGAATATTCCTCTGAACTAAGATTAGCTTAACTGAGCTTCCTTTGAAAACCTGCCTACCCATCAACTGTGTCAGGTCTAATGCATTCAGTAGCCACCGAAAATCAATGAACAGCACATTTTTCTGCTTCCTGCAGTGATCAATAGGATTCACATAATGGGCGGAAAATTTTTAATCATGACAACCCAGGAACTTCTTAGCATAAATCTCTCCTGCACTATACACTCTTCGTTTCCCACTTCTTGAAATTGCAGGCATTGAATAATATCAATATGGAAGATATATTATGAAGTGTAATGCAATTAAAACTTCACACTTTAGTGATAATGAGTCTAGATTCCAAAGGACTATTTTCTACACAATTTGAAATCTTCTATATTTTGTATTTGAAATCTTCAAATTAAAGATATTCTGTTAGAATGTGAGAATTTATTTCAATGCAACTTTATTCAAATATGTATTTGAGAAAAGCCGAGTTTGATGTTTATCTAAATTAAAGTCATCAAATCTTATTTGAGGCTTGAAAAACAGATTATTATTTTTTACCTTTGTAAAGATTATGTCCCTCAGAGATAAAGAATTAAACGATCCTTAAAACTGTAATATCTACTAGGTAGATTTGAGGAAATAAAGCTTCACAAACAAAGGTAAACAAAATTTGTTCCAAATTTAGTTTTTTTCTTATAAATTTATTATTTATAAGTTTACTTATTAACTAGAAATTAATTCATCCCAGAACATCAGTTTCCTTCTGCATCAAATGCGTTGTGTTAGGCATTTGTCTGATTCTAGATCTTCAGAGACAAAAAGTAGTGCTTCCTTGAACAGCTAATAGTAAATTTAAATGAAAGCAGAGAATTTCAATTAAGTGAACCAAGTCTAAAAGTTCATATGTGTCTATGTGTGTACACACGACTGTGTCTGTATCAAACAAGCAAGCATGGCTTTAAAAGTATATTTGAAATTATATTTCAGGAGCATTATAGAATGATAATACTCAATGGTTCCTTTGCATATGAATTATTTGTTTTGTGAGTTAAAAGGCAGGCCCATATTGGTTCATCTTTTTATTCTGCATTTATGCTATATTATACATTTTGTGAATGTGTAGTGTGTGTTCATTCTGTCTATTTTTGTGGTTGCTCCACTTTTACTTTTTAAAAATTCTTCATTAATCTTTTTTGATTTTATAGGGTCATAGCATAATTTTTAGCTAGTAATATATTTCACATTATATAATTTTCCATTAAACTCTCCTGATGTTGAAAGAAAAATACTTCCAAATAGCTAAATTTACTATTTCTCTCTAGAAATTATAAAGGCATTCTATTTTTTTCTGTTAGAAATAACAGAAAATGTTCATAATATGTTTAGAGCACATGTTAAATTAAACTTCTTTTCTAAGACATTTAGAATAATTTTGTCAATATGTAATGCAATCACATGCATACAATTAATAGAATATAAAATGTATTGTATAAGATTTTTTAATTTGATACCAGATCTAAATAATCATGTGATAATAAGGCCAACATCCTTCAGCATATATTTTATGTCAATGGTTGTCTATAATTCATAAATTTACTATAGTTATAATTTTACATATGTATGTATGTATATTTGTGTATATACAAGGCATCTACAAAATTTCATGTAAATGCATATTATAAAATAATTGTGAATAAATATTAAATGTTTGCATCAAAATACACTTACACTTTGATTAAAGTTTTTGGTGAGGAGACCTCAAAAAGTTATTGGAAAGACCAACTGATGGTGTAATGATTACTTTGCTGGACTCCCACATAGTCGACCCTGTTTAAAGTCCCTTACCCCATGACTAAAAACTCATACCGGGCGCATGTGGGGTTGGACCCAAAATTTTGAGAAGATGGATGGAGGAGAAGATGGCAGTGTGGCCATCACCCCTGGGGGCTGAGAGGGTGATTTCTTGCTTCTATCTCTCTGGCTCCCTGGTGAGCACATGTGCCCTATAGCAAAAATCTCTACCAAAAAAAAAATTATTAAAAATTTGAATTGAATATATATACATAACATGTATATATACATTACATATACATTTATATAAACATAAAACTCTGTACTGTATTTGTTAACACAAAATTTTTTCCTACTTTACCACTGATATTAAGATAAAAATCCATTTTTTTGTTAGTAACAGGTATTGAGAAACAGATTATTTTTTTAATGAGAGAGAAAGAGCTCACATGAAAAGGAAAGAGATGGATTTCTAGAAGTTATTTATTCCTTCCATGTGTAAGAGAGAGAGCAACCGAGAGAAACAGCATCCCACAAGTCTTGATGTCATAACCCATCCTGAAACCTAAGTAGTCCTGGGGCACAGGTATTTCCAAGACATTCTCCTGAAGTGAGCCCAGAACCCTCCCATATGGTTCGGCCTTATAGAGTATCATACCCAATGTCACTATCTGTCCCCAAGATAGATATTTTTGACAGTGTTTTGTCATGTCACAACCCTTCCTGCTTAGTGTCCTAGTTATCTGAGACCACAGGGACATGACCCCAAGTCCAGCCTGTTTAGGTTAGGCTAAGAATTGAACCCAGGACTCCCAGATGGTCTCAGCGTGGGAGTGTCCTCCCACTTGGACTATCACAGTTGGACTGACAGTCAGTATATGGATTCCATAGAATGGTGCTTATATGAAGTGATGATTTATACTCTGCCCTAACACAAAATTAGTATTATATTCTAGAAAATATTTTACAAATAGATTTATATATCTAGTACAATTGAACAAGCTAGTTTGAAGTTTAGCAGAACTATAGCCATTTTGAAATTAAGAAGGACTCAGTGAAGAACAATCTAAGTGCTAAGTCCTGGAGAGGGCTGTTTGAAGAAGGGTCAAATGAGAAACCAGCATTGGACATTTCAAAGAAAAACAGGGAGCAGGATAATTACTCAAAGAAAAGCAATTACTTTTGATTGATATAGTGAAGAATGATTTGCATGTGCTTGTATTTTGTGTCTATTAATACTGAGCACATGCTAAGCTTTTTCAGTTTAGTGGTGCTTGTAGCCTATGCTCTTAGAACCCATTTGCAGAAATAAAATCCTTCCTCCAGCTTCTTCTCCTTCCATTGGCCACAAGTTGAAACAGTTAGACTTAATGTGCCAGTAACATCATCACAGTACAATTACAATTGCAATTATCATTCTTTCTCCTACTAGAATATATGATCTAAGACAGAATGTCTACTTTGAAATAGTAATTATGTATTTGATTAGTAGTTTTCTATTCTCATTGTACAATGAATCTACAAATTTTGTTATGTAAAAATCTCCATGAATTTTATTAGCTAAATATATTAACATTTCTTCTATTTTGAATTATTGCATACATTGTTTTTACAAACATGACTCAAATACCTAAGCCATGTGACTATCTTACAAGTAAGTCATTAATTAAGAAGTGAACTAAATATTTCCTCAGAAGCAAAAATTTTAAGTACTTCTTGCTGTACTTTCACTCTAGCATAGAGTGAGTCAGAAATATTGAAGAGAGGGCAGATGATTCATGTAGTAGGGCTTTTTTGTCTTACATGTGAGAAAGTAGGAACAAAAATTACTGCCTTTAATCAGAATAAATCAGAGTTAAAATATGCCTTTATACAGTCCCTCCTGCATTATGTCACCTCAAGTTATCTTCTGTCACTGGTACTGAACAATCTTTATGGGGTAGCATTCATCAGAGCTGTCTGCTCAGCATCCAAAAGGGTAGAGTTTTATCAGCGATCCACCGAGCAATGCACACTTTGGTTTCTAATCCTAGATGATTGTAATGTGAGACATTATTTTGAGGTTGAATTCGACAGCAACTCCAAGAATTCTGCAAATCTACTGTTATAAGCAATGATTAAAAATATTACTCTTAATATATCATGTGGTGCATATCTTGTCATCCAGACATTTGGATATCTTATACTGTCTGTGAATTATGAAGCCACAGATATCTCTTTGGCCTTTTTCTATAATGCATCTAATTCACTAGTTGTTCAATTCCCTTCTCTTTTTATGGTCTTAGTAACCTGTGGGGATAGAAAAAATTGCCAACAAATCTGAATGTGAAATATTAAAAGGTCAAAGTTGTAAAAAACTCTGCCCAATTTTTAAGACTATTCTAGGTACTAAATTCTGTGGCGACTCAATATTAAAAATAGTAAGCATGATTAACTATTGTCCTAACAATTAAAATCACAAGTAATCAGTGGGTATCTTGTTCTTCAAAATTTGCAAATTTTCAGTCAGATACAAAAATACTTTAGGGATCTTTCTTATTCCTGTTTGTCCTGACTTCTAATATTATCCTATTATCTTATCACTGAATAGGGAAAATTATGTAAATTATCTTTTTATCTACACTTTTCACTTGAGAACTGAGTAATAAAATTTCTTAATTTCTTTTAAGCCTGGGCAAATTTCTTACTTTCTATTAGTCTCAATAACATTATCTGCAAAATTAGCAGTTTTAAGTAAATTATCTCTATTATGCTTTCCAGTTCTGATCTTAACATCTTTTATTTCTGAAATAAGTCAATGATGCACTTGAAATCCACTGGTGAGTAAATGGATGGATGTTTGTGTACTTTCCTATGATATTTATCTCTTCACTCAAGTCATGCATTCTTTCAAAAACTCACAAGTTCTGGATCCCACCAATTGTCTGGGCACCTGGAAGACCTTCCACCTCCCCTTTATGCTTATGTTATTTCATGTGTTTGGTTGAGTTGCTTCCTCTGTGTCTGATCTGACTGACATAATTTGTGCTCTATCTCCCATGCCTCAATGCTCTGGAACCATCCTAAACTTACTACTTCTCCTTCACAGCAGATTTTTTACCATCAAAGTTGTCATTTTTCCAATTATAAGCAAATACATTAATATATGCAGAAGAGCCTACTTGCATGCTAGTGATGTTTACACATCATAATTTTTGCTTCCTAAATAAAATAATTCCACTTTAATTCTTAGCCATGTGGAACAGAAATACTCATGCCTATTCAAAGCTCTGAAGGAAATGTTATGTAAGGGGAGATATTTGTCATATACGAGGGATTCTGAGAGAATTCTGCGAATCCCATCACATCCTATCACAATCCTCCCAAGGCTGACTTTATACCTGTCATAGATTAATGACACCTGGTAATTATTTAGTGCCCCTTTCATTACTGAAAGTATCTCCTTTTAGAAGAAAATTTACAAAATTCTCTACCTGCAATTTAATTTATGTACAGCCTTTCTGACAATTCTGAGGAGTCATCAGAGGAAGTAAGTGTACAAAATTGTTGTCTCTGTAAAGTATATGGCATAGAAAGATCTATTTTTCATTAAAATAGGCATAACATTTGTCATACAAGTCAGCTTCCTCATATTCCACGTCAATATGTTCATAGTGTTCTGTTACTTATCCTGATGAGAAAACCAAACTTCTGTGAATTGCTGACATGCAGAAGGAAAGTAAACCATATCCAGGAAAAAGACAGGATAACATTACATAGCTGTCATGTAGATCCCTGGGTGAGCTGAAAGCATGTCAGGCATAGGCATGGGTGCCCCGGATCCTGAGGCTCTGGAGAGCTGTGGAGGGGTACCAAGGCATGATTAGACCCTGCCAAGGCTGCCTCTCTCTCTCTCTATTTCTCTCCCTCCCTCTTGAGTGGGCACCTTCAAAAAAAAAATTATCTCTATATAACTTTTTTGACAAAAATATGTTTCCTGTTGTATGTTATTATGTGGACTTACAGAAGCTTATATTCCCACATGCATTTGCACACACATTTTTGAAATAATTATTTTAGCTTTATTTTCTTATTTTAATTTGACGAGAAAGAGAGAGAGAGAGAGTGAGCACATTTGCATACACATTAATAGTTTTACAGTAATAAGAGGATGCCTAAGTTTCAGATGGATCAATTTGCTGACTATTAATTCAGTGAGGAGCACTGTTTCCTTCCTTGAAAATTTATTTCCTGTGGTTGTCTAGAGTCTTCTAATGGCTAATCATCTCCAACACTTACGTTTTTTCATGTCATGTGAACCTGTCCATACAGACTCAGAAGGTTATTAAAGCTTAACATAAAAAGTACACTAGTGCTCTCTTCATTTTAAATACTCTTTTGCCAAGCTTATAGTACATGAGGTTTCTGTAGTAGGCATTGTTAAACCTGCATACTTTCCCACATACCCCAGATAATTGCCAGTTAAGCTGAATCTGATCTATGGTATTCTAGACAGGGAAAATTCAAAACAACAGTTTTTTGGCTACTGCAGACATATTTGTTTTTATCAGAGGCTAATCAGTGAAAAAACTGAAATAATTTAAATTTTACACTCCTGAAAAAAAACAACACAAAACTCCTCTATTTATAAGTGCCTCAAATACTGTTCTAGTTTTGTACTGAAATATGAACAAGGATTCAGAGCACAAATTACATGAAAGATATTCTCTAATAGAACTGAATGTAGTTAGTACCACACATTGCTCAGGGCACAAGGTAGTAAGAATATTTTGCCTACATATAAAACCCCTAACACTTCCTCTGTTGACAGTCAACTGAAGAATCTGTGTCCCAGATACAAAAAAATATTTGAATAGTGTTAAAAATGGAAGGAAAATAAGAATAATTAATAAGAGAGAAGTCCTATTTATAGTCACTCTATGCTTCTTATTTCATTGATTATTAAAACTTTGTCTACTTAATTTGCTGAGATTTTCCTGATATCTTGATATTTTTCAGTCCTAATATTCTACTCCTCTGCTATGTCATTGGAATATTCTTCTCCTTTCTCATATTTCTCAAAATGAGACAGCGCAGTTGTTTGAACCGTGGACATCGTAATCTCTGATATGATGTAGGCTTTATGCACAAAGTAAGACAACTTGCCCCAACATCCAAGTCTTATTCTTCCCCATTCTTTGCCCCAAAGTTAATCATACTTACCTGAAAGTCAGTGACTAATAGTAAATTCCTTTTAGGAACAATGTTTTATATCATTATCAATTATTCATTTGGTGTAAGTTAAATTTTCAGGAAGACCTAAGAAAATGTGGAATTTGTATTTTTTTCTAATTTGATCTTTGAGATGTCTCTCTAGAAAATCGCTCTAAGTATTAGTTATCTTTTGGGGGACGAAGGGGGTGTCCAGGAGAGGTATCTCTGATGTTTACAATGTGCCTTTTAGGAGGCACTTTTTTTTTTTTTTTTTCCTGGTAAACAGGGTAATGCCTAACTGTCTGGCACATGAGCAAGTGTCCTTCACACGAAAAACAAGCTCTTGTATGATCTGTGTCCTGTTTATTCTTATCAAACTACCCACCCTCTGAGAGCCCTGTTCAGAAAAGAAGTTAGGTATGGGTGTGTGTTGGTCAGATCAAACACAAAGGAAACAACTCAACAAGACTCAGGAAATAACCTAAGTTGCCATGTGTAGGTCCCTGAACGAAGAGGGCAGCACATTCACCAGGCCATTGAAGAGCCTTCAAGGACACACACTCAACTAGCAGATGAGCAAGAAAGAGCAAGACACATGCCCTATGGCAAAACCTCTCCAAAAAAAGAAAAAGAAGAAGAAGAAGAAGAAGGAGAAGGAGAAGGAGAAGGAGAAGGAGAAGAAGGAGAAGAAGGAGAAGAAGGAGAAGAAGGAGAAGAAGGAGAAGAAGGAGAAGAAGGAGAAGAAGGAGAAGAAGGAGAAGAAGGAGAAGAAGGAGAAGAAGGAGAAGAAGGAGAAGGAGAAGGAGAAGAAGAAGGAGAAGAAGGAGAAGAAAGAGCAAGAGATCTGAGGACCAAAATCTTATTTTTGTGTAAGGTCCTATCCATATAGCTTTCTCTCTGTGTACAGGAAGCCTGGGCTCTAATAAGCTGGTCCAAACATACACCAATAATTCCATGGAGTCATTTTATCACTGAGAAGTGAACAATGGGGCATATCTGTGTAATCTATGAAGGATGGTTTAGCAGGGTGAGTCAGTAGGTTGTGTCTAGATGATCCATATGAGATGGTCATCAGGATGCAGTTGTATCATGCAGATATCTTGATCAAAGAAAGTTAACAAGTATGCTAAAATAGATGTTAAGAAAACATAAAATTGCACTAGCGATCCTCCTTGTACATCTTGTAGTCTTTGAGGAAGGAAGTCATAAATAGAGTAGGAAATATCCCAAAGAAGTTAAAATTAGGTTTTATCCTAGGAAGGGGACTCTAAAGAGTGCATGGGAATACCAGGTACCTGCTAGGGAAAGGTATATGGAAAGGGAAGCACAATAGGAGGTACCAATGATAAGTTTCACTTCTCTTGGTAAAGTTGTAGAAAGTTTTCAATAGGTTGATACTGGTTCCAAAAAATTATTTCCAGTTCAGTCATCTGAAAAAGGTGGTTTTCCTTCTTTTCTGATTGTGAAATATAAAAGGTAAACAGTGGTTGTAGAGAGAATGGTACAGTGTTTAAGTGATTTCATATACATAATTCTATAGGGGAATCAGGCATAATTTCATCAATGACTACAAATAGCCTATCTAAACATTTATTGTTTTGTCCTCTGTGAATTATACCGAAATTAGGCTATTATAGTTCCAAAGTTAATGGCATCATTTCAATTTTTTAAAATTTATTTATTTATTTTATTTATGAGAAAGGGGGGAAAGAGAGAGATTGACCCCATCACTATATTAATATATCAAGATCTCCATCAACCTTTCCTTTTTTTTGAGAATTATTTATTTAATTTTATTTATTTATTCATTTATTTTCTTTTGAACAGACACACAGAGAGAAAGAAAGTGAGAAAGCAAGCCACCAGGTCCAGGATTCAAACTGTGGTCAGCCATGTGGGACAGTCCAGCACCTTAACCACCACATCATGTGCTGGTCCCAAGATCCCCATCAATCTTTCAAACATCCAGGATCATGAGTTCTCTGACATTTTAGGTTGACCTGGGATTTCAACACTGTGCTTTCCCACATGCCTCCACTATTATATAGTGGTACCCTGCTACCTGTGCCAATGTGGCTGGGCTATAAATTGCAGCCTTCAAGATGAGTGTTAGACATGAAGTTCATACCCATTAACTCACACCAAATTTCTTATAAGCATAATACCAGGCTAATAAAGAAGCAAAGGATTGAAAAACAGAGCACCATCAATGGATTGACATTAGGTGGAAAACTTTATATAGGTTACCCTAAATAGTGAAAGAAAATATAAAAAGATGAAAAGATTCACTATTACCGATTTTAAGTTAAAATATTTAAGTATAATATACAGTATTGTGGTTCTAGAGGAACTATATGTGAAATAAGTTTTAATATAGATAAAATATATGATCATATGGTTCATAAAAAGAGAAATGTTTCACAATTGAATAAGAAAAGTTAAAAGACGTTTTAGCAATTAATAAAAACATTTCGCTAAATTTAAAGGGGGATTAAATTAAGTTTACACATTGTGGTAATATCTAAATGAAATGATACATGAGTCAGTGAGTTAAACAAGTAAAATTTCTTAGATCTAATGAATACAGCACAATATTGGGTGATGATTTACTTAATTAGGTGTAAAAGAATTTTAAATAATTTTCTTTTAGCTCATATTATTAAACAAAACTGTTTCTTCATGCAACCAACATAATTGCTCCAAAAGGGTCATTCTGTTTTAATTTCTTCCCATAATGCTCTATTCGAGCAGAATAATAGCAGTTAGAATGCTATTAGATTTTCCATGTAAATATTATCACTGAAATTTTAAATTTGAATCAACTGACAAACATATTCATGCAAGACCTTCATTGTGAATTTTAAAAAAGTATAATTTGAATGTTACCATGTATAGCACAAACTCTGGACACACATTCTTTCTCTCTCTCTTTTTTTTTTAAATTGAGAGATTTTTGCTACAGGGTGCATGTGCTTTCTAGACAGAGACAGAGACAAAGTGAGACATCACCCCCTAGGGGGATGGCCATGTGACAATCCCTTCTCCTCCATTCTTTTCTTGGGATCTTGGGCACACATGCACACAACCCCAGCATGAGTTTTAAGCTCTCAGGTCTGAGACTCAAATCACAGCTGACTCTGTGGGAATCCAGCCAAATAACCATTATGCCATCTTCTGGTCCCTAGACACACATTCTTTACATCTCTTCTTCTTGACAATATTCTTGAAAGGCTTAACTTAAAGTTTAGGGTTAGAGTTAGTGTGCAGTCACTACACAAACATAAGAAGGGTCATCATAAATCTCATTTGTTTCAAAGGATTTATTTAGGTCTTGGAATCTTGTCTTCCCTGGAGTTGGTTTTGGCGTTTATTCACAGAATAAATGTTTTTTGTTTTGTTTTGTTTTGTTTTTTGTTTGTTTTTGAGAGGTTTTTGCTATAGGGCGTGTGTGCTCACCAGAAAGACAGAGAGAGACAGAGAGATGGAAAGCAAGAAATCACCCCCCCAGAGGGGATGGCCATGATGCAATCCTTTCTCCTCCATTCTCCTCTTGGGGCACACACGCGCCCGGCGTGAGTCCAAGCCACCAGGTCCGGGACTCGAACCACAATTGACTACATGGGAGTCCAGCGACATAGCCATTACACCAACTGCTGGTTCAAGAATATATGTTTTTGAAGCATATATTTCCAGGGACTCTAATCTGTGCAGAACTGATGATTCTCCCAAGAAGAAATTCTCCCTGTGGACTACATCATCAGTTCCCTCCAGAGTTTCCTATTTGAATTTCCTGGTAACCTGCCCTATGGATTTTAAGTCTGCCTTCAAAACTATGTAAATCAATTTTTCACAATAAGTTTCTGTTTCTCTCTCTCTCTTTCTCTCTCTGTTTCCCCCATGGAATACTGGCTTCTTTTTTTTTTTTTTTTTTTTTTTTTCTTTTTTTGGAGAGGTTTTTGCTATAGGGCGCGTGCGCTCGCCAGACAGAGAGAGAGAGACAGAGAGACAGAAAGCAGGAAATCACCCCCCAGGAGGGATGGCCACGTCGCAATCCCTTCTCCTCCATTCTCCTCTCGGGATCTTGGGCACGCATGCACACGCGCCCGGCGTGAGTTTAAGCCGCCGGGTCCGGGACTCGAACCGCGGTCGACTACGTGGAAGTCCAGCGACATAGCCATTACGCTAACTGCTGGTCCCAATACTGGCTTCTAAAATAGGTATACAGATGTTAACATCTCTATTATTTATATATATATATAAATATATATATATATATATATATACACGTGTATTATATATCTATTATATATAAATAATATATATATCATATATAACTATATATAATATAATATGTATATTATATATATATTTATAAACACATATTTATATAATATGTATATATACTATATGTGAACATGTATACTTCTTTGTTGCATTCTTCAGAATATTTGAAAACAAATGATATAATTTGAAAACAATTACTAAGTGGCAAATGAAAATATTGAAATATTTATGTTCACTTAATTCAATGGCTAAAATTGTTAACTTACAGATATCATTTATTAAAATATTTTGCTAACTCCCTTTTTCCTTGTTGAAGTTAAAAAGACTACCAACCTCATATTGGAGTGCTTTAAATTATGTTTTGTTGGGACCAGCAGTTAGCGTAATAGCTATGTCACTGGACTCCCATGTAGCCGACCATGGTTCACGTCCTGGACCCGGTGACTTAAACTCATGCCGGGCGCATGTGCATGTGTGCCCAAGATCCCAAGAGGAGAATGGAGGACAAGGGATTGCAGTATGGCCATCCCCCCTGGGGGGAATGATTTCTCGCTTTCTGTCTCTCTCTCTTTCTCTCTCTGTCTTTCTGGCGAGCGCACAGGACCTATAGCAAAAACCTCTCCAAAAGAAAAAAAAAATTATGCTTTGTTAATTCTTTAACTTTAGAAATAGCAAGATCGGGCCCAGCAGGTGGCATAGTGGTTAAGGTGCTGGACTCTTTCATGTTTGACTGTATTCAAGTCCTAGATCCAGCGACTTGAAACTCTTGCTGGCCATGTGTGTGTGATTGCCAAAAATCCTGAGAGGAGGATGAAAAGGGATTAAGGGATTAAGGGATTGTGGCATGGCCATCCCATGGGACGGGGATGGGGGGGTGTCTCTTACTTCCTGTTTCTCTTTCTTTGTCTCCCTTACTCTCTCCAGTCAGCTCACATACCCTGTGGAAAGGACCTAAAAACAAAACAAAACAAAGAAAGAAATGTCATAGTCATTTTAGAAACAAAATGATCTTTTTTTTTAGAGATATTTTTGCTATAGAGCATGTGCACTCACTGTTAAAATTAAGCAAGCACAGGGCCAGCAGGTGGCATAGTGTTTAAGGCACTGGATTTCCACGTAGTTCATAGTTCATAGTTCATGTTCTGGAGGTAGCGCCTCCAGAATCATGCCAGACACGTGTGTGTGTGTTTGTGTGTGTGTGTGTGTGTGTGCCCAAAATCCCAAAAGGAGACTGGAAGAGGAGGGATTGCACTATGACCATCTTCCTGAGGCATGATTGCTCACTTTTCCTCTCTCTGTCTCTCCCGGGCAAGCACACATGTCCTGTAGCAAAACAAAACCAACCAACCAAACAAAAACAGCAAGTTTAAAATGAAAACCAGGAAATAGAGTTCCAATATAATTTCAGTGGTTATAAATGTTTATACAGTAGTATTTATAAATATTTTTTCCTTTTTTTGGAGAGGATTTTGCTATAGGGTGCGTGAGCTTGCCAGAAAGACAGAGAGAGAGAGAGAGAGAGAGAGAGAGAGAGAGAGAGAGAGACAGAAAGCAAGAAATCCCCCCCCCCCCCCCCAGATAGAATAGCCACGCTGCAATTCCTTCTCCTCCATTTTCCTCTCAGGATCTTGGGGATGCATGTACGCATGCCTGGCGTGAGTTTAAGCTACCGGGTCTGGGATTTGAACTACGGTCGACTACATGGGAGTCCAGCGACATAGCCACTACACTAACTGCTGGTCCCTATACAGTAGTATATTAAAAATACATTTTCTTAGCATGTTACTGTATAATTGTGTAGCCATCAATAGTACTTAGAAAAAATGTAGACGCAGAAAGGTTAAAACTGGCGTGAGTTTAAGCTACCGGGTCTGGGATTTGAACTACGGTCGACTACATGGGAGTCCAGCGACATAGCCACTACACTAACTGCTGGTCCCTATACAGTAGTATATTAAAAATACATTTTCTTAGCATGTTACTGTATAATTGTGTAGCCATCAATAGTACTTAGAAAAAATGTAGACGCAGAAAGGTTAAAATTGTGGATATGCTACACATTTTGATTAAGTACACTATCTTCTCTCTTTCGTACTGGGACAGTGAATTCTTCACTCAGGCATTTCTTAGTCTGAACAAGAAAGCTAGGCTCAGAGAAGCTTATGCCATCTCTTCATGTAGTTATGGAGAATCTTCCTATAGACTTGAGGTTAGACTGAACTAATGGTCAATCATGAGAAAACATCTGATATTTATACAGTGAAAAGCAATCTATCCAAAACTTACTCCTAGTGTCCATGACCTGCTCTTGAGCTAAGAATGTCTATTTTCAAATATCTTTTACTTTGAGTGATGTAGAACCTATCTCTAAAATTCAAACTCCCACTGGAAAAAGTTATTATTTTATACATGTATAATTCATTCCTTTAAGAATTTAAGTATTTTGGGACCAGCAGTTAGCGTAATGGCTATGTCGCTGGACTCCCACGTAGTCTACAGCGGTTCGGGTCCCGGACCCGGTGGCTTGAGACTCACGCTGGGCGCATGTGCGTGCGTGCCCAAGATCCCAAGAGGAGAATGGAGGAGAAGGGATTGCGGCGTGGCCATCCCCCCTGGGGGGTGATTTCTTGCTTTCTATCTCTCTGTCTCTCTCTGTCTGTCTGGTGAGCGCATGCGCCCTATAGCAAAAACCTCTCAAAAAAAAAAAAAAAAAAAAAAAGAATTTAAAAAAAAGAATTTAAGTATTTTAAGAAGAGTTACCATTGATTTGCTAATTGACAATAGTAAAAAATATAGGGATTAAAAGTCTAAAGTCATTCAAAAACTGATAATATGAAGGAATGAAATTACACATTTTGAGAAAGGAGAAATTAGAAGAAAATATAAATATAAGTAAGGCAAAAAAAAATTGACAGTCTGTTTCCCTCTCTCACTCCTTCCTTCTTTCTCATATATACTTAATATGGCATACATCCCTAATCTTTTACTTATTTTTCTATTAAGTGATTCTGAATTTTAGAAACGGACCAGATGCACCATTTAAGAGACTGTGAGGATGTATCTCGGGGGAAAGACTGATGTATCATTCCCCCAGTGCCTCTATTTTTTGTTTTTCTATATAACCTTTACTCCTTCTGTATGCCAATGATGACTCACAATTAATACTCCTTCTTCCTCTCTATTTCTTTGGAGGTACATTGACTTTTCTTCCTACGCACATAAAGATCATTAAGGAAGTGGACATTTAGGAAGAGGGCACATTTAAAAAGGACACTTCATTGGGTCAGCAGGTGGTATGGAGGTAAAGTCAATGGATCCCTTATGACTGGCTGTATGTTTTAAGTCCCAGATCCAGAGGATTGAAAATCACACTAAGCGTGTGTGCATACATGTCCTGAATCTCAAAAAAAGAGTGGAGGAAAAGGGATTGCAACATGGCCAACCTCCCTTGGGTGTTACTTTTCACTTTCTCTGTCTCTGTCTCTGTCTCTCTCTCCTTCTCCTCCTCTCCTTCTTCCTCTCTCTCTCCCTCTCTCTCTCTTTCTCTCCCTCTCTAGCAAATGCACACGCTCTATAGCAAAAACTAAAATAAATATAAATAAAATAAAAGGGAGTCTTCAATTTCCATACAATAATAATCACTGGCACATTGAACCTAATAATGGTATCATCTTCTATTAAGAATATTTCATGCATTAGCTTATTTTCTTTTCCTCACCATATTCTGTATGTAGTTAATAACTATACCCACAGATGGAAATTTGAAGCACAGTAAATTACAACAACATGCTCATAGTCATACAGTCAGAAGGAAAAATGCTATTTGAACGAAAGCAGTATATAATCTAAACCACCGTATTGTCCTACCTTTGTGAAATCTTACAATTGAGAAAACAAGCTAGTTACAGTCACCAGTGAGTGAGACTACTGATGCCTATTCTTTTGAGGGCAGTGTCTGATTTTCCTTCTTTGTTGCATTGCTGAGGCACAATGATCACTATTGTGGTAACAAATAAACAAAAAGGACATAAAAAGCCCTGGAGGAGGATGATAGTGTGCGAGCTTGCAACTGAAGCTTATCTTTACTGACAGGCAGGTGTATTACGCATGTTATAACTGTTAGTTCCTTTGTTTAAAAGTATCACTCTCTTATATAAAGCATTTATAAATCTTACCTTTGTGTTTGCTATACACATAGAGAGACCCACCAGCATTGGCCTGAATGGATAAACAGAGGTTAAATTTGATCAGAATGAAAATCATTCCCCAGTGGAAAACAGCAGGGAAATGAAGATCTTTTAGGGACAAATGTAACATAATGGATCACAAATAAGACCAATCACCTACTTCAGTCACAAAACATGGGCAAGGTTTATGTGAAGAACTGTACATCTTGAGTTATGACTAAATTGCTGAGTTGTTGACCTTTTATGAATCACAGGGAAGAAGATAGAAGCAGAACGTTTTCTAAGTTAATACTGAGTATTCAGAAGAAGAAAAAAAATGTTAGGCTTTGATAGGCTTTAACATATGAAGAAATACTGAACAAGAAGCAACCGAAAACCATAGAATAGGTTATGTATTGGGAAATTATTGAATGTCTTAAGTCTGGAGGATATATTTATTTTTCATTCTCTGTTGAAATACTACAACACTAAAGAAATTCTATTTGACTCACAATTGTGACTAAATTGAGTTATAATTCATGAGAACCACAAATAGGTTGAAGTCTGCTCTTAGTGTTGAAGAAAACAGAGATTTTCTAAAAATGGGTAAAAACACAGTTTAACATAATCTTTCCTATAGGTTATGTGCACTCTCTAGAGAGGCAGGCAGACAGACAGAGAGAGAGAGAGAGAGAGAATTAAAAGCACACCCCAGTGGTATGACTACACCACAATCTCTTGTCCTCTATTCTCTCAGAATTAGGGGCATGCATATTTATGTTCTCAGAGTGTTTTTCTTGTCTGATTTTACATATAATCATTGTACATCTTTATAGTATACAACATGGTTTTTCCCAGAATGTATACAGTGCATATTAGTCGAGTCAAAGACATTATATTATACATTATCATCAGCAGATAACTTATCATTTTTGTATCTATTAAATGTATCATTTTTCCCTGATTCCTTCCCTCCCTCCCAGCCCCTATTACCCACCCTAATTTCCCCTTATTCTGTCTCTAGTATCTATAGCTGCCCCCCATGCTATTATACCTTCCAAACTTTCTATTTCTGCTATAGAGCACAGATATTAGTTATATGTGGAGTGGGGACATACAATGCTTGTCTTTCATAGTCTAGCTTACTTTGCTTAGCATTAAGTCTTCCATATTTATCTACTTTGTATCAAAAGTCAGGATCTCATTTTTAAACTTTTATAGTTGAGTGGTATTCCATAGAGTACATGTCCCACATTTTTTCAATTCACTGTTCTGTTCTTGGACACTTGAGTTGATTTTGTGTCCTGGCAGTTGTGAATAATGCTGCAATAAAAATGGAAAGGTTATTTTTATACTAAGAGTTTTCCTATCCTCTGGGTACATACCAAAGAGTGGAACTACTGAAATGTATGGTAGTTATATTTTTAGGTTTCTCATACTATTCTTCATAGTGGCTGAACTAATTTACATTACCATGAGCAGTGTAGGAAGTCCCCTTTTCACCAAAGATTCACCGGAATTTACTCTTTATTTTTTCCAATTTTAGCCATTCTGACTGGAGTTAAATGGTATCTCATTGTAGTTTTGATTTGCATAATAAGAAATGTTGAGCATGTTTTTCATATGTGTTTTGGCCACTTGTATGTCTTCCTTGAAGAGTTGTCTGTTCAACTCATTTGTCCATCTGTTGATTGGATGGACTTTTTTTTTTCCTTGGTTCCTTATATGTCCTGGTTCAGTCTCTTATCTGAGGCATAGTTTACAAATATATTCTCCCACCTGAATATTGTCTCCTCACTCTTATTAGTTTCTTTGGCTCTATAAAAGTCTTTTAGCCTAATGTAGTTTCACTTGCCTATTTTCTGGGATTATTGTCTGTGCTTTGGAGGTCTTTAACCTATCTTTGCCTGCTCTGATGTCTCCAAGAATTTTCCCTGTGTTTTCTATCAGTTTTATGTTTAAATCCTTCATTTATTTTGAGTTGATTTTTGTTAATGGTGAGAGATAGGGATCTAGTTTCATTTTTCTACAGGTGGATGTTCCAGTTTTTCCGGGATTATTTGCAGAAGATATTTTGTTTTTCCAATTAGATTGTCTTGTTTCCTTTGTCAAAGATCAGTTGGCTATATGTTTTGGGGTTAATTTTGGGTTCTCAATCATGTTCCAATGGTCTGCCTTTCTGTTTTTTTTTTTTTTTTTTTTTTTTTTTTTGTGCCAATACAATGCTGGTACTATTACCACAGTTTTGTAATATATTTTGAAGTCAGAAATAGAGATACCTTCTCCTTTATTCTTTTTGCACAATATGGCTTTGGTGATACGGGGTCTTCTATAATTCTACATAAATTTTATAATTTTTGCTTCTAATTTTGTGAGGAATATCTCTGGTAATTTTATTGGTATTGCACTGAATTTGTAGATTTAATTTGAATGGGATCAACATTTCGATTATATTAATTCTTACAATTCAGGAACATGAGATGTTTTTCCACTTTTTTCCTATGATCTTCAAATTCTTTTTAAAGTGTTTCATATTTTTCTTTGTAGGAATCCTTTATTTCTTTGGTTAAATTTATTCCTAAACATCTTATTGTTTTTGTGGCTATTGTTAAATTATAAAGGGGATTGCTTTCTTCAAATCTATTCATTGTGACTGTATAAAAATGCTATGGATTTTTTATGTTGATTTTGTATTCTGCCATTTCACTGTATTCATTTATCCCTTTGAGGAGTTTTTCTTGTGGATTCTTTTGGATTTCCAAGTATATAATCTTATCATCTGAAAATAGAGGTTATCCTACTTTTTCTTCCTATTTCAATGCCTTATATTTTACTCTCTGATTGCATTGTCTGAGTTCATTGGCTAGGAATTTCAGTACTATGTTGAAAGAGTGAAGAAAATGGCAGCTTTGTCTTGTTCCAGTTTCTAGCTTTTCCCCATTCAGTATGATGTTAGCTATGGGTTTGTCATTGATGGCTTTTCTTGTGTTTAGGAATGTCCCTTCTATGACAATATTATTGAGAGTCTTAATTATGGAGGAATGTTGTATTTTATTGAATACATTTTCTGTATTGATTCTTATGATCATCTTTTTGTCTTTCGATGTATTACATTCATTATTTTGCATATGTTGCACCATACTTGTATCCATGGAATAAAGACTACTTTAATTTTAGTATAGTTGTTTAATTCTCTATTTCAGTTATTTTTGCTAAAGCCTTTATTATTTTTTTTCTCCTGGTATTTGATCTTGTTGCTGTTGTTACTTCTCCAGTTCCTTGTGATGTGTCATTAGGTTGTCTGTTAGTCAAATTTCTATTTCTAGTTGTTGGCATTAATTTCTATGAACTTCCCTTTTATGGCTACTTTGGCCATGTCCCACAGGTTATAGAAATTCATTGGTTCATTATTGTTGTTTTCAGTGAAACTTTTGTTTTCAGCCTTAATTTATTCAGTAGTTGTGAAGTCATAAAAGAATAAGTTGTTCATTTTAAATGTGTTTGTGTACTTTGAAGGTTCTTTCTATAACTGATTTTAAGTTTGATTCTGTTTTGGTCAGAAAGCATGTTAGATAGAGTTGTTGTTGGTTTTTTTTTTTTTTTTTTTTTTTTTTTTTTTTTTTTCTTCTGTAGGGCACAGGCACTCATCTGAAAGACAAAGAGACAGAAAGCATGAAATCACTCCCCAGGGGGAATGGCCACACCACAATCTCTTCATCTCTTCTCCTCCATTCTCCTCTCAGGATCTTGGGCACACACGCACAAGTGCCCAGCATGAGTTTAAGCCACCAGGTCCTAGACTCAAACCATGGTCGACTACATGGGAGTCCAGTGACATAGCCATTACACCAACTGCTGGTCTCAATATAGTTTCTATAGATTTGAATTTTTAAAGACTTGTTTGTGCCATATCATGTGGTCAGTCTTCAAAAACATTCTATGCAGTGTTGAGAAAAATGTGTTATTTTTTCTTGGTTGATGGGTGAAATGTTCTATAGATGTCTGTCAAGTTCACTTTATTTATTATATCATTCAGACCTTATATCACTGTTTTTATTTTTTGCCTAGATGGTCTGTCCAGAGTAGACAGCAGGGTGTTAATATCCCCGATGATTATTGCGTTACAGTCTATCTCTCCCTTTAGATATAACAGTCTCTCTTCAATGTGTTTGGGTGGTTCAGTGTTGAGTGCATAATTTATAAGTGTGGTATCTTCTTGGTAAATTATCCCTTATTTGTCTCTTCTTACAACTTTCATATTGAAATCTATTTTATTTTATATCAGTAACACAACTCCAGCCTTTTTTTTTTTTTTTTTTTTACTTCCATTTACATGGAATATCTTTTCAATCCTTCACTTTTCTTTTTTTGGAGAGGTTTTTCCTATAGGGCACATGCACTAACCAGAAAGACATAGAGAGACAGAAAGACAGAACGTGAGAAATCACCCCGGTGGGGATGACCACGTCGTGGAAATCCCTTCTCCTCCATTCTCCTTTCAGGATTTTGGGCATATATGCACACCTGCGAGGTGTGAGTTTAAGCCACTGGTTCTGGGACTCGAACCACTGTCGACTACATGGAAGTGCAGTGACATAGTCATTACGCCAACTGCTGGTTCCACCCTTCACTTTCAGTCTATGTATGCCTTTATAAATGAGGTATGTTTCTTGCAAAGAGCATATAGAAGGCTCCTGGCTTTTTACTCCAACCAGTCAGTGTTTTCCAGTTAATGTAACCCATTAACTTTCAATGTTATGATTGATATGTGTGTACTTATTCTTACCATTTTTAAAGCCATTTTCTTGGTTGTTTTTTATTCTCTTAGTTCTGTTTGTCTCTCTTTAGTTTTCCTGATATAGTACTCCCTTCAGTGCTTTTTGAAGAACTGGTCTAGTGTTGGTGAATTCTTTCAGTTTTTGCTTAGCTGTGAAAAATTATATTTGTTCTTCTCATTTGAAGGGCAGTCTTGCTGAGTATAGTATTCTTGGTTGAAATCTTTTTCTTTTTTTTTTTTTAAATATGTCTTTCCGTTCTATCTTTGCCTGTATGGTTTCCATTGAAAGATCTGATGTTAGCCTAATAGAAAAATCTTTGTGATTAATGTGACATGTCTCTTTTTCTGTTTTTGGAATCTTGCCTTTATGTTTAGTTTTTATCAATGTAGCTATGATGTGCTGTGGGAGAGGATCTTTTTATTTTGATTCTATTTGGAGTTCTTTTTATTTCTTGGGAATAAATTTCTCCTTGTTTCTCTATATTTGTAAAGTTTTAAGACAGTATTTAATGGAAGAAGTTTTACATGCCTTCAGCAACTTCTTCACCTTCTGGAATAGCCATTATATGGTTATTTGGGCATTTAATGATGTCTAGAACTTCCTATATGTTATCCTAATTTTGAGGGGTTATTTTTTAATGCTTTTTGGTGGTTTGATCTATGTTGAAGACTTTGTCTTCAAGGTCAGAAATTATTTCTTTTTAAAATTTTAACAATTATTTATTTTTATTTTATTTATTATTATTACTATTATTATTTTAATTTGACCTGAGAGATCAAGACAGAGAGAGAGAGAGAGAGAGAGAGAGAGAGAGAGAGAGAGAGAAATTGAGAAAGCAAGCTGTCAGGTCCAGGACTTGAATCATAGTCAGCTATGTGAGAATCTAGCACCTTAACCACCAAGCCATCTGCTGACCCCCCCCCCCCCATAGAAATTCTTTCTTCTGTGTGCTCCAATCTCCTGTTAATGCTTTCAAAAGATATTTGATTTTTTATATTTTATTCTAATTTCTAGGAGTTTTGCTTGATTCTTTTTTTAGGGTATCTATCTCTTTATGGAATTTCTCTTTCATGTTCTGGAATGATCTCATATCCTGGACTCAGTTGCCTGCTCTTTCTTATATCTTACTGAGTTTTGTAATAATTTTTCTGACATTTCTGCGAATTCTTTTCTGTTGCTTGCTGTTGGTGAGGGGTCACTGTGTTTCCTGGAGAGAGTGTTATTTCCTTGTTTTCTCATGTTTCTTCTGTCTCTATGCTGGTTTTGGTCATCTGATGCAGTATTCACTGCTTTCTCTTTATTGGAGACTATTCAGTTGTATTTGAGAAGGAAATATTACCCTTGGATTCTAGGTGTGATCCTGTTAGAAGGCTACTTCTTCCAGAGCAGAGCAGACAAAATCTATATAGTTAGCTTCAGATGGTTAAGTCCTCTACCACAATTTCATTATCTGATGAGCTGGGGATGAGCTATGCGACATGTCTGACTGAGGAAGTTCTAGTTTCATGCTGCATGGTCTGGAGAACCCCTGATTCTGATGGCAAACCAGGGAGTGGGGCAGTACTCACAAGCAGAGGCTTGCTGGTACCAGAAACAACTCTCCCATGTTGATGGTCAGGGCCTAGATCACAGACTGAAGCAGCACAGCTGATGTGACCCAAGTTCCAAATGATAACCTGAGGTGTGGTGTGGCACTCACAAGCAGAAGACTGCTGGGACTTAAGCCAAAGTCTCCCAATTGATACCTGGGCCAAATAGAGTAGGCTACATGTCTGTACATTCAATGTGCCCCAAGTTCCAAATGCAAACCTAGGGAGTAGTGTGGCACTCACTACTCATGTTTTTTGAAGTATTTTTGGTATAGAGTGCAAGAGACAGAAAGACAGTGAGAAATCACCCCCTGGGGGATGGCCATGTTACAATACCTTCTCCATTCTCCACTCAGGATTTTGGTGAAGTACACATACATGCCAAGCATACTTTCAAGCCTCTGAGTCCGAGACTCAAACTGTGGTGACCAATGTGAGAGTCCAGTGATGTAATCATTATGCCATCTGCTGGTCCCCTAAAGCATGTTTTTTTTTAATCCACCAGGTCTGGGACTTGAATTGTAGAGATGACCATGTAGGATCCAGTTGCCTTAATTACCCACACCACTAGCTTGTGCTACATCTTTTTTTTTTTTCTTCTAAGAAATTTTTAAAATTAAACTAATTAATTAATTTTGTTTTTAATTTGGACAGAGAGAGACAGAGATTGAGAGAAAGCAAGCTGCCGGGTCGGGGGCTTGAGCCATGGTTGGCCTTGTGAGAGTACAACACCTTAACACCAAATCATCTGCCAGCAGGCCATGTATTCTTGAATTAAAAGAAAATCTAAAATTTCCATGGCTAATAAACCTGGAAAAAATACAACCAACAAACACATATATCTTATTAGTTTTTAAAGCTCAAATGAAAAAGTTAAATCCATTCATGTTCATATACATGATATGAGAAAATAATTACTCATACTTTTAAAAAGAATTGATCAAATTCATCATAGCATTTAAAGAAATAATTACTATTTGGGTTTGAGTATAAAAGAGCTATGTTCAACTCTTAATACCAGAACCTATTAATGTGCCTTTATTTAGAAATAGAACCTATGTATGTGGAGTTCTATGTAATTAGATTGTACTGGGGCAGGGTAGGCCTTAATCCATGATGACAGGTGCTATGTAAAAAAAAGAGACACACAGAAAGAATGCCAAGAAAGGAGGTACAGATTAAAGAAATGCACCAACAAATCAAAAAATGCCAAAGATCGTCAAAAGAAGAGTCAAGAAGAGATTCTCTCCTACTGTTTTCAAAAGAAGCATGGCTCTGCTAACACCTTGATTTCAGATGTCTAGCCTCCAGAAATTTTAAGTCACCTGATTTGTGGCACATGCTTTGTTTATGGCAGCCCTGGAAAGCTTATCCATTGTATATGTTTGTTTTTCAGCTATTGTGCAAATCTTGCCCTCAGTACATGCTATTAGGAAGTATTTTGATCTTAGTATCTTTCAGTGAGCAAAGGAAACACACAGTAAGAGGGAGGAGAGAGAAAAGAGGAGCCACTAAAGAGAGATGAGAAAATAGAGACATAACCTCTAAGAAACTGTCAATTCTAGTTAAAAACAAAATAATTAGAAAAACTTTGGTTATTTTTTTTTAATGTTGTTATCTGTTGGTGGGGGGGAAGGGAGGACATTATTTTAGCCTGGAAGAATTTATATTCTGTAGTAGGTATGTCTAGACCTCTGTCACACATCCTCTGCCCTCATAGAACTCTAGTTCTTACTCATTATGGTAGCAATCAGCTCTCCTAGGTGTAAGCCGGGACTATTTCACCTTGGCTGAACTGCTTTATCTCTTGCTTTTACCCACAATGCTTTTTTGAAAACACAGAACTTTTACTGGAGTCAACTAAATTATTCTGCTTTAGGCACAAACCTGAAATCACAAATAATCACAAAAACCTATGGAAACTATTTACTGTTTAGAAGAAAAGGTCTGTGGACATACTCTTACCTCTTTCTTGTTTCAAAGACACACAGCTAAGGTGCATCCTACAATGTTACCCACCGGCAACCAATACAATTTAGGTGCATAGGTGCCCATGTAAGTCAGTAGCCCAATAACATACCCATGAATTGACTTTTTGACTTTTCCTGTTAACACTTCTAAACCTCTTACTCCTGTTTCTTAGGATGCCATGGCCTAAACTAAACCATCTGCGTGCATACCTTTGTCTTAGGAGCCAGAAGTTAGGCTAAAACACATTCCCGAATCTAGACTATTTTCCTCTACTGTTTAAAAGCTTATTTATTTATGTTATGACAGAGAGAGGGAGAGCACCCTCAAAAGGGTCTTGAGACCACATCCAATCTCACATTCAGACAGCCTTACATGATGGACAAATACATGTCAGAGCCTCCTTAGGGATGTCTCCAGATAAAACTAGGAATGTTTCCAAGTGTATAATTCCCAAATAACTTTTAACCAGTACCCTATTCTGTCTCCTCTTTGCTAGCAACACTGTACACAACACTCACAGACATATACAAACACTTGTGTGTATGTACATCCATACATAGGCATGCACACACATGAATTTAGAAAATAAAAATGTTTAACAACTGTCTTTTGTGTAATATGGAAAAAAAGATAAAAGCTTCAACTTTTATATGTAGATTTACTACAGAAAGGATTCAATACATATGTGGTAATATGCCATTTACATTCAAACATAAATTTAAAAATAATCTAATGATTCCTAGAGAAAACACAATGAAACTGAAACATTCTAAAGGACAAAACTAAAGCTCTGAAAGGATATAACACCGAGATACTAACAAGAATGCTGGATTGCGGGTAGCAGATGGTGTGGTGGTTAAGGCACTGGACAAGAGCGGCTGGGTTCGTGTGCATGTATGCCCAAAATCCCAAGAGGAGAATAAAAGAGAAAGGACTGTGGTGTGGCCATACACTGCAAGGAGTGATTTTGTACTTTTCTTCTCTCTGTCTCTCTCTGTTTCTCTCTGGTGAGCACATGTATATAGCAAACATCTTAAAAAAATAAAATAAAAGGAAGTTGAATTATCTCTAACAACTGAATAAAAATACTGACAAATGTATTGAAGAATTATTTATTTAATTTTATTTATTAGTATTATTATTTTAATTTGCTATAGGGTATATGTGGTCATGAGACAGAGAGAGGAAAAATGAGAAAGCAAGCCACCAATCCAGGACTCCGACTGCAGTGGGCTCTGCAGGAGGGAGTCCAGTGCCAGAACCACCAGGCCATCTCCTGGCCCTTCGACAAACAAATTTAAAAAAATTTTTAGAAGGTATTTACATGATGATAAGAGACTCAAATAATCAGAAAAGAGAGACAGAAATCTGCTTTTTTCCTGAAGGAGAGCCAGGAATCTCCAAAGCAGTCAGCAGGTATTTTAGGACATAACACTTACTCTCTTCTGAATCTGCCTCGACTATACCTTCTGGGCATCAGATCAAAAACAGGTCAAAACACAGTATGATTTCAGGGGAGAATTTCTGGGCCAGCTAAAGGAGAACAGGGAATACATACAATTTTAGAGGCAGCTCCTGTCATGCTATATGTTCCTGATAATAATCTGCTTGTGACCATGAGACCCTCAAGTGACTCAAGGCAGAATGGACCTTCATGAGTAGATACTCAGCAGGGATAGGGAAAAAAGAACCAATTTTCAAGATACCAGAGCATTCTGTTCTTTGTAACAAGGTCTATTCTCAGTAAAACTAACCAGAGCCTCTAGGGTTTATTAGAGCTTAACCTATCTGAGAAAAGAAAAATGTCTTTCTCCAGCTCCTCTACCCTTTAATATGGGAGAAGCAAAACACTCAATTCCAGCCCATCTAGTTACCTTGTCCCACTTAGGTAGAAGAAGAGCTGAGACACTTCTGAAGTTCACAGTACAGGGGTACATGCTTAATAAGACTGAGACTTAATTATAGGGCTATGTATAGAACACTTCTCCTCTCCCCAGATCTTACTACCACATTACTAAAGTTTTATTTATAGCAGTTCTTTTTACCCAGTATATTATCTATAAATTAAAAAATACATATAAAACCTACTAAAAGACAAAAATCAAATCTATGTTTCTCTATCTATCATCTATCTATCTATCTATGTACTATATATATATATATATATATATATATATATATATATATATATTCACCTTTTTCCACTGCCTTATTTAACAAAATCCCCTAGAAGTAGATTCACTTTCTCTAGTAACCAAAATCACCTTTTCTTGTGTAATTGAGCCCTACAATACTGTTTGATGGTCCAATCATTGAAATGTTGCCTTTGAGAATCCCAGGCTGTGTGGTATATGGGCCAGATATTTTATGGTATGCCCTTTTTTTTCATGACACACTTTTTTGTTTGTGTTTTGTAGATTAGCTTCTTTTATTTTACATTAGATGTACATTTTCCTAGTTTAAAAATTTATAAAGTTTTTAAATTTACATTTTATCACTGTACATCTTTACAGTGTATAACATGGCTTTTCCCAGTATTAATGCAGTGCATATTGTTCAAGTTAAAGATAATACAATATACCTTATCATCAACAGATAACTTCATTTTTGTGTCTATTAAATTTTTTTGAGTTTTTGTTTGTTTTCCCTGATGCCCTCCCTTCCATGCTGATTACACACCTTTATTACCCACCCCTAGATATCCCTACCATACTGTCTCTAGTATCTACAGTCATCTTCCCTATTACACCTTCCAATCTTTCTGTTTCTGCTATAGAATACAGACATTCAGAATATACTAAATGGGGACATACAATACTTTCTTTTTATAGTCCAGCTTTCTTCACTCAGCATTAAATTTTCCATATTTGTCCACTTTGTATTAAATATCAGGATCTCAGTATTTTTTATGACTGAATAGTATTCCATAGAATGCGTTTGCCACATTTTTTCAATCCACTCATCTGTTCTTGGACATTTGAAGTGAATCAATGTCCTAGCAGTTTTGAATAATGTGGCAATAAACATGGATGTGCAAGTGTTTTTTCTGACTGAAGGTTTTCCTATTCTTTGAGCAGATACTAAAGAGTGGAATTACTCATATGGTCATATGGTAGTTCTATTTGTAGGTTTCTGAGGAACCTCCATATTGTTCTCCACAGTTGGTTGTGACACACTTTAAATGTCATCATGGTTAAAATATTTTAATCACTATATACATACAGAAAAAATATCTAGCCATGAAACTTAATGTAAAGCAATAATATAAAGTTTGCTTTGACTTAGTATATTTTGTCATCTTGTTTATTTTTCTTTAGGCTGTTAATAAAAACTTTTAGTTCTTTCAAAGTTACTATAAAATATATTTAATATTTATAACTTTATAATGCATTGTCTATAAAACATGGATCCTTAAAACTCTGATACTCATGAATTTTTTATACTCTTTATTTAAAAAACATGAAAAAAGTTGAGAAATCTCATGTCATGAGAATTCTCAGAGATTTGCCTAAAATCACAGGCTAGTGAGTACCGGAAGAGATCCATTGTGTTTTCTATAATGCTATATTGATCGTCAAAACATGCTGCTATTTCTTCATTTAATAGTACCCCACAGTGAATCATTCCAAAATGCCAAGAAATTCAATAAACTTATTGATAACTCCTCTAACAAACAGTATGGTTTCTGGAGACTAACTCCTTTTTATTTAACAGACTTTAATGTGTTGCCTTGTGCTAGGCATCTTATAGTTACTTAAGACACTAATGTGATCCTTGTAGTGGGTGCTGTGGTATGCTACTTAGGCAGAAAACCCCTCCCCCTTTTCAAGACTGAAAGTTCTCATTCTACAAATGTTTAGAGGGCAAACTTTCTTATCCAAATCAACCACCCTTCCTCCTGCCTGAGTTAGACGGCAACCAATGACTCCTCTTGAAGAGGGGAATATAATGCTTTACTCCCTTCCTTAAAGGCAAGACAATTCTGAAGGGCCATCCCAAATCCGGAATTCTCTGACTGAGGCCTAAGAAACACATAGTGTAACTTCTCACTTTGTCCAAGCCTACTTTTGTCATTCTCAAAGGAAAAGTTGATAATAAACTCCCTTCATTCTAATCTCTCACAAATGTGGTCTTAGTTTGTGGAGTTGCAACAAAATTCTATAGACAGGGAGCTTAAACAACAGATATTTATTTCTCACTATCCTGTTGGCTGGGAGTCCAAGATCGGTGTGCCAAAACACTTGATTCCTGGCAAGGTCCTCTTCTTGGCTTATAGATAGCCACCTTTTCTCTGTGACCTCACATGTCAGATAGAGAGAGGAAACAAGTTCTGTGGTGGGGTCTCTTCTTCTAAGTACCCCACTCTCATGATCTAATCTAATTACCTCCAAAAGGCATCACCTCCAAATATCATCTCATTGAAGATTAGGACTTCAATCTATGAATCTGAGGAGGACATAAATATTGAGTCCATAAGTGTTGCTTCAACACATGAGCAAACAGAGAAACCAGGAGATTAAATACCTTGCCCAAGCTATTAAAAACTCGTATTAAGATTCTAACCAAGGAAGTTTGCAGTTGGCTATTAAATTAATTACTACTAATAAGAGGGTCCTGTTTCACCAACCTACTGTTTGCTTGACCCTTATGTAAGTAATAATGCAGAGAAATGAAATATCTAAAAATCCTAAATAATAATTTAGGATTGCTGGGAAATCCATGCCCTATATTTATCTCTATCACCTTACACAAACACTCAAATAAAATTCTATTTCCACAAAATACCCACTCTCTCAGCATCTATATACTAATCTTACACAAACTTAAATTAAGGAAGTACAAGACAACAGATGTGGCCTTTAGGGCAGGAATAGTTTACTAACGGGATTCAACATTTCTGATGAGCCTCTTCTGTTTGTTCAGTATGATTATTCTGAATAGATATAATATCTATCTTTTTAGTACTTTTTAGGGCCACATATGGCCTGATCAAGACCATTTTCTTCTCAGAGGCTGACTCTTAGTTGGCCTTAACAGTTCTCTACGCCTCATGTCTTACAAAGTAGTGAAATGTTTCTCATGTGACAGATCCATGCTGTGACAGAATCTCAAAAAAATCTAGGGATCACAAAAAGCTAGGGACTGAGGGACCCAAACTAATAAGAAGAGTACACATTTCTGTATTAGGCTTAATTATTATACATAACTCTAATTTAAGAACTAAATCCTTTATATATTAAAAGTTTCTTTTATGTTATCTAGTCATATCAGTTAAATACATACAACACTTTCTAAATTCCACAGTGTCTTGTTCAAAGTAAATGATTGGTAAAGATTTAAATAATGGTTTTAAAAGAATCTATCAGCTCGAACCAACTTGTGCCTGTGTTCTTCTGAAGGACAAGTTAAATAGAATCTATTTAACAGCAAGAGAGGCACTCTCCAAGGAAAATTTTGAACAGACTGCAATAAGTGATCTTGGTAGTTGAAGAAAGAGGTAGTATTTTAATTTAAAATCTTTTATCCTAGAAATTGACCAGAATATCACACTTGGAATTACAGTGGGACATCTTTCTACCAACAGTTCATCAAGCATAGAATTTTGAATATCTCTACTCTGTAAAATTGTTATATTGTATTTCTTGAAAATTTTTATATGTATAAACCACAATTCAGTAATTTAAAAATATGTTCTTTTGAATGGTCAACTAGGAACATTTGGATCTGTAAATTATTTTAGTAGACTTAGGTTGACAATGAGTTTCTGTTAGAATATGTGATATTAACTTGAAAATAATTACAGATTAATTCATCATGGGCAATTGACTGGGTCACAGATATTAATACATAGGAAGCACTAAAATTAATAGAATTTTATATAAACATATAGTACTCTATTAATACAATTTGTTTAAAATTATTATGAATTGTGAAGCATAAGATATGCGTTTATTATTGTAAAACATGGTTTCTTGGGACCAGCAGATGGTATAATGTTTATTTCGCTGGACTCCCATGTAGCCGACTAAGGTTTGAGTCTCAGACCAAGAGGCTTGTAACTCACACCGTGTGCATGTGCGTTTAACTTGTGCCCAAAATGCTGAGAGGAGAAGGGATTGCAGTGCGGTCATTCCTCCTGGGGGGGTGATTCCTTCTTTTCTGCCTGTCTCTCCAGCAAGTGCACGTTACCTAAAATTTCTCTCTTCAAAAATTGGTTTATGGGAACCAGCAGTTAGCGTAGTGGCTATGTTGCTGGACTCCCATGTAGTCGACCACGGTTCGCGTCCCGGACCCGGTGGCTTAAAACTCACACCGGGCGCATGTGCGTGCGTGCCCAAGATCCCGAGAGGAGAGTGGAGGAGAGGGATTGCGGCGTGACCATCCCCCTTGGGGAGTGATTTCTCACTTTCTGTCTCTGTCTCTCTCTCTGTCTGGCGAGCGCACGCGCCCTATAGCGAAAACCTCTCCAAAAAAACAAAAAAAATTGGTTTATTTAATAAATACTACTACTTCATATAATTTTCTTTTCTGTGTAGATTTAATTAAATTAATTAATTAATTAATTAATTTATTTATTTTTGCCACAGCGTACTTGTTCTCACTGGAGAGAGACAGAGAGAGGGAAAGTGTGAAATCATCCCCCAGAGGGACAGCCATTCCACAATCCCTTCTCCTTCATTCTCCTCTCCGGATTTTAGCATGCATGCATATATGCACACCTGGCATGATTCTCAAGCCACTGGGCCTGGGACTGTGACTGAAAAACTGACCATGTAGAATTCAGTACCTTAACCTCCATGACACCTGATGGCCTCCTTTCCTGTGCTTTTAAGACCTTTTTTTGATCATTTACCAGTTTAGTAGAAGTAGGCTAAATAACTTCTAATTTAATAGCTGAAATATGATTTTAATGATTTGTCATTATAACAAAAATTCTTATAAATAAATTTCTATTCATGCATTAAAAGAGGCCTTTATAGACTCCTGGAGGAGGGAAATGATTGAGCTCAGGGAGAATCTGAGCTGTGACATAAGTCCAACAACTATCTTGTTCAACTACTTGGGAAGCTCTGGAGCTGAAATGGGTCTGAAGAACTATACAAAGTATGGCAGAAACAACCAGAACTCCACACTTCATCATTCATTATACACTGGTTGTCAGATACCCAGAGAAGGAGGGTAAACTTGGGTCAGAGGCATCTGAGTCAATTTCTGAAAATGCTTAGCTAAGAATGTCTCAGCCTTCCCAGCAACTAAGACATGCTTTTTGCTGAAGGGGAATCTGAATGGTATATAATAATATTCAACACTAAATGATGGAAGGGTGTGTGTGTGTGTGTGTGTGTGTGTGTGTGCTTTTATTTACAGCCTTTTTTTTTTTTTTTTGGAGGGGTTTTTGCTATAGGGCACATGCGCTTGCCAGAAAGTAGAGAGAGACAGAGACAGAAAGCAAGAAATCACCCCCCAGGGGGGATGGCCACGCCACAATCCCTTCTCTTCCATTCTCCTCTCGGGATCTTGGGCACACACACACATGTGCCTGATGTGAGCATAAGCCATCAGGTTCAGGACTTGAACTGCGGTTGACTTCATGGCAGTCCAGCAACATAGCCATTATGCCATCTTCTGGTCCCAACAGACCTCTTTTTTTTTACTCACTTCTTAAAGCATTGGAAAGAAGCAAAAGGATGAGCAACTGCCAAGAGAAATAGGCTTTGAGGATAAATGTGTAAAGAGGATTTTCAGGATTTTGCCATATGTTGTGTGGCAAAATAATCTCTTCATCTTCTTATTAAGACCTACAATACTTTTCAGTACCTGTGGACTAAGGGTTTAATTTCTTTTGGATGTAATACTGGGCTGACACTGGCTTTTAAACCTTACACAGAATTATTTGTCATCCTGAAATTAAATTTTAGATTTATAGAAACAAAGCAAAAATTGCCTTGATGAACTATTGGATTATCTATGCAAAAATTATTCTATGCAAAAATGCATCATGACTTTCCTGATGACCTAATATTACTCTTTAACTTTTTTCCATATATTAACAAATTATAAAAATTATCTCAAAATAAGATGACAACTTTGAGTATAATACAACTTTATATTATAAATGTATTTTAATATATCAAATCTAATCTTAGTTATTTAACTTTAAGTTCACTTCTGAGCTTGAGATCCAAGAAACTGCAAACTGAAAAATTAGGAGTTAATTAGCTTGCAAAAATATACAACTCCCTAAAATTAGTTTTTGTTACACAAACGAGTCAGTCTCAAGTACATATCATAGGACTGAAAAAATCCTCATTATTCTAACTGACTTAGCTAGAATCTCAAAATATAAGATTTTTTGGGAACCAGCAGTTAGTGTAATGTCTATGTCGCTGGACTCCCACGTAGTCAACCGCGGTTCATGTCCCAGACCCGGTGGCTTAAAACTCACGCCGGGTACGTGTGCATGCGCATCCAAGATCCCGAGAGGAGAATGGAGGAGAAGGGATTGAGGCGTGGCCATCCCCCCTGGGGGGTGATTTCTCGCTTTCTGTCTCTATGCCTCTCTCTGTCTATCTGGCAAGCACACGTGCCCTATAGCGAAAACCTCTCAAAAGATAATAATAATAATATTTTTTCCTAAATTATAACCATGGCTGGACCAGCAGGGGACATGGAGGTTAAGGCACTGGGTCCCACATGGGGAACTATGTGGTTTAAGTTCTGCACATGGCAGTCTGAAAATCATGTCAGTCACATGTGTGTGCCCAAAATCCTGAGTGGAAACTGAAGGAGAAGGGATTATAGCATGGCCATCCCCTCGGACGGGTTTCTCACTGCCCCATCTTTCTGTCTCTTCTGGCAAGTGCACACACTCTATAGCAAAAACAAGCAAACAAACAGAAATGTAATCATGCTTCTTTTTTAAATTATTTTTTAGAGTCAGAGAGATTTTTTTGCTATGGAGTGAGAGCACTTGCTGGAGAGGCAGAGAGAAACAGAGAGAAAGGGAGAAATCACCCCTCACCAGGGGGGATGGTCACTCCAGAGTCCCTTCTCATCCCTTCTCCTCTTGAGATTTTAAGCATGCATGGACATGTGCCCAGTGTGAGTTTCAAGTCACTGTGCCTGGTACCCAAACTGCAGTCCATGTGGGTGTTAAGTGCCTTAACCACTACGCCACCTACTGGCTCCCAGCCATGACTTTAAATCTCCATAAAAGTTCCCTTGTTTACAAAAATTAGAGAAGTTACAAATTTCAGTTATTAGTTTGTTTTGGGAATCTATTCTGAAACTCCTAGTAAAATATGTGATGAGTTCTCCATCTTTAACCATTTTTAGCAGGAAGCAAGCAGCTTGAATCTTCATTTTATGATTTTTTTGTTTGTTTTTGATATTGCTTATTAAAAAAAGAAATAAAGGGGAAAATTAAAAGATGATCAGTCAGTATCAATTGCCTCATCCTAAAAAAGAAAAAAATGAGTAATGTAATTCATTCCTTTTCATCCTCCTTTTCTGTTTTACTGGTCTATTTTTCTGTACCTACACCATTGCCATACTTTTAGTTACAGTGGCTCCATAAGAAGTTGCATTATTTGGTTAAGAAATTCCTCTGATTTTGTTTCTATTTTTTTCAAGACTGAGTTAGATATCTTGTCCTTTTGCATTTTTATGTGCATGTAGGAAGAATCAATTGATATAAAAGACACTTGCTTGAATTTGTATTTAGAACAGATTGTGTTGAATCTACAGATCAATTTAGGGACACTGGGAATCTTTGAACTTTAAGTGCTCCAATTCAAGAACATAATCTATCCCTATATTATTTTATATACATTTTAATTCTTCTCAGTAAAGCTACATCATTTTTCTACATAGGATTCTTGAATATTTACTATAATATCTTAAAAGTTTGTATTTTATTTTTATATTATGAGAAGTAGTTAATTTAAAATTTGTACTTTCTAATTGCTTTTCATGTTATTGAAAAATGTATTTAGTTTATATAATACTGTAGTATCTAGCTACCCTGTTAAAATCACCTTTTTACATTAATCATAAAATTCCTTTTTTGCTCCTACAAAATGCCATACTGCTATCTGAGAACACTGATACTTTTACTTTTTCCTCTCAAATTCTTTTTTTGTAGTTTATTTTTCTTATCTCTTTGCTGGATTTAGATCTCTAGCACAACACTATAAATAAATGGTGATAGTCGGTATCCTGCAAGAAAATACTGCTTTAGAAAGTGAGAAATCTCTACCTAATTAATTGACAGAGCATTATCTGGGGGCTGAGTGGTGACACCATGGTTATACACCCACAGAAGAAAGGTCTTGGGTGCATGTCCCAGAACCTAATATAGAATATAGAATGCCAAGTGCATGTAAGACACAAGCCTGTAATCTAGGCTGAGAATGAGAGTGAATTGCCACAGGATAAGCCTGTTGGTTTTGTCTCTTTCTCTCTCTCTCATGAGAAAAGCAAATACATAAGCTTAAGGGAAGAAAAAAAAAAAAAAAAAAAAAAAAAAAAGAAGCAAACAAATGCTGGACACTTTCGTCTGGTGCTTTCTCAACACTGAGATAGCCCCTCTGTCTGTGCTGTGCTGCCTGACCCTTGACCAGGGCACTATTTCATGGGGGAAATAAAACAAGTGTCAGTGCTTTCTTCAGTTTTAGCCTCTTGTTTCCATTATTATAGTAAGTGATAAAAGAATTCGTACCTTCAGTTGTGGATTGCTGCTTTAATTATCTACTCCAACAACTCAGCTGACTTTCTAACAGACATCTCTCTGTATATAGTTTGTTCATATGGTTCCACTGATTTTGCTCACATCATGGTAAGTTCAGAATACCTGAAATCCTTAAATTTCTGTGAGTCTTCAAGAGACTATATTTTAAGAGCTGTTCAGGAGAAGTTGTCATCATTTAAGATCAGATTCTGAAAACAGACACAATATCATTTCTAATATTCTAATTGGTCACAGCATTATATAGGGTTTTTGGAAAATTTGTAAAGCATTTTTGCATAGAAAAACAGAAAAATATGTTATAAATTTTCTGACAACCTAATAGAATCCACTCTAATTTGTGGATGGGAGAAATAGACCAGACTATTAATAAGCAAAGTAAGGACCAGCAGTTAGCGTAATGGCTATGTCGGTGCATTCCCATGTAGTCGACCGCGGTTCGAGTCCCAGACCCGGTGGCTTAAACTCACGCCGGTCGCGTGTGCATGTGTGCCCAAGATCCCGAGAAGAGAATGGAGGAGAAGCGATTGCAGCGTGGCCATCCCTCCTTGGGGGTGATTTCTTGCTTTCTGTCTCTCTGTCTCCCTCTATCTTTCTGGCTAGCACAGGTGCCCTATAGCAAAAAAAAAAAAAAAAAAAAAAAAAAAAGAAAAAAAAGAAAACTCTCCAACCACAACAGAAAAAGCAAACTATCAGTGAGTTTCAGTTCATTTTAAATCTGACAACTCTAGAAAGAGAGAATTAGATAAATTTTCTTTGTTTTTCACTTTACTTTGAAGTATCAACAGGACTATCAGCTGTTGCTATGTGAAATTATGCTAAAAGATATGGGAGAAGAAAGCATGACAGACTTTTCAAAAAGACCTCAAATTGTGTCTCACGAATGTTCAAAAAGGTTAAAATTAATCATAAAAATAAATTATATAGGTGACCTTACATGTCCCAGTTCTATTAAACTTTTGCTTAATTTAAATGAAAGTAATTTATGTACTCGTATGAATATTTTAAATAAATGTATTATATTTAAATTTCTTTTTGATACCAAAATTTAAAGATATATTACATTATGTTAAGAGTTTTCATTTTACCTCTTTAATATTGTGTTCTAGCACTTATAACTGTACTGAGCACATCATCATGACTGGACCTAATAGTATGTCTTCATTGAGTATTGTATACTGAAGAATCATACATGTTTTGAAATATTTTTATTTTGCCTTTTTATTTTTTACTGCATATCACCAGATTTTCAGTTATTTTTCTTGAATGTGCCATTCTGTTATTTGTTAAGAACTTTTCTGTCAGTCATATTAGTTTTTTGGAAAATATCTCATTTCTCTTTTACTCTGTACGATGTTAAGAATTTTTTTCTCGTCTAAGTTTCAAGTTTAAACTTTGCAGTAGCCTTAGTTCCTAATTCTATCGTTGAATAAAAAACATTCAGTATTGTTATTGACACTCAAGTTCTCTGCCTGATACAAAGCACCTTCAGAACACTGAAACACCAGGAATGCAGTGGAGAAAAAGAAAGGCTTTATTGCCACGCACTGAGTAAGGAGAATGGAAGATAATTCTCAAGTCTGTGTCCTCTGGTGAAAAGAGGAAGAGCTTTTAGTAGAGGAATATTTCCTTTCTAAACCTCCAGTCAGGTCCCTTATGCAAATGAAGGATTCAAAGTGCTATAGCTCTCACTGGTTGAACAGAGTGGTGGTTCCACTAGTACATTCTGTTCTGGCAGCTAGAACCTACCTCACGTCCCTTTGTACTCTTTAAGTACATGTTCCCTGCAGACAAACTTACACAACTTAGTATTAGTTAGGTCTTTCTTTCTTAGACCAATCACCACTGAAAAAATAAAATCAGGGGTAAACAGCCCTGTAACATATTTGACATACTGCTTTAGGCCACATGACAGTTAGAGAATAGGTATTTAATAAAAACAATCAGAACAAGCTGGATGAGAAAAGCAGGATATAGTTTAACAAGAAAAGAAGTAATATTTTAGTAAATCTACCCAAATATGTTCCCCTGTCTCAATTTGTGTATTGAATAAAAACAATTATCATTTTATTTTGTCATTCTATAACAGATGCCTATTTTGAGACAATTCATTTTTAGATTTTGGAGCAGTCTTTCCATTAATTTAAAAAAATTACTGTGAAAATTAATAGATCCAAAGCCATCCTTGGACTTGAAACCTGATATCGCTTCTTATTAATTGTATGAACTTGGGAAAGTACCTTCATATCTTTGCCTGTTTCTTGTTCTTTAAAACAAGGATTGATCCCACTCCTGACATTGTCATTCTTGGGACCAGCAGGTGGCATGGCAGTTCAGGTATTGAACTCCCACATGGCCAACTGTGGTCGAGTCCTGGACCTGGCAGCCTGATTACTCACTTCTCCTCTTTCTTTCTCCCTCTCTCTTTCTCTCTCTCTCTCACTCTTTCCTGAGCACATGAAGACTATGATGAAAACCTGCTTCACTCTGAGTGCATGACTAACCCTCAGACAGTATCTTCATCCCTTGTGACATGTGTGGGCAAGGACATGTCTTCTTCCCCTGATTCTCTCCTTTTCTCTCTCTTAATTTCTTAGTAATTGGTTTAACTGCTCTTTTAGTCTATGAACACAGGCACTTTGAACACAGGCACTTCTTTTTCTTCTTTTTTTTTTTTTTTACATATTCCAGCACAGTCATCAAACTTTAATGTCAAAGCCCTTTTTTTAGCCACTCAAATCCTTCTGTGTAGTCAGCCAATCTTAAACTTTTTACTACAGTAGTTACAATGGAAGGACTTAAGTTAATATGTCAGTTGCTTAATAATTGGATAAAATAGCTGCTTAAGATTTTCACAGACTGATTGATTTAGTTGACTACCGCAAATTGTGCTAATTCTTTCTGTACAATTTCTGTGAAACCTACAATATTGTCAGTATCACCAAGTATGCTGGTAGAAAAATCTTATTGTTTTCTTTACAGTAGTGTTTTAAACATTTTCTGTTTTTGCCTTTTTTGTTTTTCCTGAATATTTTCCAACTCAAAACTGTGCTAAGTATTCTTTCACTACCTTGTTGACTGTCTTTCACTCGTTGATCCAGAGTACTGGTTTTCGACATCTGCCATGATAAATTGCATTATTTCCATCTTTCCATTTTTATGTTTAAAAATGTAAGTTAAATAAAAGGGGAATGTGTACAGAAATAAGAACAAGTATGAAAGACAAGGGAAGGATCTTAAATTAGCATATTTGATATATACTGTGGATACTACGTTATCTATTTTTATGGATATGGGCCAACATAAATTTTAAAATTAAATGTTGTACAAATTTATTAAAGCTAATGTCAACATGATATCTAAATAGTTGCTCATTATATCAATCCTTTTAACTCTCTGAACTAAATTTTCCACAGTTTTATTTTCCTTTATCTTATTTATAAATCAAGAAAAGAAAGGAAGCAAAAATAAATGGAGAGGAGAATTAGCTATGAAGGAACCACAAAGGAAAGAAAATATTAGTGTAAAAGTGAAATGAGCAGGGATTTTTTTTTTGACCCTGAATTTTGTCTTGCTGTGCAAACCTATCACTCCTAACCCTAATCTCTCCTATCTCTATCAAAAGACTTCCCATGCTTCCCTTGTAAGGTCCATATTTCCCAAACTGTATCAATTCTAGGGACAGTTGTAACCATGCCCTTGATCTAACCTTCTCTCTTCCATTATTAAATATTCTTAGCATGTATAATCATCACTATTTCTAATTCTTCTAAGACAATAACAGTTTTATGTGATTAAACAATACTCTTAGCAAAAGCTATTATTTGTGGTTTGATTAAGCAACAAATATGATTTTGACACTGGTGTTTACTAAATGATGACCATTTATTTGTTCCTTAACTTGAATCTCTGTTCTTATGATAGATACAATAGTAAGAAATGACCAAGAATAGCAACATTGTCATATAGCAGAGGAAACTATGGTCACCAAGGCTTTGTGAAACTCCTAAATTATGCTACCAAGCTTCTGCTTTATTCAAAAGTTGAAACTAGTTAATGACATCACTCTACCTTACTAATACTTATTAAAGCTTAACTTTTCATCAGTTTTCTTAATGCCAATCTGAGAGAGCTCTTTCAGAAGAGAACTTCTATGCAGAAGAGAACTCTTTCTTTATATACGCAAGAGCATCTATGAATCACATAAGGAATGAGTTTGGTATGAATCTAGAGGTGGAAAGTCAATAGAAAGACAGTAAGATGAATATGTAGGCTGGCCTGTCCTAATTTACTGTGGAAAACTTCTTTAGGCTATTCTCTAAACTGGCTGCTCTCTTAAACAGGCTCCAACTGTTATTTCTCTCCTGCAATTATTCAATGTAATTAGCAACATTTAGAAATTTAACCAAGTATTACATATTCCCCATGTAGGTCTCAGCTTTTTGCCAAGTAAAAATTTTGAGATATTGTGCTCCTGAACTCCTCAGAAAAATTGCCTTTCAAAGTCAATGAGGTGTCAATTATCCTTAATTGCTCTTTATTTTTCCATCTCTCTTAAGCATCTGTCATTTTTGACAGACAGTATTTCTGAATGGAGTACAACTAATGTAAAACTGTATGCATGTTATTTCCCTCTCTAATGATAGATAACATTAAGAAACTAATTTACATGAATGGAATTAGTATGACTTCTACTCTTATGTATATATGACCTCACTGTTCTAAGTACATTTGGTGTTTTTTACATGAAATATTCGTACTTAAAAATAACAAAGTTGTTGAAAGTCTAAATACTATCAGACAATCTTCAAACATTATAGCTTTTCTTACTAGCTCTACTTTTCCAAATAAACATTACATTATTCTACATTGAGTGTTTTTTTTTTTTTTTTCAGAGAGATTTTGGCTATAGGGTGTATATATTCACTGGAGAGACACAAAGAGAGAGAGAGTGAGAGAGAGAGAGTGAAAAATCACCCCCACACAGCAGTTCCTTATCCTCAATTCTTCTGGCTCAGGATTTAGGTCATGCACGCACACTTAACCGGTTTGAGTTTTAAGCTACAATAGATTATTTAGGAGTCCAGTGATGTAATCATTATGCTCTCTGCTGGTCCCTATATTGAATTATTTGAGAACATGTTAAAGTGTCACTTTTAAAAATATAAATCATGGATGAAAGTTCTGCAAGGAGAATATCGTCGGCTGTATGTCTTTTAAAAATTTGACTTGGTTTACTTTTTATATATTTTATCCAAACAGAAACACAATAAAGACACATTCTTTCAGTTCATTATGTTAAGATTTCATCACTCCTGACATCAGTAAGATGCTACTTTAAATAAATATAGTAAGAAAAGAAACTACCAAAAATTACATTAGACATGTTAGGTAAGGAAGTTTTCATTTGAGACTAGTGCAATTAGGGAAAGATAATGAAATCAAAAGGTAAGAAATCAGTGCTCAGAAGAGTTATAGAAAAATTATTGGAAGATGTAAGAAATGAGGGTAGTGATTAGAAATGTGATTAGGCCACAGCTGGGAGGTGGCATGGTGGTTAAGGCACTGGGCTCCCAAATGGCCGACCATGGTTCAAGTCCTGGACCTGGAAGGTTACATTCTCACTCCCTTCTCCCTCCTGGTTCATGTGTGTGCCCAGTAGCAAATTAAATAATAATAATAAATAAATTTAAATAATTCTTTAAAAAAAAGAAATGAGATTAGAGATTAGGCTATTTGTATTTGCTAACTGTTGCTTACTGAAATTACATACCTGTCTGCCCTCTACAGTGAGAAAAGGCAATACATTTTTTTTTTTTTTTGAGAAGTTTTTGTTATAGGGCATGTGCACCTGCTAGAAAGACAGAGAGAGACAGAGAGACAGAAAGCAAGAAATCACCTTCCAGGGGGGATGGTCACGCTGCAATCCCTTCTCCTCCACTCTCCTCTCAGAACCTTGGGCACACGTGCACACGTGATTTGCATGAGTTTAAGCCACCGGGTCCGGGACCCGAACCACAGTTGACTACATGGGAGTCCAGCAACATAGCCATTATGCCATGGGCAATACATTATTTTATGTTACTATTTTAAAGGGATGTTTTCCAGGCCCTTGAGAAAGATTCTCCTCTGTCGTAAAGCTGAAAAGAAGCTGGAAAAAGATTTACCTCTAGAGGCAGAGAAAGAATTTATAATCAAACATTTTCTAAAGTAAATGCTGTAAGAGGAGTATAGTCAGAAAGTTCCTTTCTACATTTTAGCCAAGTTAAGAGGAACATTAAGATCACCTTGGTCTAAACAAATAAAATGAAATAAAATGAAAACAAATATTATCTCTGGAATATTTGTATTATATAGCACACGTATATAAAAATTGCTCTAAAGATAGGGACATTTTGACATTAAAAATTACTTTTTGTAGTGAATCCACTGAAGTTAAGATCTATGTCTTTTGCAATTGTTTAATTTTATTATTATTATTATTATTATTATTTAAATTGACCAAAGAGAGACAGAGAGAGAGAGTGAGAAAGCCAGTCAGTCGCCAGGTCTGAGACTCAGTCGACCATATGGGAATCCAGCATTTTAACCATCATGCCACCTGCCGGCCCTTAGATCTATGTCTTTTTATCTCATAATCTGTTGATAGTATTTATTAGATGAATAATTCTCAGCTAATTAGGTGGTATGGTGGTTTAGGGAACTGTATCCTATATAGCCAACAGTATGGTTTGGGTCCTGGACAGAACGACTTGAAAACACTCCTGGCATGTGTGTGTGTGTGTGCTCCAAAATCCCAAAAGGAGAGCAGAAAAGGAAGGATTGTGGCTTGGTCATCTTTCCCAGTGATTTCTTATTTACTCTCTCTTTCTGTCTCTCTCCGGCAAATGCACATTCCTACAGCAAACTTTAAAGTAATAATCATAAAAAAGAATTCAAATGTTTCAATATTTAAGACCAGCTATAGCAGAGTGATTAAGGCAGCTGGATCCAACATGGCCCACTGTGAGATTTGAGTCTTGGACCCAGCAGCTTGAGAATGTGGCCAGGCCCGCGTGCATTCATGCCCAAAATTCTGAAATGAGGAAGAAAGAAGAAAAGAAATTTGGAGTGATCATTCTCCACAGGGGATGTTTTCTCAACCTATCTATCTCTTTTTTCTTTGGTGAGTGCACACACTCTCCAGCAACTTTTGGTTTTTATATTTATAAAAAGTTTCTGCCACAAGGAACGTGCACTTACCAGAGACAGAGAGACACAGAGAGAGAAAATGAGAAATCATACCCCCCAAGGGAAGTGATGGTCACACTGTAATACTTTCTCCTGCATTCTCCTCCCAGGATCCTGGACTTCTGGACACACATGCACACTTGCCACACATGATTCTTTTTTTTTTTTTTTTTTTTGAGGGAATTTTTGCTATAAGGTGTGTGTGCTCTCCAGAAAGACGGAAAGTGAGACATCATCTCCAGGAGTATAGCCATGCCACAATTCCGTCTCCTCCATTTTCCTCTCAGGATTTTGGGAACGCACACGTACGTCTTACGTCATTTTCAAGTCTCCAGTTCTGGGACTCAAACCACAGTTGACTACACGAGAGTACAGTAATGTAACCATTACAGCATCTGCTGTTACCTCCTTACATGATTTTCAATCCATACAGTCGTAGTTTGAACTATGATTGGCTCCGTAGCAATCCAGTGCCTTACCTACCAGGCCACCTATTGAATTCAGGTAATTTTTTTTGGGGGGGGGCAGGGTCACCATAGGGTGCATGACCTCACCAGAAAGAGAAAGAGAGACAGAAAACAAAAAATAATCCTGAGGAGGCACAACCATGCTGCAATTCCTTCTTCTCCATTTTCCTCTTGAGATTTTGGGCACGCACTCACACATATTTGGCGTGATTTTGAAGCCTCTGTTCTGAGATTGGAACTGTACCTGGCTATGTGAGAGTCAGGGCCTTAACCATCACACAACTTGCTGGCCCTCTGGCAAATTTTTTAAAAATTAAATATATCTATTTTTTAATTAATTAATTAAAGATTTTTAATTAATTAATTAATTTATTTATTTTTTATTTTGCCATAGGGCATTGTACTTGCTAGAAAGTGACAGAAAGAAGGATAATGAGAAATACTCCCCAGTGTGTGGCCACTGCACTATCCCTTCTCCTTTATTCTACTCTGGGGGTTTTGTGTATACACGCACATGTGCCTGGTGTGTTTTTCAAACCATAAGGTCCAGCACTTGAACCAGAGAGTTGGCCATGTGGAATCCAGTGCTTTAACCACCAGGTCACCCAATAGTAATTAACAAAAAAAAAAATACTTTTGATAATATCATTTTCTCATAGATATTTTCATAGTTTACTTGAAGACTGCTTAGAAATATTTGAATCCTTTTCCTATTTGTTTAACATTCAAACAAATATTTTATAGTACTTAATTTTCTTCATAATTAATTTTTCACAGTTTGTACAGATATGCATGCTATTGTTTTGTTCTGTTATTCTCAACTGTCATTTATGTAGCCTATTTTAGTTACTCAAATTCCGCCCTCTGCCACATGAAATGCTTTAAGGCTTTGTAGCTATCAAATACTACAGAAAAATAATAAAATTGCCACATATTTTGATATTATAAATTGCAGCTATATTTTCTTTTGAGGAGTAGCAGTAAAAGATTAACTTCCAGTTTGTACAACAGTTTATTAATTTGACACAATATAATATGTTTTCTTGTTGTTATAATCTCTGTTTAATCTTCACAATTTTTATCCTTCTCTGTTGTCAGCATCTTATTTTCTTCACAATTGTATCATACCTGAATTATTTTTTTTTTTTTTGGATTGGATGTATAAGCAGGAAGAAAAACATGGATGAGCTGATAGATTTTGTTACAAACACCTGTGGCTATGTTTATGCTATATTTTTTTTGTATCTTAATTTATATAAGAATATGACTTTTTTCATATTTCTAGTTTATTTTCATATGAAAATAAACTAGAAATACATTTTAGAGCATTTTCAGTACTTAGAAAATTCCACTCTGGTAAATCACAGCTTGTGAGTCATTTTTTCCTTTGTAGGGCACAAAATAATTTCTACCTTAGGAAGACTTACTGCAGGATCTAATATTGATTTATTCACAACAATGTAGTATATGCCATTTATCGAGAGTTTAGTCAGTCTTTTACTAAATATATGAATCATTTCATATGCATGTATTTCATTAATCTTTAAAACCATCTGGTGATATAGATTGTTACTCCATTTTAATGAAGACTGAACTAAAACTTAGATGTGATAAATGTTTTTCTCAAGGTCATATGGCAAAGAAGGTTCAAGTCCTGATTCTAAACCATGCCACCCTAACTCCAAAGTCCATTTTTTAAGGTAGAATACAAACTCCCTCTATTATTTGCTCTATTTTTTTCTTGACCTGTATAAAAATTATAAATGAAGTAATTTTCAATACAATTAATTTTATGCAAACATTAACACTTAAATATGCAAAGCTTCTTTGTTTTGTTTGTAATTTTTCTGTTTTTTGTTATAGAGCATGTGTGCTCACAAGAAAGAGACAGAGGAGAAAGTAAGTGATTAAGTCATCCCCCAGGGGAGATGGCCATGCAGCAAACCATTATTTTAGGATTTGGGGCATATATGCACACCCGCTCAGCATGATTTTCAAGCTGTCAAATCCAAATTTAAACAGCATAGTGAGCCATGTGGGATCCAGTGCCTTAACCTCCATGCCTCTGCTGGCCCTGTAAACTATTTTTTAAAATACATTTTTATAGAAATAATTAGATTGATCTGTTTCTGTGTTCTCTCTACCCACTCTGGTTAAAATTTACATCAGCTACCTTAGATGCCACAGCATGCCCTCTCAGTTCAACTCCCTGACATTTGTACTTCAGTTGCTAGTCTCAATTGTTTGCAAAAATGTAAACTATTCAATAAAAATAAATTTAACTATATTTGATTGTTGTATTAAGAACTAATAATGGAAAATAATTAATTTAAATATTTTCATGTCCATATAAATACTTTTATTGGAATAATAAACTATCTTATCCAGTATGGCATTCTCAAAACAGTATGTGTATAGATAGATAGATAGATAGATAGATAGATAGATAGAGATACACACACACACTATATTTATATTATATTTAAATTATATAATATATATTTATGTTACATATAATTAATTAAATGATTGAACAATATAAAAAGTGTGTGTGGGGTCAGACAATAGCACAGCAATAAACCTAACACTCTGCAAGTTTACTTTACCTAAATGGGAAGGTTTTCAGTTCGTCTGGACACCTTGAGGGAGGCAAATATGCTCCCATGATATGGAACTGGCTGAAGCTGGGGGTATCCAGATTTTTGTCAGGGGAGCTATATTTCTGTTATCTCTTTGTCCCTTTCTTTCATGGAATAAATAATGAAAAAATTGTCTGCATAAACCCCTTTTTTAAAGTATAACACATTTTGTTACAATTAAAGCAACCCCAGAAGTTTGTCCATAACTGTTTACAAACTCTGAAGAAAACATGAAGTCATTTCAGAAAATGCATAATAAAAAGAAAGATAGAAAAAGGCAATTTATTCAGTTTTCCATGGTCGTTGTCTAGTATTGAAATGATCATTTTTTTTGCTCAAATTCAGATCTGAAATTTATAGCAGAATAAAGGAGGCAGTTTTATTTCACTGACAGACTAAAATATTATTGAGTGACTGATAGTATAAAATGTTGTTTTTTCCTAAGATATTACCTCTTTAAAGTTTCTTTAAAAACATTAAAAGCACACATTACAAAATGACTTAAAGTTTTACTGTGCATGATTGCCAAATTTTATTGGGTGAGAAGTATTACTAACTGAAAGGGTGTTGTTCCTATATGATGCAGGGTTTTGTTTATCTAAACAAGACCCATCTGGATCACATGTCCACTTCTAGACAGAGCAGGAAAAATGCTCACTATGTTCTGGAAATGACCAGAAGCAGGGAAACTTGAATGCAGTTAGTAGAGATGAATTTGGAGCCTACGGATAATCACAATAGGTCATTAAAGGGAAGCTGGGTTTTATATAGTTTAATCAGGAGTCAATAATATATGTAATCAAAGGAGTTACTTGATCTTTTGTATTTTAACACAATCACTGTTGGGAAATACAACTTAGAAGGGAGGCACAAGCAACACTTTAAGAAAAGAAGTTATTTCACTGGCCATGTAAGAAGACACAACAGGATGAATTAGATTGTGGGGGCGGGGGAAGTGGCATTTCCACTAAGGATAGGAGAACAAAATTGAGATACATAGTTTCTTCTGACATAAACTGGCAATCTACTGTAAATCAGTGAATAACAGAGTGGGAGAGAAGAACCAAGAATGACTGCTCTGTTGCTGATTTGAAAGACTGTCAATGTAATTTAGTGACACGAGTAAGACTTGGGGAAGGAATGTTTTGAGAAGGCAAATAGTTTCATGAAATTGTTAAATGAGCATAAAAATGGCTTACCTTTATTAAATATTACTTTAAATGTTAAATAAAATAAATATGATTAGTACCTTTAATGTTTGGGGCATGCATTATCCTTCCAGACAACATGCTTCATTCTGAATTGTTTTAGTCAGCTTTTCGAAGATGTAGAATGTGGCCGTGAAAATTTTCCCTTTCCTATCACTCTTCGAAGCGAATCAAACTCTAAAGGAAAAGTAATTATTTCATTGTCAATATTTCTGAATTTGTGCTTTTTATTTTCTTCTTTTTTTTTTTTTTTTTTTTGAGAGGTTTTGCTATGAGTATGCGCTCTCCAGAAAGACAGAGAGAGACAGAGAGATAGAAAGCGAGAAATCACCCCCCAGGGGAGATGGTCACGCCACAATCCCTTCTCCTCCATTCTCCTCTTGGGATCTTGGGCACGCACACGCACCCGCGGGAGTTTAAGCCACTGGGTCTGGGATGCGAACCAAGGTTGGCTACATGGGAGTCCAGCGACATAGCCATTACACTAACTGCTGGTCTCTGAATTTGTGCTTTAAATGTAATTAAAGAGAACAAAATAAATGACATGATGATGCTCAGTATTTCCTAATAATTGATATAAAATATACAAACACATATTACTTATGGTAGTTTCTGTACCATATTATGTAAGAATTATCCTCAAGAAACTCATACCCTGTGCTCTATCAAGCAGTCTATTAAAAATAGTTTGAATATAAGTGCCAGCATTTGACATGTTAGTTAAGGGGCTAGACTCCCACGTGGCTGACTACAGTCCAAGTACTGGACTCAGTGACTTGAAAATCATGCCAGGCATGTGTGCATGAACTAGATGAGCTATTTCTATATTATTATTAGAATCTTGCAGGCTGCAGAATGTAATAAAAAATGATACCCATAGTTAGCCATTTTAATCAGGTAAATTAATTGAATTTTTTTTTAACTACTTGCTCTCTTCCCTTCTTTTATATGTGATCATAGTAAACACATTATTTTGAAGAAAAATCCTGAGAGAAGAATGAAGAAGAAGAGATTATGGCACAGCCATTCCCACTGGAAGGTAATTTTTCACTTTCCCTCTTTCTGTCTTTCTCTCTCTTTCTCCAGAAAGCACATTAGCCCTATGGCAAAAAATCCTATAAAACGTAGTTTGAATATAATATTTTCAAGATTTCTACCAGTTTGAATCTTCCCTCTTAGCTTCTTCTTATGTAGAGTGACTTTATTTTTTTTTGTCAGAAGATACTTGTGTTTAAGGTAAGAAGAGTCCAAGACCCTGTGCTAGTAAACAGAGCTCAGAATTCCTAGAATATCTGCCATTTACATGGGAGAAACTTAAATAGTCAAAGCCCAGCCAAACAAAAGCTTAAAGTTAATCTAGTTTTATTAGGATGTGATGAGGATTTTAGAGCAAAGTGTGCCAACAAGAATGAAAAAGTAAAATCACAAACAGCAGTGGCACCTCCCCCCAAAAAACATAACTGAAATAAGAGAAATTTGGACTTAATCACTCTTTCCTTTCTAGGAGATTTCCAGGTGTTTGAAAAAGCAATGTGAAACTCAACGTTAAAGCTGACTAAGTCCAAAAAATTCCAGTATATATCTTTTTAAATCTTAGTCTCCAAAAGCTTTCATGCGTCATCTAGAGAATAAGACTATTTTTTCCCCCTCACTACCATGATAGAACTTTCTTACTCCCCCTTTTGACTGGACTATAGGTTGTACATAAAGTGCAAAAGAATTAAATATAGGAATAAAAAAAAATAGTGGAAAAACTGATGAAGTCTGAATACAGCATGTTTTTAAATTAATAGCATCTTATTACTTATTATTCTTAAAATTGTATTTATTATTTTTTACATTTAATTACTATACATCTTAGCAGCATACAGAAAAGGCTTTCTGGGCATGAGTATACTATATATTATACATTAGTCCAGTCAAAGATATTACCATACATATGATTATCATCGGATAATTTTCCATTCCATGTACATTAAATGTTTTGCGTTGTTTTCCCCTCCCTGCCACCTCCCATTGACCACCCTCCTCCCACACTTTCTGATATCCACAGTTGCTTTCTCTACCTTTATACCTTCCAATCTTTCAGTTTCTGCTATACAGTGCAGACATTTGGTATGTATTAAGTTGGGACATATGATGCCTCTTTTTCATAGGGAAGCTTATACTCTATTTTCTCTTCAGATCATATAAATCTTATACTATTAATTTTGGAAATTTGATCATTGTACTCTGACTAGAATCTATAAGGGGAAGCTGAGTGAAGAACATATGAGAATTTTGAAATAAGTATTAAAGTATCTCAAAATTCAAAGCTTAAAAAATATTGATAGCCTAAATAAATTAAAATTTCAAATAATTTTTAAATGAGTTATGTAGTTATGGAAAGGTGCAGAGGAAACTTAAATAGATATTATTAAGCAAAAGAAGTCAGCCTATAAGGACAAATAATATATAATGCCAACTACATTACATTCTGAAAAAGGCAAAACTATGGAGACAGTAACTGACCTGTGGATGCAAGGAATATAGGTAGAAGGTTGGAGTGATGAGTAGATAGACTAGAGGGGATTTTCAGGGCAGTGGTTATTCTGTACAGTACTGTAAGCGTGGGCATATGCCATTCCAAAGTTGTCAAAAGTCTAAGAACATACAACACAGAGTGAGCCTTCATGTAAATTATGGACTAGTGGCTAGTAATGATGTATCAATGTTAGCTCATTGTAATAAACAAACCATATTTATGCAAGATGTTAACAGTAGTGGAAACTGGGTTCAGGGAGTGAGGAGACATAAGGAAATTCTCTACATTCTGCTCAATATTTCTCTGAACCTAAAACTCTTCCCTAAATAAAGCTTACTGATTAAGAATCTGATAGACGAAGGACCAACTGTTGGCATAATGCATATGTCACTGTACTCTCATGTAGTCAACCACAGTTCAAGTCCTGGACCCGGTAGCTTAAACTCATGCTGGGCGAATGTGAGTGTGTGCTCAAGATCCCCAGAGAAGAATGGAGAAGGGATTGCAGCATGGCCACCCCCCTGGAGGGTGATTTCTTGCTTTCTGTCTCTCTGTCTCTCTCTGTCTTTCTGGCGAGCGGATGCACCCTATAGCAAAAATTTCTCAAAAAAAAAAAAAGAATCTGATAAATGAAACAAAATTTAAATTTGTGCACTGCTTTATAATAACATGAATTAATCAAATATTCTAAATAATTATTGCCAACTTTAATGTACCATTGTTACACTTCTAGGAAGAAATAATAACAGTTTGATCTTAAAATATTATTTTACTTTTTAGATGTCAGTCAAAAAATGAAAAGAAATGACATTGCAAAGCATTTCCTTCCAACAATAGTTCTTGATTAGCCTAAGTATCCATTTTCATTCATTTTGAACTAGATGAGATATTTCTATAATATCACTGTTATAATTTTGTAGTCTGCAGAACATAATAAAACTGATATTCATGGTTAGACATTTTAATAGGATAAATTAATTTGACTGTTTTTTCCATTATTCTCTTCTTTTATATCTGACTGTAGTAAACACATTATTTTGAAGTATTGAATGCCAGAGGGAGTTTTAATAAACATCATTTAATTTTCTATTTTCATGATTATCAAAAAGGAAATTAAGCCAAGTTTATTGACAAATTTTATAGTATAAGAAAGAAACTTTAAAACTTTACTCTTTCATACTTATTTATATAAAAAATTGTGTATTTCATATTCTCAAAACTAAACATGAGTGTTTTTGTATAACTATTTAAAAAACTTTATAGGAAATGAGTGCCAGTAATAAAGTAATTTAAACCTCTTTTTTCCTTACCAAATTATTTTCATATTTTGTATGTTCGTTGTAGTTATGAATGAAAGCAGCATAGTCGAATACAACTTTCTCGGAAGCCTGACTATGGTCCAGTAGTAACATACAACACTCTGCAAGACTGATGCTCATGGGAAAGCTTTGGGTTCAAGTTCAGAGAACCCCCTGAGCACACCCAGTACGGATGTGCCCATGATCCGGGCAGACTGAGACTAGGAGTGGACCACGGCATGGAGAGCATGTTGGGAGTGATAGTTCTCTCTGTCGTTCTCACTCAATAAATAAACAAGTAAATAAACTTAAAAAAAAAAAAAAGTTTAACAACTTTCTGAGATGGGGGAAAGCAGATGGCATATCAGTTATATCACTGGACTCCCACATGGCCAACTACAGTTCCAGTCCCAGACCTGGTGGCTTGAAAATTATGCTGGGCACGTGTGCGTGAGTGCCCACAATCCTAGAAGGGATTTTGGGCTGGCTGTGCCCCCCTGGGGAGAGATTTCTCATTTTCCCTCTCACTGTCTCTGTCTCTTTCTCTCTTTGGTGAATACATATGCCCTAAGGCAACATCTTTTAAAAAAATTTTCTCTGAAAGGATGAAAATGTTCTATGACCTTACTAATTAATATAGTATCTGTTAGCCACATTAATGTATATTGTGTTAATTGAGCATATGAATACTGGCTAGTATGACTAAGAGGCACAATTTTAAATTTAATGTAACTTGCTTCAACTTAAATTGGACAGTACTGGTAAAAATATTAAGGGATTGAGCAGCTGCAGAGGACAACAGCAAAGCAATGGTCCGTGATGTTGCAGTCACTTGGAAGGTCCTGGGTTCACAGCCCCACATGTTCCTGAATAGAGCAGGCACACACTCATGCTTGTGGTCCTGGCTGGCTGGTGCCAGAGGTGGATTGTAGGGTAGAGACCTGTTGTGAGTGCTTCTCTCTCTCTCTCTCTCTCTCTCCTTCTCATCTGAGAAATAAATAAACTTAAAACACTAAGACTTTATTATTTTTGTACTTCCATTGTCATGTCAATCCCAACAAATTACAGTTTTAAATTACCAAATATATTGATGTAATTTATTGTGATGTTGTAATGTGTGATTTAGAGTTCTTGGATAATTACTCTTAATCAAAAATATAGGGTTTTGGGGGGATAGCAGGTGGCATGGTAGTTAAGGGGGCTGTAGTTCCATATAAAGGAACACAGTTTGAGTCCCAGACCTGGAGGCTGGCTTTCTCACTTTCCCCCTCCCTCTCTCTGTCTCTCTCTCTTGCTCTCACATTCACTCTCTCACTCTGTCCCTCTCTGGTCAAATTAAAATAAATAAATAAATAAATAAAGTTAAATAAAATAATTTTTAAAAATAAAGCAAAAAATAGTTCAGTCCCTTAAAATCAATTTTAGATGTTTTTATTAAGGAGAACAGAAAATGTTCCATATTTTGTTTCAAAATGTTACAAAAGCAAGGTTTTTTCATTATGAAAATGGACAGTGAAATTAAAAGTCTCATCATATTACAAGGGATCTTCAAAAAACTCAAATTTTAATACATCCAAAATAAACTCATAATTTAATTCCATCTATCTACAAACTTGAAATCCTATACACATAAATTATTTAATTTTCTTATGAGATGGATGCAGTTATTTCCATTTATAGCTAAGTTTATTGAAGTTCATTGAGTTTTATTAAATCAGGTTTAGTAATTTGAGTCAAGATTTTTACAATTTTTTTTTTTTTTTTTTTTGAGAGAGATTTTTGCTATAGAGCGAATACACTCACTGGAAGGACAGAAAGATGCAAGGAGAAAGAAAGTGGAAATCACTTCCAGACCTGGTGGCTTGTTTTCTTACTTTTCCTTTCTCTCTCTCTCTCTCTCTCTCTCTCTCTGTCTCTCTCTGGTAAGTGCATGTGTCCCACAGCAAAATTTAAAAATGATATTAATAAATAATAATTAAATAATTATTTAAAATTATTATGATTTGCCCATCTATGTTGCTAGGGTCAAGGAGAGTCACCTGTACGTGGTCGATTTTCACTAATCATTTCTGAAATCATTTTATGAAAATGATCCTTAAGTGTATATATCTACTAGCAACTTTGCATGAAAGAGCGTCTTGTTTCTGAGACTGATTTTTCTCTGGTTAGTGAGTAAATTTTGAGTAAATAAAACAAAGAATATACATTTACTCTTTTTTATTTTTTTCTTATTTATTTATTTATTTATTTATTTATTTATTTATTTATTTTAATTTGACCAGAGAGAGACATACAGACAGAGAAAGAAGGAAAGTGAGAAAGCAAAGCACCAGGTCCGGAACTTGAACCACAGTCGGCCATGTGGTAGTCCAGTATCTCAACCACCATGCCATCTACCACCCCAATACACATTTTTGTTCCCATATTTTTCCTTCCCTTACTTGTTCTTTCCCTCCATACAATTTATTATTCTTAGCTTAGAAAATACTTTAAAAATAAAGATTTGTATGTGAATGCATGAGGAAATGACAATGGTTTTATGTACTTCTGCATTTATTTTTATATGTAGAGGTATATTTTCTCTATACAAAAAAAACTTCCTAAAATGAGTAATTATTTTTATATGACACCAAATTAATGACAACTAATGAATGATATTTTTAGGCTCAATCACTAACCAAAACTCTTAGTTTTCATTTATAAGTCTTGCTTTGTTGCATCTGTAATTCTTCTGTATAGCCAAGATATTTTATTTTTTCTTTACTAAATAATAATATACATTCAAAACATGCCTGCAATTCATTATGAAAATTTCTGCCATGTCCCTTTAGGGAAGGAGAACTAATGATGTGTTCAGCAACTGCTAGAGATGGTTTGAAGTAGAATGATGCAAGGTTTGTGATCTGAAGCATGACAATGAAGTATTGTTCCATTTATTGGACATGTAAGGTACTTAGTGGTTTGGATAATAAAACTGAAAAACAGAATTGAATCTTTGACGTGAAAAGTTTTTCACTTCCTTTTGCTATATGTACCATAGCTGGTGTTTATGATTTAGTAGGACTCACTTTCTAATGTTATTTTTAGCAGGAGAAGTACTATTCTGACCTCTAAAATGCCAGGTTTAAGGGTAAAATGTCATTCGCAATATGTTTAAATAAAAGTGATTCACTTTGGAAAAGGCAAGCATCCATCAAATGTCTTATCATGTGCACCCTGATGAGAACCTTCAGTGATGCTTGGAAGTACAGTTGAAGAGGTGGAAAAGAAATTAGAAGAGAATGTTTGTTTCGGTGACATTACCCTGACCACAAATAAAACAAGTAGAAATGAAGCAAACTTTAGATTATTTGACTGAGTGTTATAACTACTGAACACTTTCCAATTTCATATCTATCCTGCAATCGCTCAATTTGTCATGGCATGCAGACAAGTAGAGAAGTTTAGCAATTTTTATTAAACACATCATGTACATTGTCTACCTTTCACCTTCTATAAAAAGTATACAATAATTTTAATGTTTTTTTTTAAGTGTTTAGGTTTGGGCATAAAATACAGTAAAGAATTTATGGATAATAGAAAATTTAATTGTCATCCCAGTTCCTCTTATCTTTAAGGACTAAGAAGTGACAAGAAATCCCTACTGCATGAGATATTTGGAAGAATGTAGAGTGACCAAAAAACATAAAAATGTATTTTCTAATATATATACATATATATTAATTCTAATTATTAAAACAAGAGTGCCAGGGCAACCAGGTAGCATGGTGGTTTCGGCAGCTGGACAACCATATGACTGACCATAGTTTTGTTTCTTTTTTTTTCTTGAGGGGCTTTTTTGCTACAGGGCACGTGCTCTTGCCAGAAAGATAGAGAAAGACAGAGTCTTCATGCCATGACTCATGCCTCATGGGTTCTAAGACGTCGTTAGATGTGAACCTGGAAACGGACCATGCAGGTCAGCCTCACAGAACACCACACCATACTGCTGTGCCTCTGTTTGGCTCCCACTTACTAATTTTTGCCTACACATCTAGTCTATGACAAAACAGGAGGAAGTATGTCAATGATACAATTTGGGGGGTGGTGAGAGAGACACGTGGTTCAGGATGCTGAGTAGACTTTTTTAGTTTCTAGATTTGCTTTTCTCCTCAAGATGAAAAGAAAGAGCATTTCCACAAAGATGCACTTAAGAATAAAATGGAAATGTCAACAGGCAGTCTACATAGTTGAGTAGAGGCCAAGTCTGCAAAGGTTACTTAGTATAGTTAATAATGCATTCAGTAATTCTGTCCAACTTAATTGAAAAATTAGGTTCAGAAGGTAGTTTTGGTTTTATTTAGTTTCTTTTTCTTCCTTTTTTTTTTTTTTTTTGGTAACCTGTAACATCATTAAACAAAATCATAAAATCACTGACTATACTACAAGTGTTAAAGATAACATTATTGTTGGGTCTGGCAGATGGTGTGATGGTTAAGGGTGCAGGACTCCCACATGGCTGAACATGGTTTGAGACCTGGACCTGGCAGCTTGCTTTCTCACTTTCCCTCTCTCTCTCTCATTCACTCTCTTACTCTGCCCCTCTCTGGTCAAATCAAAATAAATAAAGTTAAATAAAATATTATTTAAAAAGATAACATTATTGTTTTACTAATCAACTGCTGAGCACAATGAAATGTGAAATCATTACTTAAACATAGAGTACTAAGGACAGGAGCATTTAGACAATATGAAACACCTGGGACAGATTAATCATCTTATACTCTGACAGATGAATTAAAAGGCAAAGTAAAATAATATGCTATTAACAGATTTTGAGTAGGTATTTTAAAGAATTTTCCGGCAATTTGTTAGGATATAATACTTGTAAAAAATACCATCTTAAATGTGACACACAGTAGAAAGATTAAGTGCTAGTTTTTGTTTTCCTGTTTTTTTTTAAAGTATAATTTTACATTTCAGAATTTAAGCAGAAAATTAATTTTTGTTAATAAAGCTTAAAATTTCTCAGGAGGAGGGCATTTCAAGTTTTAAATCCTTAATTATGTTGCCCCCAATCTGTATCAATACATGTTAATAATTGCAACAATGCCAACTTATTAAATTAAAATAGTGCTTTAATATCTCTTTTTCACATTATAAAAACTCCTATACTCCAAGAATGAGGGCTTGTTGAAAAAGCAAAACATTTAAAAGACACAAAAAAGGAAAATTATCTGTCGATAACATGTATGATAATACCTTTAACTGAACTAATATTCAGTGTATCCATACTGGGAAAATTCATTTTACAAGCTGTAATGATATACAGTGATTGAATGAATAAAAAATAAATAAACTATGGGAAAAAAGAAGAAAAGCAACCATCTATAAGGAAATAATTGATGTCAGATAATACATTTTCTGTATGCAAATTACTATAAAAAGTTTCCAGTTTGAGAAATTGTGAAATGCATCTGCAAGCAACTTGAAAGGATTTGGTCTTAATCTAGGATATCCAATTGACCAAAAGTAGTTCCTACATATTATTCACCCTGTATTTGGCAGAATTAACTGAATACTCTTTATGCCATTTGTTAACATTTTCTAAAACCTTTCAGGACTTTAAGCACCATATATGTATACAGCATGAAACACTTTCCCTCACTCTGCTTACTCTCAGTATACCTCATTCATAATTCAGCCCAGAAGACTTCTAAAACGCTGCATGAAAAGCTCTAAACTGATCAGAAAATTAGGTAGTGTTACTTGTTGTATGGTCTCACTTACAGGGATCCATAAATAAAGAATTATTCCATACTTTTGACATAATGAGCTTAATTTTTGTTCATTCTAAATTATTAATTTAGAATTTGTTCATTCTAAATTAGTAATTTTGCTTAGTATGGAGAATATCTTCCAACAGACACATCTCATGACTGCACAATGACTCATTGTGTAGTCATTTCTAATTTATTGATTTAGCAAATACTGATTAAATACCATGCTTGATGTTATAGGAGAACTACAGATGAAATATATATAACTCTTTTTTTGTGGGGGGGGAGGGAGGTTTTTCCTATAGAGCGCATGCGCTTTCCAGACAGAGAGAGACGGAGAGACAGAAAGTGAGAAATCACCCCCCAGGGAGGATGGCCACGCCACAATCCCTTCTCCTCCATTCTCCTCTCGGGATCTTGGGCACGCACGCACACGCGCCCAAGTTTTAAGCCACCGGGTCCAGGACGCGATCCACGGTCGACTACTACATGGGAGTCCAGCGCCATAGCCATTACGCTAACTGCTGGTCCCAAATATATATAACTCTTGTAAAACTGTAAAGAGTGTAGAGTAATTATTACAATATCAAGAAATGGTACTGGTGCAAGTATAGTTTTCATATAATGAAGAACATACTGTACTCTGGTTACTTACAAAGTTTCTGACCGTACAGAAAAAGAGTATATAGATAAAATGAGGAGTGGAAAAAATAACACAAGAGATATGATGTCGAAGTGACTACTTGGAGAAAAAGCTTGTATAATAATTTCCCATAAATAGAGATGAGCAAGAGCAAAAGTTTGATGGGTTAAAATGTAACACTCCATTCTGATATGGTGAGCAGGCTCTGTTCAAACGTGAAAATGTGCATGGGAATAACTTCTGATATGGTGCTGAAACACGTTTTGCTTATTTATCCTGAATTGCATCAACTAGAGTGTAATCCTGAACTTCAGTCCAGAGCACTGCTTCTACTGTAAATCTAGGCCATACTGACCACGCCCGTACATTTCGGTTCAGTTTGGACATGCACTGTAACCCAAGGTATCATCCAATATTGTCCAATTAAGAGCCAATTAATCTTAAGAGTATATTCATTGAGCTGTGTGGTTTAACAGAACAATTAATAAAGTAACAACCTGATACTTTGATTAATATGGTTACTGTTCACAGACATTTTACCCCTTCCAACCATGTGGTAGGATTATATTTTCTTGCTTCATAATGGTAGAGTGTGAACACATGCCTTATCTGGCCAATGAGTTGTGAAAAAAAGTGATGTTATTTCTGTGCCAGTCCATTTCATTGCTAGTGTCAGATTATCCAGAGGGCTCTTTCTACTCTCCACTCTCCCAATGGCAACATACTTCATTTCCAGTAGTAGCTTTTTATTCTCTCATATGAAACAAACAGGAGCAGGTGTGTGTTAAAAAAAAATGTCCATTTTTCATTGCATTGCAAAAGTTCTGTTTACATTTTACAAGTATATTCTTCTAGCCTATGGCTTGCTTTTTCATTGTTTTAATAGTGTCTTTAAAAGAACAAATTGTTTAAATTTAAAGTTCCGTTTATCTTTTTAGCTTACTTGTTTAGTAGTCTGTCTGGGACTTGAACCATGGTTGGCCATTGGAAGTCTAGTGTCTTAACCACCATGCAACCTGCTGGTCCCATAGTTTATTTAAAAAATATTTAATTTACATTCTTGTTCTGGTTCTAATATTTATAAGCTGAGTTATGTAGGCTAATCATTTAAATTTCCCAAGCTTCATTCTTGATGAAAGTATTATTTGTTGTTAATATTTGCAATGTATAGTCAATTTAAAAATAAATAATAAACTTTATATGCAGCAGAAGCTCAGTACATGTTTGTGTCCTTCCTTTGATATATTTTACTATTGCTTTATGTTCTTTCCTAGTCAGTGCTAAGTGTTTTCTTTCCAATTTTATTTATTTCATAATTTCTTATTTAAATTTGATTGTTATATATCTTTATTGCATAAAATATGGTTATTTTGAATCATTCAAGCAGTGTATGATATTTAAATCAAGGATATCATTATATACATTATTTTCAAAAAGAACTTTACTTTCTTGTGTCTCTTAAATGCTGTTTTCTTGAGCCTCTCTATCTCCCCTTTGTAGTATACACTCCCTTCTCTAACTCTACCTACACCTGCCCTCTCTGTTACTATCTTTAAATATTTCTGCTTCTCCCATGGAATGCAGATGCTCAGTATATATTGAGTGGAGTTATATAATATTTGTCTTTGATAGTCTGGCTTATTTCACTTAGCATTAACTATTCAGTATACATTTATTTTGTATTGAATGAGAGTCTCCCTGTTCTTTATGGCTGTTTATATTCTTGTTTTTCATTTGCTATATGATGCATGTGCTCACCTGAAAGAGAGAGAGAAAATTCCCCCTAAGGAGGTATGATTATGCCACAATCCCTTCTCCTTCATTCTCCTCCTGGGATTTTGGGCATAAACACAAATATGCCTGACATGCTTTTCAAGCGGCAGAGACCAAGACTAGAGATTCCCACTCAGCACTGTGGCATCAGATGCCTTATCCACCATGCCATTGACTTGTTAAATTTTAAAAGCTTCTTAACCCTTTGAAATGTCTTCCCAGTTTTAAAATATTTGACAATAGACTATACCACACTTTCCTTCATTTTGAAAGTTTATCTTTCTAACAACCTAAATTATTATGAGTGTTTCTCTGCCTTTCACAAAGGAAGAATGAGTAAACATCGTTTCTTTCTATGTCAATGAATATTCTTTTGTTTTTTTTTGTTTTTTTTTTTTTGAGAGGTTTTCACTATAGGGCGCGTGCGCTCGCCAGACAGACAGAGAGAGACATAGAGACAGAAAGCGAGAAATCACCCCCCAAGGGGGATGGTCACGCCGCAATCCCTTCTCCTCTATTCTCCTCTCGGGATCCTGGGCACGTACTCACACACGCCTGGCGTGAGTTTTAAGCCACTTGGGTCCAGGACACGAACTATGGTTGACTACGTGGGAGTCCAGCGACATAGCCATTACGCTAACTGCTGGTTCCCCCCATCAATGAATATTCTTTAGCTGAAAAAAAAAAATTGTCCAGCAAATGGGCACATATGAAAGAGAGAGAGAGAGAGAGAGAGAGAGAGAGAGAGAGAGAGAGAAAGTCATTCCAGGGGATGGGGGGGATGGCTATGCTCCAATCCCTTCTCTTCCATTCTCTTCTGAGGATTTTGGGCACACACACACACACACACACACACACACAGGCCCAGCCTGTATTTCAAGTCACTATGTCTAGACTCGAATCTCATACTCAGCCAATGTGAGATCTAGCTGCCTCAACCACCACACCACTGGTTAGCTAGCTTACTATATTTAAACTAGATTATCAATTGTGTCTTCTTAGTTTCTGCTACTGGCAGGAGAGTTTCTATTTTTAACTGACAAATTGGATACGTTGTTATAATGGTTATAAACTGCCATAATTAATACAGGCATTTGTAGTATTCCTCTTCCCTAAGGATCATCTTTAAAATATGCATTTATTGGGACCAGCAATTAGCGTAATGGCTATGTTGCTGAACTCTCATGTAGTCAACTGCGGTTCAAGTCCCAGACGCAGTGGCTTAAACTCACGCTAGGCACGTGTGTGTGCGTGCCCAAGATCCTGAGAGGAAAATAGAGAAGAAGGGATACGTGTGTGTGCGTGCCCAAGATCCTGAGAGGAAAATAGAGAAGAAGGGATTGTGGCAGGCCCATCCTCCCTGGAGGGGGGGGATGGGAATTTCTTGCTTTCTCTGTCTCTGTCTTTCTGGCGAACGCATGCACCCTATAGCAAAAACCTCTAAAAAAAAATAAAGATGCATTTATTTATAGATAAGAATTTTTTTAAAAGATGGAAATATTTTGACTTGTAGAAAATAATTTTTTTGAGCACTTAGCTTATGAATGATAGCTCAGGTATTTCAAAATCTTACTAGACTTATATTTGACAATAATCTTCTGTTTAATTATCACTGTTATAAATTACAGTGAAATAAAGAGGTACAACCAGAGTAAGACATGGTGTTTCTTAGAAGACTGGTGAGAATGTAAAGATTGTTAATGGCCCTGACAAGATGAAATAAATGTTGGCTGGAAGTCACATATTCTATTACCTTAGCAAGAGTAGACGGCGATGACTTTTGCTTGGTGATGAGACAGTATCACCACTAATAAGGTAATTGAGGCTAAAAACTAGCACAAATGTGTCAGTATCACAATACAGTTTATTTGAAAAGAAAATCTTCCATCAGAAGGTATATTTATTTTAGTTATCCACTGTGAGCTCCAGGAAAGTACAAAAATCAAGGAGAAGATACTTAAAATGGTATAGCCAGTGCATTATAAGTCAAATTTGACTAAATGTCAGCAAATTAAGAAGCTTACAAAGATGTCACAGGACCTAACAAAATACTTCTTGAGAGGAATGAAATAGTTGGCCATAAAAACTATGTTAAACAAGGTTAAGAAAAGTCAGAAGGAAGTATTTACATGATGTACTATGTTAGCTCTTCAAGTTTAACAATTCATAGAGAGGAAAATGGAAACAGCTTGGTTGGCACAAGTGTGCAGCTACCACCAATTCGCATTAAAGCATTTTTATACTTATTGAAAACATGACATAAATTTGTTTCTTTGTTTGTTGTTAAACAGGGTCTCACTGCTGAAATCCTGCTGCCTCAGCCTCCAGATGGAACTAGTGCACGCCGCAGTGCCTGGTTCTTTTTTGAGATGGAGGTCTCGCTATGTTGTTCAGGCCAATCTGGAGCCATGATCGTCTTACCTCAGACTGCCCCAGTGGCTAGGATTTGGAGCTTATGATTGCCTTGCTTTGGACTCCCCGAGTGTCTAGGACTGCATGTGCACACCAGCTCCTGGCTAGGGATTGTCTTACACTGCACAGCATAGCTTTGACCAGCTTGCCATTATGGCTGGGCCTGACGCGAGTTTCAAACCCATGAAACGTCATAGAAATCCTGTGTTGGCCTAGATGACTAGAGTAGGCGGAGAGTAAAATATAAAGAGCACATGCCAGCACGTTTGTTACTGAGATGACATTTCCATCAATGTCATTTCACATCTCCTAGTTTACAGGGCTTAATAGATCATTATGAACAAAACTATGTTTTTGAAATACATATGCTATAATTTAGCATTTCTTTTCTTTTTTTTGGCGGGGGCAGGGTTTACTATAGGGTATGAGTGCTTGACAGAGAGAAAGTAAGAGGGAAAGTGAGACATCACCACCCCTGGGGAGATTGTCATTTCACAATCTCTTCTCCATTCTCCTCATGGGATTTTGGCCATGCACCTATATGAGTTTTGATCTGCAAGGTCCAGTAATTGAAACACAGTCGGCCACATGGGAATCCAGAGCCTTAACCACCATGCCGCCTGTTGTTCCCTAATTTTGCATTTGTATATAGGTGTTTCTACCTTTATCTCAGTTTCTTGTGAAAGTATTTACCTAAGGACATAAGAAGACACCTGTGACCAGCCATTGACATAATGGCTATGTCGCTGGACTCCCATGGAGTCGACTATGGTTTGAGTTCCAGACCTGGTGGCTTAAACTCATGCCAGGTATGTGTGTGTGCATGCCCAAGATCCCAAGAGGAGAATGGAGGAAAAGGGATTGTGGTGTGACCATTCCCCTTGAGGGGGTGATTTCTCGCTTTCTGGCTCTGTCTTCCTGGTGAATGCACATGCCTTATAGCAAAAACCTCTCAAAAAAAATATATAAATATATATGAAGACACCCATGATTCAGGAAAATACTTCTAGTAATTTGCTTAGACAACTGACTCTGTGTTATCATGTTATTTAAAATACTGTGCACTGAAAAACTAAAATCATAGTACCTCAAAACTGGACTGTGCACTGCAAAGGTTTATACAAAGCATGGAAAAGATTTCATTTAAATTTTAGTGATAAGAAGTTTAAGTTTAAATTGTTAATATGCATTTAAAAATATATCCCATAAATAGTCAAAGCTGTATTCATAGTACTAGTCATTAGATAATATTTCAGGTGCTTTCATAGCTTTGAGCCAGTCACATTTGACTATCTCAATGCAAGCACAGATTCACAGATTGCCAACTCTTCTGGAAATAGCATCAGTGCTTAAATTATATGTATGTGTATGTGAAACTCATATATGTATATATGAGTTTTAGATTAAAATACCAAAACTGTAATATTACTATAATGTTATCCAAATTGAAGCTTTTCTCACTATGAATGCGCTTGTACAATCAAACATGGCATGATATAAAAATATCTGACTTCTCACTAACTTAGTAAGCACATCGGAGGGAACTAGGTCAGATTTCTTAGGAATTGTTTTATATTATATTATTTCTCTCTTACGATTACTTCCCTTAAGGGAATTTAGGAAAAGGAGGAAAGAATTGCATGAACACACATTTTCCTGCTAGATAATATCTAGAAATTGCTATGTCAGGTAATCTGACTGAAATAGAAGATTGAGTGATAATGTGGTCATATGAGAAGCAAAAGATATAAAAGTACCCTTGAAGTTCAGAAATACTTTTATGGATATCAGAAATCCAGTCAGTTTGCCCTTGCCTTCCTGTAACTGACAAACAACCGAATGTAGGAATGTCTTGAACAAGCCATGCCTTGGAATTTTTTCCAATTTAGTAACCCTTACAGTTTTGAGGTTAATTTGATACTTGAAGTTATTTTTTGTTTATTTATTCTTCCATAGAAAGGAGAAACAGAGACATTTGTGTGTGTGTGTGTGTGTGTGTGTGTGTGCGTGTCTGTGTGTGTGTGTGTGTGTGTGTGTGCGTGTCTGTGTATAGACAGACAGAGAGAGAGGCAAGTATTCCCAAAGAGCAAAGAGATTCTTCATGCCATGATCCATCCCCATCTCCACTGGCCCACATCCTGGGCATGTGTGACCATGTTCTCAGGGAGAACCTGGGGTACAAAATTAAGACCTTTCCTATGTGTGTCCAGTTTTGTTAGTACTACACTACTACCTGGCCCTGAAGTTATTTTGCTACTGCTAGAAAACTTTGTAGTTAGGATTTTACAGTTGAAAATTAAAAAAAAAAAAAAATTCTATAAGAAATTTTGATTTCAGTCCTAGCCACCATGGCACAACAGTGGCATGAAGCTCTGTAATGCTTTAAGCTGTGTGAATACCAGGGTTCCATTTTCAAGCTGACCTGTACACACTGGGCATATGTGCACATGATTCTGACTAGTTGAAAGACTGATGGGATGGTCATAACATGAAATCATGTTAAGGGTGCTTCTGTCTGTCTCATGAAGAAAAGGAGGAAGAAAAGACAGGAAGGAAGAGAGGGAAGGAGAAAGGAGGGAAGGAAGATGGGTTAGTTTTAATAAGTATTGGGACAAGCAGTTAGCGTAACGGCTATGTCGCTGGACTCCCACGTAGTAGACCGCGGTTTGAATCCTGGACCCGGTGGCTTAAACTCACACCGGGCGCGTGTGTGTGTGTGCCCAAGATCTCTAGAGGAGAATGGAGGAGAAGGGATTGTGGCATGGCCATCCCCCCTTGGGGGTGATTTCTCGCTTTCTGTCTCTCCGTCTCTCTCTGTCTGTCTGGCGAGCACACGCGCCCTATAGCAAATACCTCTCAAAAAAATAATTGTCAATTTCAGAAGTGTAGTAAATATTCAGAACAGGCCTTACCTACATACGTAAAAAAAGAAAATGTTACTGTGTAGAATAAAAAGGCTGCAAAACAGTTGTTCATTTTCCTAAAAGTTAAACATATTGCTGGGGCCAGCAGACAGCATAGTGGTTATGGCACTGGACTCCCACATGGACAACCATGGTTTGAGTCTCGGATCCAGTGGCTCAAAAATCATGCCCAATGTGTGTGCCTGAGAGGAGAATGGAGGACAAAGGATTGCAGAATGGCTGTCCTCCTTGGGAGGAATTTCTTGCTTTCTGTGTCTCTCCGGTGAACACAAGAGACCTATATAAAAAATCTCTCTGACAAAAAAAAAAAAAAGTTAAACATATTGTCTACCATTTTACTCTGACCATTTTACTCATAATTGTTTACCCTAGAATAAAAGGATTATATATATCCATATGACTATGTATAAATGAGTATTTATATAAATTTATTTTCAATTGACAAAAATTGGAAGTAACACAAATATCTATCAATTCATGAGTGGAAAAACAAATGTGGTATATATGAAATGGAATACTAATCAACAATAAAAAAAGAATGAACTACAAAGAAATGACCTACAAAAAAAATCTTAAACTACTTAAGCTGAATAAAATGTCAAACCAGAATCCAGTAGATGATGTACTGTATCATTCCATTTCTAATTCTGGATCTTGCAGACTAATATGCAAACAGAAAGAGGGTCAGTGATTGTTGACTTGCGGATGGGGATTCACCAGAAAGAATAGACAGAAAGAACACTTTTGGTATGATGAATAGGTTCACAATTTTGATTGTGGTGATTGTTTCACACATGCCAAAACATATTTACTTGTACACACTAAATGTATGAAGTTTATTTCAATTATATCTCAATAAAACTTTTTAAAAAAATTATGCCTGCAGTAATGTATAATGTTTATTTAAAGCACAGTGAACAGATGTATATATGTGAGATGTAATTTTAGATGTATATGGAGTTAGGGAGGAGACATTTGCTCCAAATCTATAAAAATGTTTCTTGTTTGTTTATTAGTTTTGTTTTCCCCATCACATGAGAAAAAAATCAGGCTCATTATGTTGCTCTTTTCTTAATTAGATTTTGATGCTTGCAAAGCTAGTAGAGCTCTGTTTTGAGTATTGGAGCAACTGCCAAAGAGGACAAGATAGCCCAAAGCAATCCAAATACTATAATAATAAAGGATAACTTGCTTTAATATTTTAACAGTCTATTTTTATATTGTCTTTGTCAGCATGTGTATGGAAACAGCTATATAAAAAAAACAAAAACAAAACAGTGCAAGATTCAAAAATGACTAATAGATCTAATTATAACTCAAAGAACCTCTTGAACTTCTTAAAAGGGGTAAATATAACAGTAACATGGCAATTATAAGCATAGGCTTCCAATGCTTCTCTTAAGATCACATGTTCTGGGAACCAGCAGTTAGCGTAATGGCTATGTCGCTGGACTCCCATGTAGTTGACCGCGATTCGTGTCCCGGACCTGGTGGCTTAAAACCCACGTGGGGCGCGTGTGCGTGCACGCCCAAGATCCCGAGAGGAAAATGGAGGAGAAGGGATTGTGGCGTGGCCATCCCCTCTGGGGGGTGATTTCTCGCTTTCTGTCTCTCTGTCTCTCTCTGTCTGACGAGTGCACACACCTTATAGTGAAAAATATCTCTCAAAAAAAAAAAGATCACATGTTCCAAAAAAATGATAGACTGAATCTTCAGGTTTATTAAGATACAAATTTGGGGACCAGCAGTTGGCGTAATGGCTATGTCGCTGAACTCTCATGTAGTTGACCGTGGTTCGAGTCCCAGACCCGGTGGCTTAAACTTACACCGGGCGTGTGTGTGGACATGCACAAGATCCTGAGAGGAGAATGGAAGAGAAAGGATTGTGGTGTGGCCATCCCCGGGGGAAGGGGTGATTTCTTGCTTTCTATCTCTCTGTCTCTCTCTGTCTTTCTGGCAAGCACACACACCCTATAGCAAAAATCTCTCAAAAAAAAATAAGATACAAACTTATATACTATAAAAGCTTTTTTCCATAAAAACATTTATATGAAAATACTTTTAGATATACAGAAAAGTTTTGAAGAGGAGTGTATTTTTACACTCTAAACACAATTTCTTTTATCTTCCATTTGTGTGTCACATTTGTAACTAATCAACCAATGTTGACATATTATCATTAAATAAAGTCCATACTTTATTAAGATTTCACTTGTTTTCATTTTTGTCTTTGTTTTCACCTAATGTACTTTCCTTCACCTGAGTAGCTCATCCAAGACCTATATACTATTTAGTGATCACATGTGTTTGGGATCATCTAGACTGTGACAGTTTGTCAGATATACTTATTTGGTGACCATCAATGTTTCGATGATGACTGATCACTTAGGTTGTAAAATACCTCTCAATACTGGATCCTTTGAAGCTTTTTAGTCATGATTAGACAATGGTTATTTGCTTTAGAGAATGATCATTGCTATCCTCTTACATCATATGGGGGTATCATGATTATAGTATCATCATGATTATTTGATTGAAGACATTGCCTTTGATTACATGGAACAAGTATTTATTTATCTTGTTTATTCAATAAAGTCTACCCATATTTCCTCTTTTTTTCTTTTTTATAAGAATTATACTTTTATTTACATTTTTAATTAATTATTATTTTTAAACTTGTTAAAGAGCATGTGCACGCACAAAGAGATAGAGAAAGAGAAAGTGAGAAATCAAGCTGCCAGGTCCAGGACTAAAACCATGATAGGCCATGTAGTCTTGCACCTTAAACACCATGCCACTTGCTGGCCCTCCCCTTCTTTATATACTACTGGGAAGTGGAAGGAAGTTATGCTTCACCTTCTTGAGACAGCAATATATACATAAATATTTAGAATTCATCTGTTCTCCATTTATCTATTTAGTTAACCATAAATGTATATCAGTTTTGAGTCATATATATGTATATTTATTTATTTTATGTTGTGGTTATAATCTTATAGTATATTAGTTATTTGTTAAACTCAAGTCATTAAAGGTTTGGTCATGAGTAGCTCGTTTACTTTGCTCATGTGTCCCTTTGACAAACTGGAGCCAGATAAAGGGGCCCTTTGCCCAAAGACCCAAAGCAGGTCCAACATTGTGCTACTCAAAAAGAAAGAGAGGGGCAAAGCTGTTGGTTAGAGAAAAGGATAATTTATAAAACTGTGGTTATACTGGGAAGATGTGTAAAAATATCTTCCCCTGGTCACTCAACTTACACAAGCTTTTTTAGGGGAAGGAAGAACCTGAGGGCTCATGACAATGCACAAAAGAAAGCATAGGTCAGGCTACTTTTTAGCTTGGTTTAGTTGTGTGTACAATCAAGCTTCCGAACAGGAGTTTCAGTTCTCTGGGAAGAACATTCTTCATTGTTTCGAGTTCCAGGTTGACTACCAGTGACATCATCTACATGAAGTGCCTACAAAAGATTTCAAACAGAGTATCGCTGACGAGAAGGAGAGAAACATTTTGATCGGGACCAGCAGTTAGTGTAATGGCTATGTTGCTGGATTCCCATGTAGTTGACCGCGGTTTGCGTCCGGGACCCGGTGGCTTAAAACTCACGCCAGGCGCATGTGCGTGCGTGCTCAAGATCCCAAGAGGAGAATGGAGGAAAAGGGATTGCGGCATGACCATCCCCCCTGGGGGGTGATTTCTTGCTTTCTGTCTCTATGTCTCTCTCTGTCTGTCTGGCGAGCGCACACGCCCTATAGCGAAAACCTCTCCAAAAAATAAAAATAAAAAAACAGTTTGATCAACAAAATGGAGTCAGTTTGGCTAAAACCGGCTCCTATTACAAAACCCCAACTTTTTTTTTTTTTTTTCATAAAAAACACTTCCTTTCTGGCACTAAAGGATGCTCCAGGCTCACCTTGTTTATCCTCTGCTTTCTCTATTCAGTCATTTCTCTCTCCAAGTTTATCTTCTTAGAGAATGATTTTAGAAGTCCAATCTAAGAGATTGGAGTATATTAATTTTTAAACTCATTTTTTAAAATAACTATTTTATTATTTATTTATTCATTCATTGATTTTTAATTTGACCAGAGAGAGACAGAGGGTGAGAGTGAGAGAGAGAGGAAGTGAGAAAGCAAGCCACCAGGTCCAGGACTCAAACCCCGGTCGACCATGTGGGAGTGTCCAGCGCCTTAACCACCACACCAACTGCTGGTCCCTTTAAACTCATTTTTTAAAGTGTACTTTTTAAAAGTAAACTTCCCTTTTGTACTACCTTAACATAGTGGAGGTCAACAACTATACATTTTTAACATAAGCCTCATATTTTTTAGTGTGTCCCAATGTATGATTTGAAGATATCGTGTTTATTTATATGAAAAAAATGATATCAAAATAGTTACAAAACTTATTCAAAAATACAATGTAGGGGACAGATGGACAGATGCTGATGCAGTGGTAAAAACGTGAGGCATTCCCACATAGAAAGGTTCCTGGTTGAAGTCCAGAAACCTTCCTGAGGACTTTAATTTATAGGAGGATTTAATTTTTACAGTTTATTTCCTACTTGGAAAATTTTTAAAAGTCAGATTTTTATTTTCTCCATAACATGTTGATTTCATTATTGGAATAATTATGTTCCTGAATCTTTGAAAAGCTATTCTGAGTTATATGAATGGGTATGATTTGGCAAAGAGACATTGTGAGTAATATTTCATTTTTGGTGCTTTGATTTTCATTTGATTAAATAATTTAATTAATATTCATAACTACTTCTGCGCCTTTGAAAGCAAAAGTTATCTAAAGGAGGACTCACTGTTCTTAGAAAAGTTGACAAGGGCTTTCCTAAGGGACAACTTATACTTTCTCCTGGAGGGTTTCAGATCCCAGTTAATACTTAAGTCAACAGGTCAGGAAAAAGATAAAATGTCAGTTAGAACCTTAACTCTCCATTTTTGTTTTCCATATTGAGAGTCTTTTATTAGAATACTTTGGAATAATCCCCTCTCCACCTATTCACACTAAGAGAAGAGGAATGTCTCATCTGCTAGACGTGTTTGAAAGAGAAACACTAAGGAAACATGGAAGTATGGTTATTTCATTTTCTTTGGTGCATAGCTATCTTCAGAGAACATAAGTTCATTTAACATCACTCTTTAAACTCTTCTAAGCCCAGTCCATCTTTTATACCACTTAGTAACCCAAGTCATTCCTTTAATACAGTAGGTATGCTCATTACATTTTGAGTGCAGTTTCCCTGAGCTATTTGGCCAGGTCTAAGCCATGACCTCTTCTATGGCTTTAATATTTAACATTAATAAAAGCGTTACCCTTCTTTCATTTTAAAATGTTACTCATTTCTCAGGACCAGCAGATAGTATAACGGTTATGTCGCTGGACTACCATGTAGTCAACTGTGGTTTGAATCTCTGATCTGGCTACTTAAATCTTATGCCGGGTGTATGTGCATGTGTGCCCAATATCCAATATCCCAAAATAGAGAATGGAGGAGAAAGGATTGCAATATGGCCATACTTCTAGCTTTCTGTCTCTCTGTCTTTCCCTGGAGAGCATACTCAACCTATACTGAAATATCTGTTTTTAAAAAAATGTTATTTATTTCTTCTGAAAGAGAGAGAAAAAAAAAAAACGATAAAATGAGAGTAAAACAGATACTCTCAACAATGTTCTTATGCCACAATCCACACCAACCCTCAATCATCCTGGGTCACCAATACGTGTCTGCACCCCAACATATAGAGGGAGGCCATGAGATAGAGGGGCCTTTCCATGTAGGTTCAATTTTGTCCCCACTGTGCCACCCTCTGGCCTTAGAAGTGTTATTTTGATCACTTTCTGCCAGTCTCCACTGTTGAATTCTTAATATCAGTTACAAATACATGAAGAAATATTGACAGTAATTATTAACACCTCAAACACCCTGAAGTATATTCTGACTGCTCTCATTGTATATGTTTCTATTAACTTCCACAATACCATAGCACAATGGATTTGTCTTGCTTCATTTTAATCTAATGGTCACAAACATCTACCTTAAGCTAGTATAAAAGCTCCAGAAACAATGAAGTAGGAACTGATTTTTTTTTGTTGTTGTTGTTGTTTTAATATGAAGTTTGTAGGAGAATGGTATCTTCCATTGCCTGGTTCCATGATTATATGTGCTTATTGCACACCCCTTCCCCCTTTCTGTATTTTCATTCTTCACACAGCAGTAAAAAGAGTACATAATGCAGATCTGATCAATGTTACCCTCTTACTTAACAGCAGGTCCTGAATTCCCATCACACAGAGGACAAAGACCAAAGATCACCACCAGTTACAAAGTGCCAAATAAAAATCTATCAATCAATAAATAAATGACTTTTAAAAATTAAGCTTTACCATACTCAAAGAAGGGCTAATTAAGACAGTGAAATATTTTTCTACCTAGTAGTAAAGATTTTAAGCTATTCATTTATGAGAAGAAATGGGCATTTCTATGAACTGTTGTAGTAAATGTAAATTTGCAAAATACTAAATCTCTGATCTGTTGATACCAAGAGACATTGTTGAAATGCTATAAAAACAAAGACAAAATATTGATAATTAATAAAGGTCAGAAATGGTGCATAGGAATTGATGGTAATTATTGACACCTCAAACACCCCAATATATTCTGTTTGAAAATGTCCACTTATTTTATTTTTAAATTAAAAAGAAAACTCATAAGCTTTGATTCCATTTAAAATGAAATCTCAGGGGCCAGCAGATGTTATGGCTGTTAAGGTATTGGACTCCCATGTGGCCGACAGTGGTTCAAGTCCTGGATCTGGCTCGCTTTCTTACTCTCTTTTGCTCTGGTGAAACTAAAAAATCATAGCAATAAAATAAATAAAATTAGATAATTATTTTAAAATAATTAAATAAAGGTTTGAAATGAAATGTTAAAAAAGTGCTAAATAAGCTGTTCCCTGATCACCTCTGTAGATACATCCAGTGATTTTTTTTTCTTTGTTTCTGTGCTCCCGTCACATTGGCTTTCTTTCTGTGTTCCAAATACTCCTCATACAATTCCTACCCCAGAATTTTTCTATCTGTGGCTCTTCTACCAAGAATGTCACTGTATTTCCTTTCTCAGATGCCCTACACCAGTATCACTTATTTACCAGATTTCACTGAAAATATTTCTTCAAGGCTGTGGTAAGTCAAGGAACATTGTAACTCTCTTGGTTTTCTCTTTCTTTTTTTTTTCCTCCTTTTTAGGGTTTTGCCAAGGGCATGTGCTCTTGCTGGTGAGACACAGATAGTGAGAGAGGGGGGGGGAAGTGATAAAACAGCCACCCCGGGGGGGGGGGTACACATGCATACACATGTGCCTGGGGTGATTTTCAAGCCATTGGTTCCAGGACTTGAACCGTGGTTGACCAGGTGGTAGTCCAGTGCCTTCAGTATTACACCACCTACTCGGTCCCTAAAGTTCTTGGTTTTCTATAGTGTGTATGTATTTAAACATTTCTACTTTATGATTTGATTATATATTATATAATATGATCAATAAAGGTACTTCAAAAAGTTTACAGAAATATAGAATTTAAGTATATTTACTTTGGTGAAAAAAAGATGTGAAATTTTTGGCCCACTCCAGTGATGCACTGATAAGGAAATGGTCTGCAATTCTGGACCTACATGGAAAGGCCCCAGGTTTTCATTTAGAGATTTCTCTATACACACTGGGTGCATACAAAGTGCTTATAATCTGGGCAGGCTGAAGGTGTGAATAGATCTCAGGATGAAGACCATGCTGGCATGCCTCTCTCTTCCTTTTTTGCCTCATTCATCAAAAAATAAACTTACTAAATTTCTTAATGTAGGATTTTTTTTCTTCATACATTTTCTGTGAACTTTTTGAAGACTTTTGTATATATGATAGATACACATATGTGTGTATATATGTATGTATATATATATATGTATATATAATTAATTACATAAGACACATATTTAAGTCTTTTAAATATTCATAGAAATGCATATTATGAAAATAATTTACATTGATTTCAGTTTTTCTTTTTTACCAAAATAAACTTGAAATTTAATTTACTTTTCATCAACTTTTGAGGCTTCCCCATGGATGTGTATGTGTGTGTATAGCATTGTTACTATTCGTTTTCTTGATTCATTTGATCAAAGTCTGTCTTCTCCAGAAGTGTAAGCTCCATGAAAACAAGGATAAATTCAGTTAGTTTAGATTTTCTCACTGTTTTATTGGTAGTACCAAGCAGAATGCTTTAAGTTTCTGGACTAATACTGAATTGTGAATAAGTGAATAAATTGCCTCATCTATTTTATATTCTTTATGACTCTAAAGGTAATTTTGTGTGTATGTACCAGCATACACAGGAGGCTTTTGATGATTTAGACAACCTGCAAATGCTTAAAAATTAATGAGGGAATAAAATAGATGCCAGATGTTTCTTCCATTTGGCAACTGTCTGGACTCTTAAAAAAAAAAAAAAAAAACTTTTAATATATGTTTTTGTGTTTTCTTACTCTGCAGTTTTATTCTTAACTTTTCTTCAAGAAATTATTCCAAAAAGAGCATGATAAATCCGAAGACATCCAATCCCAAGAGGGAGAAAACAATCTTAAATTGGATTAAAAGTTAATGAAATATTTTACTATGGTACTTTACCACAGTGCTTGCAAGTTGTATCTGAGCATTCCAATAATTTTAAAACCACTTTCCTCATCTCAATCAGTGAAGGGCTATGAAAAAGTTCTCATTTTATGATCCAGAAAGTCTCATGCAAAAGAAGAGAAATTGGGTTATAAAAAGAAGGTACTGTATAACTTGCCTAATGGTCTGTAATCTGCTAAAAGTACAGCTGCGGTGGGCTGTTTAACAGGTGCTATGATTATGGAGCATAACAAACATGTTAGGCTTTGTAGTGCATTTAATACCTTATAAACAATGGGGCTAATTTGTACAAGGCTAATGGATTAGTTCAAATGACACTCTTGTAAAAGGTCTGTGATTATGTTGTGCAAATTTGACTGAAATTCTGAGCTTAATAACGTGTTCAGTTTTAAAATGACTAGAATACTATATTTAATATTACAACACTGAAGAGCAATGTCAATCCGTCCATATTTAACACTATATTATACTTTTGAATGAGCAGCATCATCTGCATGGTATTCTAGTAGATTCCACCACCCAAAACCATGGCTTAGGAAGTCCCAGTATACTGTTCTATAAAAACAGTCCAAGTATTCTTTGAAAAAATGGTCATAAATCCTTTCTCTAAAGTCATCAGAGCAAATGATGTGAAGTTCTTCTGCCAAACAATTAAGCACATGTGTTACTTAAGAACCTCTGGGCAAAGTGATGGGATTTTATGTATAGATTTAAAGCTAATTACTTAATAATTGAAGGAAGCTTTTTCAAAATGACTTACTGAATACCAGAATATGTGAGCCAAAAATGAGTATAACTTTCCTACAGGTAAAAAGGAAAAAATAAAAAGACACAACAGAGAGAAAAGGAAAAACATTAAGAAACAAAAGTAACATAAATTATAGAACCAAGATACACTTAGGAAAATTTACTAAACTTCAAGAATTAAAAAAAAGAAAAGAAAAGGAAAAATATAACAAAGGTCATATAAGAAAAACAGGAAAAATACTAAGCTTCCTGGTATGAGCAGTGACATAATTGGCATCTAATTGACCATGTTTTTATACTTTCTTTTTAGAGAGATTTTTGCTATAGGTCATGTGTGCTCACCAGAGAGACAGAGACAGAGAGAGAGAGTCAGAAATCAACCCTTAGGGAAGATGTCTGTGCTATAAATCCTCCTCTATTCTCCTGTTAGGATTATGAACATGCATGCACATGCATTTGGCATGAATTTCAAGCCACTGCTTCCAGAATTTGAACTGGAGTTGGCCATGTGGGAGTCCAGCACCTTAACTACTACGCCCCCTCTGGCTTGTCCAAATGACAATGTTAAAGGTGGTATTAACTTGACAACTCTAGACTCAGAAGTCAGGATCTAACTAAAGGTCCAGATTTAGGAATCATTAGTAGATGTACTTGAACAGGTGAAATTAATTAAAAAGAAGTGTAGTTGCTAAAAAACAATGATATAAATATATATAGAAAGTAAAGGAGAGGCATGTATATGAAGAGGAGAAAATAGATACACTAAAACTAAACTATTGTGATGTCAAAGAAACCAAGATGGGTTAATGTCCTGAGAGACAAAAAATAGAGCCGCAAGGTTTGGTTAAATATTGTTGAGGAAATAGCAATGCCCATTCAACATGAATCATTTTGGTTGATTTGTGATAGGAGAAACATATTTAGAGGGTGACAAAGTTAAATTAAGATATAATTGGCATTATGTGAACCAAACAAGCTAAAACTTTATTTATCCTTTGCTACTAATTATCTAAAAATTTCAGTTAACATATAGTCAAATATCAGCTAAATTCCAATGCTGAGCTCTGAAGAATGTAAGGAATAACTTAGGACAAAAGAGATGAAAGAAGAATCCCATTATTTTATGGTAAAATAGTATTACTTTTTGAATTAAATTTTATCTTTGTGAACCCTCTAGAATAGTGATCTGAGGATTCTACTTTAAAACAACTAGAAAATCAACTGATAAAATCCTAGGAAATTAAAGGAAAGGACAAATAGAGATAGTCCCCAAAATGAAAAATGACACACACTTAAAGCATAGATATTACAGATAATCAATAATAAGTTTTTCATCAAAATCGAAGTAAAAGGTAATAATCAGTTACAAGAATGAAAAACATGTAAAGTTGAGAATGAATAAAGATATGTGATCTACACATATAAAATAAATAAAATATATGTAAAATTTTAAGTTTTCTTTCTCTCTTTCTCTCTCTCTCTCTTTCTTTTCTCTTTCTTCTTTCTTTCTTTCTTTCTTTCTTTCTTTCTTTCTTTCTTTCTTTCTTTCTTTCTTTCTTTCTTTCTTTCTTAACATTTTCACCTTAAGGCTCATGTGCATGACAGTCTGAGAGACAGACAGATACAATGAGAAGGAAACTGAAAAATCATCCCCCCACCCCAGTGGGGCTAAACATGCCATACTCCTTTTTCCTCCATTCCCCTTCTCTGATCTTGGGCACACATCACACACACACACACACACACACACACCACACAAACGGTGTGATTTTCAAGCCAATGGTCCAGGATTTGAACTGCGGTCACCCATATGGGAGTGTAGTGATTTACCGTTATGCCATCTGCTGGCCCCTAAGCATAGATTTTAAAAACATTGAACAAATGTAGCATTTAGTCTCAGCCAACCTGTTTTCTCTACAACCTTCTCAGCAGTTACTAGGCCAGATTATAGTGAACAGGAATTTGAAAAATCCAGGGAAGAAGCCTATAGACAATAGTAAGATGGAAAGTTAGAAAATTTACACTGATGGCATTGCTATCATCATGGTCATCATGATCATATTCCTGAATCTATGTCATAACCCTCTACCTATATCACGAGCACCCTCTACCTCTATCACAAGCAATATGGGAATAAACAGAAAGGGAACTATAAATACTTCCACAGAAAAGCAAAAATAATGACGAAATATAGCATGTTTACAAGGGATAAAGAATCCAGTAAAGCATGCAACACAAATAAAAGAAGACGACCCTGCTTGATGGTACTATATAGTAAAAGAAATAAAACAGCATGGAATGCTAAATTACACCAAAGAACAAATCTGAGCTTAGCAGAATTCTTTACAATGAATATTTTTAATTTAATGAAAGTCATTTCACAAAACCAAAAGAAAAAAAATGGAGCCAGTCAGTAGTGCAACAGAAAAATGTGCTGCTCGGCCAGACAATCCCACTTAGGAAGGTTCTCAGTGCAAGTCCAGGGACCTCCCTAACTATATTAGGAACATGCTTTCCATGATCTAGGGTGACTGAAGTCTCAGGGTGGATCATGGATCATGGTGTCACAGTTAGTAGTGTGTTTAGAGAGTACATATCTACTGTGTATGTGTGCCTCCCAATATGAAAGAAAAAATAAGGGCAAGCTCTGTGGGTCAGTGGTAATGCTCTACTCAGGGAAAACTGGATCCCACAAGGCCATCCCCGTTCAGATCACTGGCCAGCTTATCTGAAAGAAAGCTAGTCATGCACTTGAGAGCCCAAGATCTGACAGGCTAAAAGACTGAAGGAAGGGTATTGCAGCATGACCAGAGTCTGAAGAGGGTTCTCTTACCTCTCTCTTTCTCATGCGTGTGCGTGTGCATGCACACACACACACACACACACAATCTCTATCATGAATAAGGGAAAAGATTAAGAAAAATCCATAATTAGAAGAACTGTAAAAATAAATAAATAAATATGTAAAAATTACACTTATTTCACATAAATGAGAAGCAACATTTAAGGAGAAGAGATTTCAGCCATGTGTTGAAAATAAATTGCCTTCTGCTTAAGGGTATTTTTCGATGCTATATACACTAAACAACTACACACAACCTGGCAACCGTAACGTCCTCATTAATTTTGGAATTGTTAAATAAATTGTCATAAATCCATAGCATAGAATAACATGCTTGCTAAAATTTTGGTTGCCAAAGAACATAACAACATACAAAACCATTGTTAATCATAACTTGAAATCATCAGTAAGCTCATTTCACACCTTACTAAGCTTTGACTTAAGTGTGACATCACTTGACAGTTTTTCTGGTATATGGAAGACTCAAGTAATCATGCCATTCTTTGAAAACCTGAAATAGGAGTAGCAAGAAACTTGATAAATTGTGTCAGATACCATAAAAATGCAAGTCTCTTTATAGTTAACCACAAATTATTTCTACGTACAAACATATTATTTATATGTATGAATTGATCGTCAGGCTTGGTGTAAAATCATTGTTTGAATGGGTTATTCGATTATCTCGTAGTTAAGATGAAGTTGCATGTTCAGGTAAAATGAGTTTGTTCATTTCAGTTAATACAAATTTTCTCTGTGTATGTTAAGACATTACTCTGTAAATTACATTTCTATGTAAATGTTAAGATGGATAAATCTGTTATTAACCTGTATCAAACTTCTATTAGTGAATATAAATTACTTTTTGTGGGTTATGGAATTTAACAGCTTTTAATAATAAAAAATATTGTTATAAATACCATATATAAATTATAACGTTTTTTAGCTGCCAGAAGGTAGGTACACTGACAAGAGGGACTGAAGTGGGAAGAGAGGTCCCAATGGAGCATGGCCACACTACATACTTTCTTCTACATTTTACTATCTTTTCGGGATTATAAGCATGCACATATGTGTACCTGGCATGTTTTTGTTTGTTTTGTTTACAAGCCACAGGGGCCAGGACCCGAATTATATTTTGCCATTTGAGATCTGGCTCCCTTAACCAGCAGGCTATGGAGTCAGCCCATGGTATAATTTTCACTTTCATTTTCATCATATATTTATGTGTATACACACATATATACATACATACACACATATACGCACATTATGTTATATATGCACTTAATAATAACTTTAAGGGATAAGTGTTCAACACAATCTAGTAAATCATGTACTATAGAGTTTCTAGCTTTGTACTTTTCTGGATTTTCCAATTTCTACTCATAGGACTTTAATAGTTAAGAAAAAGGCATATTATAAATTTAAAAAAGGGGAGAAAGTGAACAACATCAAGGGAAATAAAAACCTTTCAGTGTTTTAGTATTACAGGGTTATAATTAAGACTTCTGGTATATTCACTATGAAAAAAAATTCTATTACCATAGAGATAAACAGATAGTAGAAAGATCAGGACCAGCAGTTGCCATAATGTCTATGTTGCGGGACTCCCATGTAGTCGACCATGGTGTGAGTCCTGGACCTGGTGACTTAAACTCACATTGGGTGCATGTGCGTGTGTGTCCACGATCCTGAGAAGAGAATGGAGGAGAAGGGATTGCTACATGGCCATCCTCCTTGGGGGGCGGGGGGGAGCGATTTCTCGCTTTCTGTCTCTCTGTCTCTGTCTTTCTGTACGTACGCAGCACGTACCCTATAGCAAAAACCTCTCCTCTCCCGCAAAAAAGGAGATAATAGAAAGATCAAATATTTTCAAACTGATAAAACAACAACAAAAACGATATCTATTAATTGCTTTCCAAAATTATAGTTAAGAAACATTGAGAAGGTAAATAGCTAATGTCTCCATGTTTTTGTTTTTTTTGCCACATTTTTAAAATCCATTCAATATCTTCAGAAATGTTTCTGATGGTACTATATAACAAGTTTTATTAGGCCTCTATAAATTTTATGGAAAATAAAGTAAATAACATAGATTTTAGTAAAATGAAAATTTGGAATGTGTTGACACTTCATAAGGAAGTGGAGGATAGGTATCACATTGAGTTTGTGATCAACGAGTTACAGTTGCATTTAACAAGTACGTAAAGTACGTATCTGATGTTCATTATTAAATATCAGAAACATACAGGGGAGGTGTTAAAAACACAATAGAATAGTAGAGAGAAGCAAATTTAGACATCAGTGACAACAACTAATTTAATGGGACACTAAAAATAGTGAATAGTTAAATGCATGTGATATTTTTCCCCCAGTAAGCATTATTTTTTTTATTAAATCGTGATGCCTTTTCCTAAGAAGCATCGTCATGGGTTCCATATTTTTTTACATGGAGAATTCCTATAAAATATATCATGATGCTAGTAGAGTCATAGTTAGTGTAAGGTATTAGATCCGAGTGAAGGAAAATGACTCTCTTACTGAATTTCATATCAGACTTTAATTTGCCCGATATATAATCTTTTGCTTTTATTAATTAATTAATTAATTTATTCTGTATAGATCAAAACGGGATTTAATGACAAGAATAGGCAACCTTGTCTTGTGCCAGATCTTACAGGAAATATTTTCAGTTTTTACAATTGAATGTGAAGTTCGGTGTGGACTTTTCTTCATGGTCTCTATTGTATAAGTTCCTTCTATATTTAGTCATGAGTTTTGATCAGAAAGATACATTATATTCTGTCAAATACCTTTTTTGTTTTCCTGAGAGAGGTTTTTGCTATAGAGCGCGTGTGCTCACTAGAAAGACAGAGAGAGACAGAGAGACAGAAAGTGAGAAATCACCTCCCCCAGAGGAGTTGACCACACTCCTATACCTTCTCCTCCATTCTCCTCTCAGGATCTTGAGCATGCATGCACACGCGCCCAGCGTGAATTTAAGCCACTGGGTCTGGGACTTGAACCACAGTCAACTACATGGGAGTTCAGTGACATAGCCATTACGCTAACTGCTGGTCCCTCAAATACCTTTTTTGACTCTATTGAGAAGATCATGTGATTTTTTCTTTCACTTGTTACTGTGGTATCAATCACATTGAATGATTTATATATTTTTTAAAAGAGGTTTTTACCTTAGGGCACTAGCATTCACTGTAAAGAGAGACAGAGACAGTGAGATTAAAAATTAGAAGTTACCCCCGGGGGGATTGCCATGCCGCAATCCCTTCTCCTCCATTCTCCTCCTGGGATTTTGGGCACGCTGAGGCACCCAGTTTGATTTTCAAACCACTGATTTTGGGACTCAAACTATAGTTATATGGGAGCCCAGTGAAATGACTACTATGCCATGTGTTGGCCCTGAAAATCTGTATATGTTAAATTATATTTGTATCCCAGGAATAAATCTTAAGTCATGATGTTGGTCTTACAATTGTCTACTGGATTCACTTTGCTAAGATTGTGCTGAGGATTTTTGCATCTATGTTCATCAGAGATATTTTCCTATCTTTCTTCTCTTTTGTTGTCTTTACCTGACAATAGCATTTGGGAGAATGCTGCCCTCATAAACTGAGTTTCTAAGTATCCTATCGTCTTTCATTTTGGAAAGCTTTAAGAAGAGTTTGCTTGTTTGTTGTGGTCCTTTCTTGGATGGGTAGTTTCAAATTACTGATTCTCTTTTTTGATTAATAGTCTACTCAGGCTTTTTATTTCTTTTTGATATAGTGTTGCTGGGTTGCATGCTTCTAGAAAGTGTGCATTTACTCTAGTCTGTGTCATTCATAGGCATAGAATAGTTCATAATAGTACCCAATAATCTTTTATATTTCTGAGACACCAGTTGTTACGTTTCCTCTTTCATTTTGATTTTTTCTTCCTTCTCTCTTTTATTAGTCTATTCAAGGGTTTTTTAATTTTGCTTTTCATTTGAGAAAATAAACTTTTTCCCCATATTTTTCTGTTTTTATTTTCTCTTTCATTTATTTCTGTTCATTTATTATTTTCAATGTTTATGTTTGGACTTAACTTTTTCTTCTATTTTTTAAAAATTTCTTGAGGTATCAAGTTAGGTTGCTTATTTTAGATTCCCTTTTTATCTGAGTGCAGCAATTTATCATTATAAACTTCCCTCTTACCAAGCTTTTGCCACATCACTGGAGTACTTGTATAAAAAGTAAAACAGCCATAGCATATCAGGAGGTGGAGAAATTTACCACTACTGGGAAGGAAGTTCCAGTGAGATTTAAGTTATCATTATTTGGACTCGTCCGAAGTTTTCCAAGGTTTCCACAGTGTCTTAACCAGAGTTTTATCTTTAACTTGACAAAGAAGATAGTTTTGAACTTAGAATTTCATTAATTTGGACTCACAGCTATAAGGTAGAATGAACTTTTTAAAAAGTCACAACAACTTCTTGATTCTCTGACAGTCTTGAATTTGGTAATTTAAATTTTTAAAATTTTCATTGCAAAATGTTCATTTCATAATTTTCCCTAGTTAGGACTCAACTTATTTCACAGTCTTGCATTTCTTATTGCCTTTAAACTGTCATCTAACAGAATCACTCTATCTATAACAGATTTACATCCTGATCTTCTAAGGTACATCAGAAACAATTTTAAGCAAGTTCTTTGTCACTGAGTTCCCTCTATCAATTCTCACCAGAAGTTCATAGTACTCAAACTCATTCATGCTAGAAACCACCAGTTCTTCATTTATATTGTCCAGGGATTTTAATGTCCTAACTGCCCCGTTTGATGTTAGCTGCAGAAAATAGAATCCATTCTTACTAGTATTAGAAGACATATTTACTGAAAGATATAAACCAAAGAAGTAGACTTGAATTATGCTAAGCAAGAAATGGCTAGAAGAATCACAAGTGACATTGTCATTATATCCGTCTTGTGGCCATCTGAAAATAAGCCCCTGTGACAATAAAGACAAGAAGATTAGAATAACTATCATTGATGTTTTAGAAGATGAAAAATTAAAAGACATAAATTCCCCACTCCAGTCCATTTAATCACATCTCTCTCTTGCCTATAAGTCTGGTGTGAGTGCGTCTACCTCCGGAGTCCTAGCTTCAGAACAGGTCGGGGAATGTCATTTTGTTGTTCATTCTAACTTTGAAGTCTTTAGAGTACATCAGATCAAGCTAGAAAGAGGATGGAATAAAGATCGAGAGAACCTAAATGAACAGTAACTACGTCTAGCGTTTTCACTTGAGATGTGGCTGTGGTTTCTTGGATGACTTGAATGCAAATAATCTATCTTAGAGGAAAAAAAAGGCATAATGAGGAAGAATATGATTAATGATCTAACATTTCAGTTTACCAGACAAAACACTTTTCTCCTAGTTAGCCTCCATACAGTGTTTGGTATTTATTTTCTAACACAGTTGGAACTAAATTATACCAAATATAAAAATGTATAAATCTAAAATAGTATGAAATATGTATGATCAATTGTGCAGCCCAGGAAAACTCCTGAAAAGATAAACTAATTCTGCAATGAATGATGTATCTCATACCCAATTATGCAGTGCATTTTATTTTAAAATGAATGTTCAAAACTGTTCTCTATGTCTTGAAATAATAATTTTTTTAAAAGCACATTCATTCAGTTGTCAGTATAAAAGAGTTAATAACTTATATGAGAATTATATACACTGTTTAGGGCAGTGGTTTTCTGGGAAGAAAATTAATAAAGAGTAAACTTAAGAAACTGCTGAAAATGATTTAAAAACTTGGTCTGCATTATTTGCAGTACTCTGTAATTTTGCTTATGACCCTTTTTTATTCTACTAGGACACAAATGGGATTATTTTAGTCTCAATTCTAAATATCTCGTGATAATAAAACCTTGATGAAATGACTCCCTTCATGTGTGAGTTGCCAGAGCACTTGGGAAAGGACAAAAAAAAAAGTGGTCAAAAAGGAGTTTTGTAATGTTTATGCTCTCATCACTTTTGCATGTCTAAAAGCAATAAAATTTAAGAGGCAAATAGCAGGGAAATTCTTTGGAGGAAATCACTAGTGTGGTGAGTCTGACTCCTCTTCTGGCAACTAACATAAAGGACAATGCTTCCACATTTTTTTTCCAAACCAAGAAGTGAAGTTTTAGGAGACTATTAAAAGAGCTTGGCCTGTTTCCCTTGACATTTTGGGAAAAGTGGAGTAAAATGGTTAATGCCATAAACATACCTGAAAAAGCTAATAGTCTGAGAAAATGATCAGCTGACTATTTTAACTGAGGCTAGATGGTTGCATAAGGAACAGTCTTTGTATTCACGGTTAGTCCGGGCAATAAATTTCAGATTCTCTTTAGAATGGATAGGAAAAGGAGCTGACATAAAGACATTTTTTTTTTTTTCTCTATAGGGCGCCTGTGCTTACCAGAAAGACAGAGAGAGACAGATAGACAGAGAGCGAGAAATAACCCTCCAGGGGGGATGGCCACATGGCAATCCCTTCTCCTCTCAGGATCTTGGGCACACACACACACACACACACACACACACACACACACGTGTCCAGCATGAGTTTAAGCCACGAGGTCTGGAACTCGAACCACGGTCAACTACATGGGGGTTCAGCGACATAGACATTACGCCAACTGCTGGCCCCGACATGAAGTCTTTTTTAAAACGTTTTCTTTCCAGGGACAACAGGTGGTGTGTTGGTAAAGGCAATAGGTTCTCACATGGCCAAATGCAGTTTGAATTCCAGACCCAGGAGGCTGAGTGTGTGTGTGTGTGTGTGTGTGTGTGCCCAAAATCCCAAAAGAAGAATAGAAGAGAAGGGATTGTGGCATAGCCATCATCCCTGGGAATTGATTTCTTATGTTTGCTCTCTTTGTCTCTCACCAGTGAGAGGAAGTGCCCCATGACCAAAACTTAAAGAAAAAAGGTTGTTGGGATCAGCGGTCAGTGCAATGGCTATTTCGCTGGACTCCCACGTAGTCGACCGTGGTTGGAGTCCCAGACCTAGCAGCTTAAACTCACGCCGGGCGTGTGTGCGTGCGTGCCCAGGATCCCAAGAGGAGAATGGAGAAGGGATTGTGACGTGGCTATCCCCTCTAGGGGGTGATTTCTCGCTTTCTGTCTCTCTGGCTCTCTCTCTGTCTTTCTGGCGGGCGCATGTGCCCTATAGCAAAAACCTCTCCAAAAAAAGAAAAAAGTTGTTTTTGTTTGTTCGTTGTTTTGTTTTCCTAGAACAACTAGTTCCCTGGTGATGCTTCTAAATCAAACCTGTTACTTGCAGTCTCCTATGGTAACAACGAAGTTGAGAACAGAGTACTAAGCAGCCAAATATAAGAGAAATGTTCAGCAATCTACAGATGATTCATAGTAATTGAACGTTCCTGAAATCCCACAAATTCATCTCAAGATGAAATTGTTTCTATCTTCATCAGCTGCAAGAAACCAGTACAGGCTCATGTCAGTTTCAGTTAAGTAAACCATTTCCTGGCTCTCATTTCTCCTCTCCCCGTTCCTTCTCACTCTAGTCCTGGAGAAATCAGAAAAAGAAGCTGACATGCTAGGAGTGAACTGGGGTATAAAAGGAAAGGCAACCCTGCTAAATTGAAGAGAAGTGATCACACTTTCTCTTCCTTCATCAAATGCCTGTACAGAAAGCAGCTAAAAGGGAAGAAGAGCTTTAATTTTTCATTTTCTTGTTGCCAGTGGACAGGTGCATGAGAGACCCAATGGGTTGTGATCATGCTATAAGCCTTTTTGTCCCATTTCTTTATCCTGTCAGGATTTGGGGCATGCATGCACATGCTCCTGACCTGTTTTTAAACTCTAGGGTGGGATTCGAATTTCTATGGGCCAGGTGGGATCCAGCTTTCTATGGACATTTAACCACTGCTCCACAAGGTTGGCCTGAGAAGCTTTAAATTTTAATGAAGATCAGAGGTGACTGTAAACCAGACTCATTGTATTTACTTTTGAATTATGACTATTTGGAGACTAAAGGGATCTGAAGAATTTAGGGTGTTAACAAAAGTCTAAGGAAATATATCAGATTTTCTCCAGGTGCTAGAAGAAATTAGACCACAGAATGGGTTAATATGGATTATGTAAGGGAAAAAGCTATATTATTATTGCATTCTTGGGCATTCTACATATCCAAAATTATGCAAAGTTGAGACTTATCTGAAACTGTTTACTAATGCTTTTTTCTATTTCACAAATAAGCAAACAAACACATGTATATGTTTAAAGCATTTTTATAATAAATACTCATGATAAAATAAAGTACATAAATATATGATCAAAATGGAGATTTACCAGAATAGAGCAGCTCAAGAGAAAACAAACTCATTTACTCTGTAGTATTTTACATTTTTTATTTTATTTAAAAATATTTTGTATTTTGTCAAGGAAAATATTTTTGAATATTTTGTACAAGAAATCTTGTACATGTCAGTAACAAAAACATAAATATATTCTGTCTGTACACAATAAGGAGAAATAAAAGATAAAAATAAACTCTCAAGTTGTTTTGCCAGTTTATTTAACTATAATTGTAGTGAAATTCTATGAGTTTATATTAACTATTTCATAACTAATGCCTTAGGTTAAGCCAAGTATCCTAGTTATATACTACCAGAGTGACCCATCATCTTACTTTGACACACCGTATTATCATCACAAAATGATTACATTATTTGTGTAACATCCCCCTCCATTAGGTCTCCAAATGGTCCATTTTCTAATATTACTAATGAATAAAAATTTTGTATGCTGACTTATTGTTTGAAGGCATCATTGCATCCATTATCTTATTTGATCCTCACTGTAGACCTGACAGAATTTTATTAACTTTAAAGAAAACAAAGAATCAAAGTATGATTTGTTCAGCATTACATGTAGTAAGTTATTGAACTGCATATCTATAATTTTCTTTTAAATACATCTCATATCCATCTTTTTCTATGCCATCTCAACCACATGATCTGATTTATCAATGAATATCTGGTTTACTCAAATTACTTTTAGGGTAAGATCCCTGATGCCTCTATGACCTTTTAATCTGTATATGTAGGAGATTTCTTTTTTAAAAAAATCAGCTTTTCTGGGGGAGAGAGTGTGTGTTACCCTTGGTAGATGTAAAAAGGAGAGAAAGATTATACTACGCTAATATATTTTGGTACTTTGTTAAGCAAAATAGCCTTGTACTGTTCAGTACCTGCTTAACATACAAATGAATCTGTTTCTTTAATAGGCTGCATTTCACTGGATATTTTCTTTAGTGTTTTATAGCACTTGACTGCCACATAGTTAACCTTACACAAATTATTCCATAAGTTACATAGAAAAATAATTTCAATGTAAGAAATGTCCTTTGTGTTAGTCTGGTACAAGGATGAATGTCATAAGTGTAAACACAAGACCAGCAAGGTTTTTCTCAAAGTAAAAATGCTCATTTCCAGTCAATTCTTACTTATCTTACAATTTGAATTCCTTTTGATCTGGTATGCTCATATTGTTTATTGTGGGCTAGAATTCCTGTGTCTTTCTCCTTATATTAATGTATGTTGCTATCCTAGCCCTTAATGTGTATGATGTGGGGAAGGGCAGGTCTTCGGGAGTGATTAAGTTATGAGGGTGGATTAGTGGCCCTATAAGGAAAACCCTAGAAAGATCTTTTGTCCTCTTTTCCCCATGTAAAAATCCAAGGAGAAATTAAAAATATACAGTCTGGATCACAGTCCTTGCCAGAATTTGACCACATGGGCACTCAGTCTGAGATGTGATTTACAGCCTTCAAAACTGAGAAATAAATTTATGTTGCTTTTAATCCACCTATGGTACATTGTTATAGGAGCCAAGACTGACTAAGACATTATTTCACACTTAAGATAATGTCGACAATTCTTCCATGTGAACAAAAAGATTGAAAACCAGTTTTGTATTAGATAGAGACCCAAAGGAGAAAAGGCCATTACTAGGAAACTGCCTACATGTGTGGAAAAGAGATAAAAAACGAAGTGTATTTTCCTTGCCTTCACAACCTGGTTGTGGACTCAATGGTTGTGTCTCCTAGAATGCATATGTTGAAAACCTTCACCACCAGAGTGGCTGTTTTTGAAGATGAGAACCCTAAGGAAATAAGTAAGGTCAAATGAGGTCATAAAAGTAGAACTCGATCTCATAGAATTAGTGTTCTTATAAGAACAGTTATCAGAGAACTAGCTCACTTTTTCCCCCCACACAAAGGAGTCCTGTGAGCACATAGGGAGAAGACAGTTGTCTAAAACCCAGGGGAAGAGCCTTCACCAAGCACCAAACCTACTTGCGTGCTGGGCTTGGACTACCAGTCCCGAGAACTTTGAGCAAATCAATTTTTGTTATTTAAGACACCCAGTCTGTGATTTTTGTTATAGCAGTCCTAGCAGAACTTTTTCTTTGTATATTTCAACCATTACAACCTTCACTTTTTATTCTTATTAATATAATGTTTATTTTCCCCTTTATAAAAAATGTTTACTGAACTAGAATGTGTGTGTTATTAAAACTCTTTGAAGTCTAGGGACCAGCAGTTAGCGTAATGGCTGTGTCACTGGACTCCCATGTAGTCAACCGCGGTTCATGTCCTGGACCCAGTGGCTTAAAACTCACGCCGGGCACGTGTGCGTGCGTGCCCAAGATCCCAAGAGGAGAATGGAGGAGAAGGGATTGTGGCGTGGCCATCCCCCTTGGGGGGTGATTTCTCGCTTTCTGTCTCTCTGTCTCTCTCTGTCTGGCGAGTGCACGCGCCCTATAAGCAAAAACTTCTCACATAAAAAAAAAAACAAAAACAAAAACAAAAAACCTCTTTGAAGTCTTTCAAAGATTATCCAGTTCAATTCAGAGAACATGGAGCTTGCTAGTATAACCAATACAGGGCAAAGCTATGAGACTGTGCTAAATCATAACTCTGGGGAATGGGTGGAAGAGAAGTGGGTGGCTCCATTAATTTGCATCAGTGCATTACACTTCTGAAAGTAAAACTCTAGGTTATGATAATAATTAATGTTTAATTTGATTGAAACACATGCATGATTCAGGGGAAAAGGGAATGAGATAACTTGTTCCTAACACCAGGGTAGTTAGCATTTACTTAAACTTGCTATCATTGTAACTGTGTATCTATGCAAAGATTAATGGGTCTTTACCCTGAATAAGATTCAGTGACCACAGTGAATCCAAGTAACCCTTAAGGTACCATTATCTATACATGAAAGTAATTATACAGTCCAGGATGATTAGAGAGTAAGCAAAACATAATAGATTCAGGCAGTTTTGAAACCCCTCTCTACCTTGAAATTTTTGTCACTTACACTGAAAACATAGCTCTTAACTTTTTAGATAATTGAGAGCCATCTGCAACACCATCTGGGTAATAAGAGATACACTTTCAGCTCCAAATATCGTAAGCTCTACGCATCACAAAGTTAGAGCTGGAGAAGGAATAAGGAGCTACAGAAGGCAAGGGGAAGACTTTCAGCTACTCTGAGGGGAAGCCCCAACAAGGGCCTTTCAACCTGAGAGCTGCAGCTGGTTTTAGTCTTGAACTCCTCTTATTTCCAGAACCAGTCTGAAGGCAAATGCTTCAGACATTTTAAAAGACATGTAAGAGACCCAGATACTTGGAACCAGTTCTCCAAGACTGAACATACTATAACCTCAGCCTCTTTTCCCCTTTCTTTCTCTAGTTCAAGGACCTACGAAGTTTTCATGAAGAGCTCAGAAAGTAAATATTTCAGGTTCTGATCACTGAGAGGAAAAATCAATAAGAGTATATAAGTACTTACCTGATAATTTTAATAATTATTAGTTTTCTGGGAAAAAGTAGATGGCTATGTGGGTTAGGCACACAGGCCCTAGTTTGTGGAATCCTGCCCTAGTCTTACTGATGGAGTGTAGCAGATTCCCGCATTTACTATCACAGTCTACCTTAGTTATTCTTTTTTCTTTAATTTTTCCTTTTATTTTCTTTCTGACTGACACACAAGATACTGATAAACATGGTTTTAATTTTAACAGTCATCTGTTCAAAAACACTCAGGATCCTGAAAAAAGTAAAGAAAGGAATTTGAGGTAGGAATTATGAAATTCCATTGGTAGGAAGTAAAATGAGTGGGAAAAAAATTCCATATTTTTATTTTAATGAAAAGAGATATTGTATAGTATTTAGCAAATAGAAATCTCCCTTATCTTTCCCTTACTGGGAAGAAATTGAAAAGGTGATAAATCATTAAATTGGAAAGCAAGAAGACTGTTTTCTTTGATATCCATTATTTCTAAGTGCTGAAAGAGAAGGACTGAGATGAGATTTCGATGCTTGAGTCTTAGATTGTCAAGAAAAGTCCTCTGAGAGAAAATTACAGAGGAAAAGGCTATAAATAAATGAAAGGTACATTGTATAATTTTGAGATTGAATTAATGTTAACAGAAGCCTAGAAAGAATTTTCATTTCAAACTAAAAATTAGAAAATGTTCACATACAGAGAAAAACATATATTTATAAATTATATCTGGATTTTCTTCTGGTTTCTTTTGCTATAGGATGTGTGTACTTGCTAGGGAGAGACAGACAGAAAAAGAGAGAGAGGACAGTGAGAGCCCCATGGGGGATGGTCACCCCACTTTCTCTTAACCTCTGTTCTCCTCTCAAGAGTATGTGCATGTACATACACATACATCCAGCATGTTTTTCTTTTCTTTCTTTCTTTCTTTTCTTTTCTTTCTTTCTTTCTTTCTTTCTTTCTTTTCTTTTCTTTCTTTCTTTCTTTCTTTCTTTTTTTTTTTTTGTTTTTTGTTTTTTGTGTGTGTGTGTGCTACATTGGCTTATTATATTCCGTTAAGAATCATTCTGGACAAAGAAAAAAGGTCTAGACAACTCTGAAAACAAATATAACATTTGGTTTTCACCACAAAGAAGGAAAAAAATACAAAAAGGTAAATCACTTGGAAATCTTACATTATTTTTGTTTTTGAGCATGATCTACGATAAGGCAAAACATCTTTCTTTGATCATTAAGCCATTTTTTTCCTCCCTCAAGATAAAAAAAATTTCAAAAGTGAATAAGAAAGAAAGCAATAATTAGATCATGTTAAAGTAAGGATAGTTGGCTAATAATACGATTGAAAAATTGTTAATAAAGTATCTAGAATTTTTTTAAAAAATTCAATTAAGCAGTCAAATTATATTTTAAAAAATGGCAGAATCTTGCATTTTGTTAATGTTTCTATAAGAGGATGCATCATAAAATTGAACTGTAAAATTATCTAAAATATATAATACATAGAACACAAAATGAATTTTTAGCAAACCTTAGGAAATTCTTGTTACAAATAACCCAAGCTTTATAAACAATTCTCCCTAACTTGGATTTTGTTCAAAGTAATAACTTTATACCATACAAATAAATTTCAAGTATGAAAAGTGCATTATTATAATTAATACCTCTTTGCAAGTCCAAAATACTTGGTTTATAATAAAAAGGTAATACGTGGTTTTTATTTTTATTTTTATTTTTATTTTTACTTTTTTTTACACCAGGGCACATGCACTCACTGGAAAGACAGACAGAAAGTGAGAAATCACCCCCAGGAGGAATGACCATGCCACAATCCCTTCTCCTCTATTCTTCTCTCAGTATCAGGTGCACACACATATGTACCGAGCATGAGGTTTAAACCACTGGGTCTGGAACTTGAACCGCAGTCGACTATGTGAGAGTCCAACAACTTTAGCATTATGCCCTCTGTTGGTCCCAGTGTGTTGCTGTTTTAAAGTAATGCCACCTGTGTCGTCTATTGCAGAAGTTCAACATGTTCTTAAAATGTTGCTCAACACATTACAGAAGAACATGTCTAGAAGCAATATACAACAATAAAGAAACTATTTGTGTTTTCACAATTTTGTCTCTAGTATCTTCTTTTTTTCCAAATAGAAATTTACACCTTGCTCAAGTCAGCCAAACTGTGGAGTCGGCACGTGCATGTTTCCAAAATCATCATCCTCTTCCTGTGTTCTCTTCAAAGTACCTGTGGTACCACAATGAACAGATAATAACTATTCTTTCTGGAATGGTGAAACCATCTGTATTGCTAACTTTGCTAAATTGATGACTTCATATTCCTGACATTGATGGGCAAATCCAGCATTAGGATTAATACAGAAATCTTCTTTCCTGAACATAAGCAAATGCACTTCTGATTTCATTCCAAATGTTTCCATTATATGCAATAACAAAGGCAGCACTTTTGACAATCCTACGTTTCCATGAACAAGAACTTTTCAAATTTGTAAACTCTCATCAATAAATTCTTGCATCATAGGGGGAAAAAAAACTTATATTTTCAACTGGATTATTGGCAATTTCCAAGAATAAATATTGAAATAATTGTTGAAAGTTTGGTTTAATAAAGTTTGCATCAATATTTTGTCCTATGTATGTTATATGGGTTATTCCATTTTTCTGTAGTATAAGTAGGTTGTTTTTATAACAGAAGTATATGAACCTAAAAACAATCCGGGTACATTTTTCTGCATCTCTTATCTCATAGGGTAAGTCCACTCCTTGGCGTCCTCTTTGTGCTGTGGACAGTACAGAAACTGCAGCTTCCCGTCCCCATGACCCCAAGTCACAGGCTGATGGGCGGGGAGAAAGGGTGAGTTATTTAGCCGGCTAACTCTCTGGGCTGGCAGAGAATGTCTTTCAAGCCACCAAGTCTGGGATTCAAACTGCACATTAAGCCATGTGAGATACAACTGCCTTAACTATCATGCCACTGGCTGGACCAACAATTTATATATTTTATGCAATTGCTCTAAATGTTATAGCCAAAAGTTTTATAAATATAACTGTTTAAGTTTCCATATCTTCTGTTAGTCAAACTATAAGAACTCATAATTTGAAATATATGCTTTGAATTTGAGGAAAGGTCATTATCATTTTATAGTAAAATATGACACTGACATTTTTCCAACAACTTTTGCCAATATATTCATAAGGTGAAGTTTCAGTTTTGGGTGTTAAAATTTTCCTTGTAGAGTTTGAGTAAAAACAAAAATAAAATTATTTTATAAAACTTTTTTGTCAGCTTAAGAATCGAGTGCAGTGACAGTGTAATATTGATTTAATATTCTATCTAAGACAATGGAATTGTCATTACATCTATTTAACTACATTGAGAGATCACGTAAAAAAGAAAAATAACGGGGAACCAGCAGTTAGCGTAATGGCTATGTCGCTGGACTCCCACGTAGTCGACCGCGGTTCGCGTCTCGGACCCGGTGGCTTACAACTCACGCCGGGCGCGTGTGCGTGCGTGCCCAAGATCCCGAGAGGAGAATGGAGGAGAAGGGATTGCGGCGTGACCATCCCCCCTAGGGGGTGATTTCTCGCTTTCTGTCTCTATGTCTCTCTCTGTCTGTCTGGCGAGCGCACGCGCCCTATAGCGAAAAACCTCTCCAAAAAAAAAAAAAAGAAAAAAAAGAAAAATAACCACTATTTTTCAAGCTGTTTGGACAGTCCAGGGCAGTGAGAAGAAAGCAATTCTTGATGATCCATGGAGTTCAAGGTCTTCTAACTTATCTGCAGAAAATATTTTTGAACACCGTAGAAAGAACTTACTGAATGCAATACATTCACTGTTTCTGAGTCAGCAAACTTAGTTTCAGACACTGAAAAGTACAACCTGACTCTTAGATGTGGAGACATCAATGATGTCTATAATGAAATAATATAAATTTTAGTACCTAGTCTCAATAGGGATTAGAGTCACTATGCTGCAAACAAGTGAATTATCTTCACTACTAGGCTAAATAAAAATTGACATATTATTTACATGTTTACTTCTTTAAAACTTAGTAAACTCATATTGACTTCTTTTTTAAGTCACTGTTGCAAGAATACAGTCATATTGAGTATTAATACATTGTGACTGTTGTAATGAAGTACCGAAAATTGGAAGGCTTAGCCAAATGAAATTTATTGTCTCAGTGTTCTGGAGGTTAGAAGTCTACAATCAAGATATTAATGGGTTTGGTTCCATCTGAGGAGTATGAGTAAAGGATCCATTCCTAGTTTCTCTCCTTGGCTTATAGATGGTTATAATTATTTTTCTATCCAGTTTTCCCTATATATGTGACTGTGTTCAGATTTTTACCTTTTATAATGATTCCATTTGTATTGTACTAAGTCCTATTCCAGTATGACCTCATCTTAACTAAATACATCTGCAAAGACATTATTATTATATAAGCTCATATTCTGACATATGGTGGGTTAAGGCATCAACATCTGAATTGGAGGGGGAAAGTACTATTCAACTTACAATATAGCTGCTGTTGCAGGATGTTAAATCTGAAAGATCACAAGATGGACAAGTCGTTAACCAAATCACACACTACCAGTGATAGATGCATATCTATATATTAATGAATGTTAATTACAATTTTCCCCATTTTCCACTACGATGATTATAATGCTTTCGTTAGTAGTAAGTAATTGATGGGGTAACTGGAAAGAGTAAGAGTAATGATCAAGGCTGTATGAGAAGAAAATAAAATAAGAACTGTGCACCACAATGTGATGATACTGTGTCATCAATGAGGAAGTGCACTTTACTAAATTCACTTTACCTAAGGCTAAAAAATTAGTTTTATGTAGCATTAACATGTCCACAGTATTTCTAGTGTCCTGAGTGAGTTCATTTGCCAATCATCATTAAATAACAACAATAACCAATCTAATAAAGGTTGGCTAAATAAAAGGCATAGTTTTAATTATATAACAAATGGTCCTAGAATTGCCAACAGATGCACTAGAAGAGAAGTCTAAAGCTAATCTATTTTAAAAATAGATTTTCTCAGCTGAGCCACTACTCCAGCTACTTAGTATTTCATAATGAGAAAAATTATGGACCCAAGATACCTTTCCCTTTAACAAAGCAATAATGTCCTTAAAAAACCAACACCCATGACTTATGGAAGTGACTCACTCAATATAATTCAGTGCCTTAAAAACCACATGAAGTATTTGTATTTTACAATTGCATATAAATCGTTGTTATTTGGTAGTGTTCTTTTATTAAAAGCTCATTTGTGAAAGTTTTACACTCCATCTTTTCTGTTTCAATAATCCTCAATGGAAAACCTTTTGTGTTTCCTGGAAGAGACCTAATGTACATAAATTATTCTTTAAAAATCAATCATTTAGGAACTAACACACCTTAGAAACTTAATTGTGTGTTGATGTACTCCAGTAGCAAAGTTATAAAATTCAGAATTAATGCTGATTTAGTGTATTAAATTAAGAGCATTTCTTAGTGTGCCTAAAGGTCAGGATGAATCTTTGAAAAACAAAAGAAGAAATTTACATTCAAGCTATAAGTTTTTAAAATTAACAGAGATCATTAGAACATTTTAATCACTTCTACTTGCTGGTTTATGAACATAATAAGCAGACTCATCATTTTCAAATATAGCAAAGAAAATAGACTCTTTTAATAAAGCTTATGTGGGAGAATGCATCAGAAGTTACAGACATATAAAATGAGAACTATGACCAGCAAATGGCATAATGGTTATGTCAATGGACTACCATGTCGTAGGGTGTGGTTAGAGTCCCAGACCCAATGGCTAAAAACTCACCTGTGTTTGCTATGAGGGTATTTGGATTGATTAGGGTCTTTGGCGTTACAATAAAATGTGAAGAGAAAACAGTATAGAAAACAAGCATAGACACCAGAGACTGTGGGAGGAGAGTGGGAGATGGCAGAGGGTAAGAGATAGAGAATCTAGGATGGGGGGAAAAAAGCAAAACATACAGAAGACAAGAAATGGAAGATCATTTGCTGACAATAACATGTTTGTTGATGTGCTTGATTGAGACAATATATAGCGTAATTTGGATGGAAAATCTCATTTTGTATGCTGTAATGATGTTCAGAGAATGAATGCAAATAAATAAATTAATTAATTAATTAATTAAAAAAAATAAAGTAAAATAAAATAAAATAAAGACAATGAATACAATAAAAAAAAAATCTAAAAAAAAAAAAAAAAAAAAAAAAAAAAAAAAAAAAAAAAAAACTTACGCTGGTGCCATGTGTGTGCATGCCCAAGATCCCAAGAGCACAATGGAGGAGAAGGGATTGTAATGTGACCATCTCCCTAGGGGAGGTGGTGATTTCTCTTTTCAACTCTTTCTTTCTCTTTGTCTCTCTCAGGCAAGTACATGTACCCTATAGCAAAAATATCTCTGAAAGAAGATACAAAATGAGAATTTGCTGGGGCCAGCAGGTGGTGTGGGTGGTCAAGGTGATAGACGCCCACGTGGCCAACCACAGTTCAAGTCCCAGAATTGGTAGTTTGAAAATTACGCCAGAGGCATATGTGTGTAAGAATGGAGGAAGAGAATGGAGATGAAGGATTGCAGCACAGCCATACCCACTGGGAGTGGTTTCTCACTTGTCCTGTCACTTTCTCTCTTTGTCTCTGGTGAGTACATGTGTCTTATGGTAAAATGAATAAATAAATAATAAATAAAAACACAAAAATAAAAACAAACAAATAGTACTAATGCTATTACAAATAGTACTAATGCATTAAAGATATATATAAAAATATAAATTCATATTGCATAAACCATTACAAGCCAAAAGATACACATAACCATTAAAGAAAAAGTAATTTACTTGATATATTTGGGACAATATGATAATGTATGCATTAAGCATAAAACTGATATTTGAATGCAAAATGTATTCTTTAAAAAAAATCTATGGGACCAGCAGTTAGCGTAATGGCTATGTTGATGGACTCTCACGTAATTGATCACAGTTAAGAGTCCCGGACCCGGTGGCTTAAATTCACACTGGGCACATGTGTGTGCATGCCCAAGGTCTTGAGAGGAGAAAGGAAGATAAGGGATTGCGGTGTGGCCATCCCCCCTGGGAGGTGATTTCTTGCTTTCTGTCTCTCTGTCTCTCTCTGACTTTCTGGCGAGCACACACGCCCTATAGCAAAAACTTCTCTCCCCCCAAAAAAATAATCTATGATTACTCTTTGTGTGGAGAACCAATTTACTACCATTGAAAATCGCTAGTGTACCGAATCCTTACCATGACATTTGCTAATTAAGGGAAAAGAAATATGCATATAAACATTTAGGCTGCCTCATTAGAAGATATTATGATTTATTCTCCCTTGATGAAAGAAAACTCTTTTTTTCTGTACCTTATAATTTTTAATCAGAAAAATACCAAGTAATAATTATTAAAGAAACAACAGTTAAAATTCACCCTTATAATTTCTCTGAAATAATTAATTCTGAGAAGGATCATTACTGGACACTAAAAATTAGAATTAGAAAATGTGATGGAGACTGACTAATTGCAGAGTCCTAGAGTATCATCCCTACTTGCTGCTTGTGAAGGGAGATAAATTATGTTCATGATGGAACTAAATGAGTGGTTACAGCTATAACTAGGTAAGCAAAGATCATATCACAAAAAAGGGAATAATTTCACATTGTACACAACGTGATATGATAATGATATGATTTGAAGAACTATAGCATCCATTATGAAATGTCCTGACAAAAATTGTAGTTTGAATGCCAAGCCTTTAAAATTAATTTTTAATTTACAAGGTATGCAAAAGTTAACTGAAACAAGTGAGATGATATCATGAGGTAACAATTAGGCTTATTCACACTATGTAAAGTTTTACTTTAAAACAAGTAGCCTAGTCCCCTCAAAACTCAAGACCATTGGAAAGCAAAATATGTGGGAAACATGGCCGTCCTCAGTGTCTACTCCACCCTATTGCCTTTACCGCTTGTTCCTGTCCGTTTGGCTGCCAGCTGTGAGCATCTCAGTTCGATTCCTGAGAGCTTTTGTTTGCTACCAAAGCACACTTTGCTGCCTTTCACGGGGTCAAGAAAAGATATGTTAAGAAATTAGTATTTTAAAAAGATGTTCTTGGGTCAACAGGTGGCCTGCAGGTTAAAAAACTGGATCCAACATGGCTAGATTCATGGTTTAAGCCCCAGACCCTGCAAGCTTGTGAATCATGCTGGAGTGTGTGCATGCATACCTCAAATCCTGAAAGAAGAGTGGAAGAGAAGGAATTGTAGTATGGGCATCTCTCTTAGGGAGTGATTTTGCACTTTCCCTCTCTCTGGTGCACATGCCTTATAGCAAGAGAAAAAAAGAAAACAAAAGAAAAAAAAAGATGTCTTTAAACCATGAATGACTAGACTTCTAAATAAATACTATAGCTAACTTACCTTCCTGGGTAATGAGTGGGCGATATATCAGAGGTGTGTTCCACTCTGGCTTACAGATTTCCCTAGAGGGATTAGCTCTCATACACTCACAGCTGGCTTAGGAATAAGCCTCTCTTCAGCTATCTTCTCTTCTCTGTCTCACTTCCTCACTCTCTGAGGTTTTTTTTCCCCTTCCTAATAATTATTTAAGCAGAGTCATCTTCTGGGCTACCTCTTGGAAAACCCAATCTAAGAGAGGAACTTTTTCTTGATCATGATTGGACTAAGGTAACAAAAAAGTGCATAGATCTATTTGGATTCTAGTTTTTAAAAAATGATGAGATGTATACCAGGGAATTTTAGGAAAATCATTTTTTATTTCGATAGACATAATAATAGTATTTTGGTTGCAAAATAGAATATCCCTGTTCTTTTTTTTTTGGAGAGGTTTTTCGCTATAGGGCGCGTGCGCTCGCCAGACAGACAGAGAGAGACATAGAGACAGAAAGCGAGAAATCACCCCCCAGGGGGGATGGCCACGCCTCAATCCCTTCTCCTCCATTCTCCTCTCGGGATCTTGGGCACGCACGCACACGCGCCCGGCGTGAGTTTTAAGCCACCGGGTCCGGGACACGAACCGCAGTCGACTACGTGGGAGTCCAGCGACATAGCCACTACGCTAACTGCTGGTTCCCAAATATCCCTGTTCTTAAAAGAAGCCGGCTGAAGTGCTTAATCTTATGGTATCTGCAATCAGTTTTTTAAGGTCTCACAATAGTTAAATAAATATAGCATAGAGATGTGTACATGCATACACACACAGATAAATTAACTCAGTGTGGGAGATTAGTAGGAATAGTTAACTTACACATCAAAAATTATATAATAGAACTCACATTTGAAAAGAAAGCCAATGGTAATAATTTTAATGTAAATACGTCTTTATTCATCTTAAGGAAACATTGCTATTTCCCCCACTCAAGGTACAGATCCATGAAGCATACCCAGAGGAATGAGGAGAGCAAAATGGTCTCTGATATTACACATTTCACATTCTCTTGAAGGAGCCATCGTTTAAACTACTAATTACACATTTAAGTATTTAATGAATGTCCTAGTAAGTTCAATGAAGGAGAAGCAGGGTGCTAATATAACATACATGGGGGAGGGGATCAAGGAAAAAAACAAAGAAACAAAACACTTAATCAACACAGTAATGAAAGGCTCTGTGTTCATGATAATGTATATTGTATACAGCAATGTTTGACTTGACTAACATGCACTGTATTCATGCTGAGAAAAACCTGTTGTGCTCTGTAAAGATGTAGTGATTAAATGTAAATTTAAAAAAAGAGAATGGTCACTGCCATTCCCAGCAGATGAGTTGTATGCTTACCAACAGTCCATTGTATTTGTTCCCAAGCCTTTTTGTGCCTTTTTGTATTAATATATTACTTAGATAAATAAATAAATTACATATTAAAAAATAAACAAATACCATGGAAGAAGGCCTCTTCAGTGGACTAGGTAAAATTTCTTTGTCAAATGAACATTAAAGCAGGTCCCTGAGGGAGTGTAGAAGTTACCTTTATGTGTATGTGTGTGTGTGTGTGTCTGACAGCAAGAAATTGTGTGTAAGTGTATACACACGTATGCAAGCAGATATGACTTTATTTATAAAGTTCCCAAATAAGAATAAAACATATATTTTTAAGAAAGTAAAAAAATAGCCAGTATGGCAGAAGTCCAAAGAAAACTATATGAGGATAGTGCAAGATAAGTTGGGTAAGAAAGACAGATTATATGCAGATCAAAGAGTACCTTTCAGGGCATGTTGCATATCAGCCTGTCATGTGAAAAAGACAAGAGAGCTGAGTAAGATTGGTTATCAATATTTGTATTACGCATATCTATCTGTTCTCATCCTTTTATTTGACATCTTAAGAATCCCCTGGTATCAGAGACTACCACTCTTAGGATTAACCAATTTCTAGAGACAGCATCTAGGAAAACTACCAATCCCAAATCTGTATTTAGTTTTCGTTTTCTTTTCTTTTCTCTTTTTCTTTCTTTTCTTTTCTTTTCTTTTCTCTTCTCTTCTTTTCTTTTCTTTTCTTTTCTTTTCTTTTCTTTTCTTTTCTTTTCTTTTCTTTCTTTTCTTTTCTTTTCTTTTCTTTTCTTTTCTCTTTTCTTTTTTTCTTTTCTTTTCTCTTCTTCTTTTCTTTTCTCTTCTTTTCTTCTTTATTTTTTAAGACAGAATTTTGCTATAAAGTGCATGCACTCACCAGAGAGACAGAGAGACAGAATGTGAAAAATCACACCCTGAGCAGGATGGCACACTGCTTCTCCTCTTGAGATTTTAGCCACTCAAGCACACACACTTGGCGCAAGTTTAAACCACTGGGTCCGGAACTCAAACCATGGTCGACCACACGGGAGTCCAATGATGTAACCCTTATGTAATGTGCTGGTCCCAAAAATATGTATTTTAACCACCTTTTTTATCAGGCTTTCACAAGACTCTCACATTCAGGCCAATCTTCTCTTGCCCTAATTGCTCTAAAACCAAATCCCAGATATTTCAAAAGATCCCCTACATCCCAGAGCTTTCGGCATCATTTAAACTATCCAGTCTTAACCTTCTTACCCTGTCTTTCCCATTTCTTCCCTAAATACAAAATAAAGGCTTTTGCCATGCTTTTCCTTTACCTCTGGTCCTGACTGACCCAATTGCTTGCCCTTGTGATGCTGAATGGCGTGACATGCAGGGAAGTGAGTAACAAACTGTTTTTACTGGCAATGGTTTCTTGATCTGTTAGCCTCGCCATATGAATAATAACAAAACCTGCGTTTTAAAACAGTTATTAGAAGGCAGCCAGTGCTGTGGTAGTTAAGGTGGCTGGATTCCCACAGTCAGCTGCACAATTTGATTCCACACACTGCTACTTGAAAGACACACCAAGTGCCTGTGTAGGCATGCCCAAAAGTCCTCAGCAGAGAGTGGAGAAAAAGACTGTGGTGTGACCATCTACCCCACATGGATGCTTTCTCTCTCTCCCCGCTGCTCACATGTGTGCATGTGCTCTATAGTAAACAAACATACAAATGAAAACAAAACAAAGTTTAAAAAGGAGTTATTGAATCCTGGAGTAATAGCAACAAAAAGATGCTAGTGAAAGACAGTGAAAACTGAATAAAATATTTGTTTAGCTAATAGCATGGCACCAAGGTTTCTAGTATTGATAACTATTCTAAACAATGTTAAAATTAGGGAAATGTAAATTGAGGGTGTTCTGGAGCTCTGCACTTTCTTTGTTACTTTTTTAGTAAATATAAAACTAACTCTAAATCTTTACACAGGCCAGCGGGGTGGCAGGGAGGTAAAGACAGCTGGATGGTGCTTGTCAATTGCACGGTTCAAGTTCTGGACTAAGTGGCTTGGAAAACACTCTGAGGAGTAGGGGTTGTGGTGTGACTATCCCTCATGGGGGGAGATTTATTACTTTCTCTCTCTCCCTCTCTGTCTCTCTCTGTCAAATTAAAAAAAAAATCTTTGCACTTAATAAAGGCAAGAATGGATGTGAAAGTACAGTTATAATCAAAGAAGAGAAGTATAGATTAGGTTCATTTCCTTGAGGACGACTTTGAACTTTGAAATTATTCATTTATTAGCCCTCTCTACACAGAGTTTATTGAATTATCCAATTGGAGTATTATAACCACTGGCTCATAATTATTGCTTGATGGCAGCTAAATAAGAAATAGGAATTTAGTCTCTTTATTTATTTATTTTTTCCTTTTGGATACTTTTGAGAAACATCTCACACTGTATTTACCCTGGAAACTTAACACATTTTTTCATGGTAGCTTTTCTCAAGTCTGCTTGGCTGACACCTCTAAACCATGTTCTCCAGACTGATGTGTCTATTAAAAAGGTGACACCTACCCATTTACCTGATTTTTATGTCTCTTAATGAATTTCAAAGCATAGTATGGAATAGGGATATTGATAACTTCTCAAGTTCAAACCAAAGCAGAAAATAATTGGCAAGACAAGTTGTCTTAAGAACTCAATTTCTTTTATTTTATGCCCACTTATTCCACAACTCTCAGAACTGTCCACCATTTTAATAAGGCTCGAGGAGCCTCCTAAAATGTGACTTCTGCTGTGGCAACATTTGCAAAAGAAAGTCAATACTCCAGAGAAGATTTTAGAAATAAAATAAGGAAGTTTATTTTGCCATTTAGTTTCAAAAGTTCTGTGTTTTCACCATCTACCTGCTGACGGAGCGGGACTAGGGAGGCTGACACAGAGCTGACAGAATCAGGAAGGAGGGAAAGGACAATGCTTATAGTTACACTTCACCTTCATTCTTTTGGCCCATGGCTCTCAGGCCCAAGTGTCAAAATAGAATGCTTCTGTCACGCTACCTGCTGATAAACCTCCCATTTGAGGTAAGCATTTCCCTACCCCACTTCACATGTATCCTTTTAATATTTATTTGTCACACATATTCATGAGGAATGTAAGCCCCTATCGAGGTTAACTTCCTTGAAATAAATGTAGTGGTGCTATTTTAAAAAGATTGAAAAACATTATCAATTTTTATAGTTTACCTATGAAGGAAACTTGGAAAGTAAATAATACATCATATTGCTTGAGGTCTTAAATTCAAACTCCAAGCCCTATCTCTGCAAAGAAAGAGAATTGTTGGCATTCAGAGATAAAGAAACTACTTGCTTATCTGTGCTTGACAGAAATCCTTAACACAACCTATTTCTGCCTAGCGATACACTGTAGTATGCAACTCAGCATGGTATTTGATTTTATGATTTATTTCATTATAGTCCAGTATATAGCTACACATTTATAGATTGAGAAGGAAAATAATTACACAAGCAACATTTCTCACATAAGTTTCTTTTATAATTACCTCACATCCTTTAAATGAAATTACATTCATAGGCAGAATTTAAAAAATAAAAACCTGGATAAGACATAATCATTTGGGTTTATTTCATAAAGCACCCAAGCAATACTTCAACTTGAAAATAATTATGTTGTATGAGAAATAAACTCACTGAAGGTTCTAACAGAAAAAAAAAAAAAAAAAAAAAAACTGTTACAGAAAGAAAACATTAAACTGGACTTTTCACCTAAAAGCCAAATACAAGTGTATTTCTTACAGCATTATCTAAGTACATATTTTTTCATTTGTGCTTATACATTGCAGTTAAATTTATTTTGCTTTCCATAATAAACTAAAATGAATTGATCTCTTATTATTTTATAAGAAATACTTTTTATTAAATTCCACTTCTTATGATTATTTTTTAATTTGACCAGAGAGAGAAAGAAAGGGAAAGCGAGACAGTAAGCCACCACATCTGGGACTTGAACCGCCATCGGCCCTGTGGGAATCCAGCTCCTTTAACTACCACATCACCTGCCGGCCCCAGCCTTCAATCTTATTAGGGAATGTTTTCATGTATTTCTTCATTTACAGTTTTACTGATTACTGCAATTGGAAATATCTTAACTGATATTTTAGTTATTTTCTTCCTGGAAGCCTACCTGATATATGACTTGATCAAATCCTTTAACATCCATACAGTCATATACTTTTCTTTCAATGAATTTATTGATGCTAAAATATTATATTTACTCTGTAGTTGATTAACATCTATCTGCTGCCCTGTATTATAAACTTCATTATGAGAACTTTATTTTTATAACCATTTTATCCTCGGTATTCTATGCCTAGTATATTTGAAATGTTTAAAACCTTATTGAATAAGTTAATGTATGACTCATATTTAAAATGTTACTATACCACAACAGAATAAAAAAGGGGAGAGAATGTTACCAATTGTGTGTGTATATTTATATCATTCCCCAAAATCCAGTAGAACAAAAATTGAAGGTGCACAGCATAATGTAATGTTCTTTGTTGAAGATGACTATGATTATATTTTTATTTGATTTTCACACACTGCATAAATGCTTTGAAAACTACAGTGTACCCCACAAAGATGTACAGCAATTAAATATAAATAAAAAAGTATGAAGTGAAATAAAGAATTAGAAAAAATGTTATAAATATGCTTTACCTGGTTTGAGAAGATTCTAACATGTCTAGCACAGAACAATGCTGGCTCAAATAAGCACTTAGTCTCTTTATCACTTCATGTTTGTTTATTTTGACCAAGTGTGTGCACTCAGTGGCTGAAACTGAATAATTAAAGGATATAAAAACATAGTAAAGGGTTGCAAATACCGGATACAGTGGGATACAGTGTGGGAAGAAGGTGGGTGAAGGAGTAGAGTATGAGGAAGGACATTAAGGAGAAAAATAGAGGGCCAAGGCATTTATGGAACAAACAAATGGGTTATTATCTATTGAAGATAAATTTATAGTATTGTTTACTGGACTGGTGAGAAATGTACACATGTTGGAATATTCACTTTTTAAGCTAAGTAATATGTGATTGAATGTATAAAAGAAATTGAAAAAAATTGAAGAAAAAAATAGAGAATAAAAAAAAGAAAGATTTGACTCCAAAACTAAACTTTTCTTAATCCACTATGATTTTTTTTGGAGGAAGAAAGGTTTTTGCTATAGGGTGCATGTGCTCACCAGAAAGACAGAGAGAGACAGAGAGAAAGAAAGCAAGAAATCACCCCCCCAGGGGGATGGCCACACTACAATTCTTTCTCCTCCATTCTCCTTTGGGATCTTGGGCAGACATGCACATGTGCCCAGTGTGAGTTTAAGCCATCAGGTCCAGGACTTGAACTGTAGTTGGCTACATGGGAGTTAAGCGATATAGACATTATGCTAACTGCTGGTCCCTCCAATATGATTTATTGATTAATGAATTCTCATTCATTAATCAATGAATACATTGAAACTCAGAGAGGTTAATACTCTCAGTATTTCATAGCATATGTTATTTGAATTTAAAGTCAAGAAGATTTGACTCCAAAACTAAACTTCTCTTAATCTGCTATGATTTATTGGCACTTTCCAGTAAAATAAAAAAAAAAAAAATTAGGGGCTTTCACTTAATGTTCTTTAGGCCTTTACATTCAATTCAATCTTTCTTATTCAAATTCACTCTGGTCTTACAACATGTCTTCTTCTTCTTCATTTTTATTGAGAGATTTTTGCTATAGGGTACTCTCTAGAAAAAGAGAGAGAGAGAGAGAGAGAGAGAGAGAGAGAGAGAGAGAGAGAGGAAGTGAGACATCACTCCCTGAGGGGATGGACATGCTACAATTACTTCTCCATTCTCCTCTTGGGACTTCGGGCACTCATGAGCATGCACCTGGTTTGATTTTACAAGCCTCCTGGTCTGGGACTTGAATCGCTGTCAGCCATGTGCTAGTCCAAACGACATAACCATTACTCTGTCTGGTGGTCCAACAACATTTTGGAAAAATGCAAATAACACTATTAATACTAAAGCTTTATTATTCATACATCAAAATGTGTGTGTGTATGTATCTATGCATATACAAATATATAATGTTTAGATAATTATGTCAATGATCAAATTTTTATTATTATCAATATACTTTATAAATTATTTGGTATATGTAGACAGAATTTTGTTTACTACTATAAGGTTATAAATAATAACAAAGGCCAGCAAATGGTATGGAAGTTTGGGAGGCTGAATCTTTAGTGACCAATGACAGGATTTCAGTCCCAGACCTGGCAGCTTGAAAAGTACATCGGGTGTGTGTGTGCATATGCCCCAAATCCCAAAATAGAAGTGGAGAAGAGTTTGTGGCATGACCATCTCCCCGGGGGTGCTTTCTCAATTTTGTACTCTTTCTCTCTTTCTGTCTTCAGTAAGTACATGTACTATATAGCAAAAAAATTAAAAATAATGATAAAGAATTACATAAACAGTACAGTTATTGTTTTTAAATGAACATACCATAGCTTACAATAATTTTAAGTGGTATATCATTGCCCAAATAACTGCATCCCAACAGAGTGTAGAATAATATAGTTTGGGGCCAGTAGGTGGCATGGTGGTAGAGGCACTGGACTACCACCTGGACAACCAGGTTTTCAAGTCCCAACCTGGAGGCTTGCTTTCTCATTCTCTCTCTTTCTTTCAAGTGCATGCAACCTGTAGCAAATTGAATAATAATAATAAAATAATTAAATATTTTCATTTACATTTTTCTGTGTAACTAAATGTACTTTTTTTCTTTTTTCTGTAGGAATCCTATTGCTCTTACAGTGATCTCAGAGTTATTCCAGTCCTAACTAACACACACCTATTAATTTTCCAACTTATTGAGTTCTATTTAAAACTTCTTTCCACATATATCAGAATAAAACAAGGCTAATGCAGTGTGAATGATTCTAGAATGCACATGGCCTATACCTCCAATCATAGACATTGTAATAATTGTGCTTTCTCTAATGAACTATTTTGCTTGGAGGAAAAACAAAGCATTGACTTTTATTTCACCCAGCCACAAATTAGAGACAAACAGTAACCTTTCACATATTCCAGTCACTGCCATCCAATTTGCAAATGGGGGTCATGTAACGTTTAATCACAAAGGCTTCATTTGAAATGACACAAACTACCCAGCATTCACAATGCAAATCCTGGTTGCACAGGTTCACAAGTCAATTGATTTTTTCTGTTTCTATTGCTAATGTCAGTCAGTGGATTTTCAGATTGAAAAAGAAAAACAAAAACAAAGCAAACAAGAAAAAGCCAACAACAAGAACCAGGAGTTTTCTAACCAATGATGTTGCTAATTGTATATATGTACCTATAAGCTCGAGCTAGAAACCTCGGCAGAACTTTTTTAATGGAGTTTAAGGAGTGAAAAGGCAAAATATGGGAGGAACACAGTGAAGAAAATGAATGTCGGTGCTCTTTTGAACATTCCTGATGCTTAATCTCCCTGCCTGTTTGGGTTTCCTGGTTTTTTCTATTAAGCATTTATTTGTTTAATTTTTGCATTGCAATTTTTTTTCTCTCTCTGGTAATTTAACTTATTCATGGATAGTTACTTCATCTGGTTGCAGTACATATTAATACAACCATTGTAGAATCTCTTGTAGTCTTTGCCTCATACTACTGTCAACATCATCCTCAATAGATCAGTATTGATTTTCCATTTGTGCTTTGCCTTTTTTATCAGAATCATAGGCTATTTTTTTTAACCTTCAATGTTTACCCTGCTGAAAGATCTACTTTGTCATGGTGACTTCTAGGGAGAGTTGTCAGCGTGTGTGAATGTGTAGGTGTGTTTGTGTGTGAATCTGTAGGCTTATGTGAATGTGTGGGGGGTGTGTGAATTTGTAGGGATGTGTGTGTGAATGTGTAAGTATATGTGTGAATGTGTAGGTGTGGGGAATGTGTAGGGTGTGCGTGAATGTGTAGGTGTGTGTGAATGTATAGAGTGTATGTGAATGTATAGGTGTGTGTGTGTGTGATTGTGCAGGTGTGTGTTTAAATGTGTAAGTATATGTGTGAATGTGTAGGTGTGTGTGAATGTATTGGGTGTACATGAATGTGTAGGGGTGTGTGTGTGTGTGAATGTGTAGGTGCGTGTGAATTTGTAGGTGTGTGTAGGGGAAGTTGTAGGTGTGTGAGTGGGAATGTGTAGGGGTGTGTGTGTGTTTCGAATTGTAAAAAATTTGCACTCAGCATCTTTAAACTGTCTTCACTTCAGTTGTATTCAAGTCCCCAAAGGAGAGAAAAATATGATAAAGACAAAACAACAAAGCAGTTATATCCTAGTTTGCAAGAAATCCCCAAGATTACAGAAAGAAGGGAGGAAAAGAAAGAGTGAGACCTACTCTCTTTTCTATTTTCCTTTTCTCACTTCTCTAAGGGAATCAAGGAGTGAGAACATGTTGAAGAAACAGGTAAGGCATAAGCGGATGACATTGGTGTGCTTTTCTGTATTTCACCTGTTGTACATTTTCCACTCATTCTGAAGGGTCCCAGTTTGACACAGAGCAAGTGAGGAGCAGAGAGATCAAAGAATCAAAGGCCGACCATTGTCTTTTCTGCTACCCCACTGATCTATAACTCAAAAACTCTTCATTTTTAATTTTAAAAAATTTTTATATTTATTACTTACATTGAATGACCATATATCTTTACTGTGTAACTCATAAGCTTTTAAACTTAAGGCAGACCCTAAATGAGAAATAAACATTATTTTAATCATTTTTGATATAGCATAAATATTTTAATTCCCGAACTTTATTTGATTTAAATGTGACTTTAGAAGCAATATAGTAATAATAAAATTTCATGTGGAAGGAGAGAGGACCTTGGAAAAAGCAAATCAAGAAATGAGAATTCCTGGGAAAACTGTAGAAAAAAAAATTAAAAAAATAAAAAACCTCTTTTCCTCTTTTTGCCTATTGTATTTAGCTTGTTCACGAGAAGGCTGATTTTTACAAAGATCATTTTCTATTATCCCTGCATTGCTCACCATGTGTTTAGTTCAGGATTAACCCTGAGAAAGGATAAACAGATACTTCTCTTTACAGATTGTATAATCTTACCATGTGAAAAGAATAAGAGTATTGATTATAGTCCATTTAGATGAGCAGCTTTGAAATGAACTATTCTTTGGAGAATTTAAGTTTTTAATATTTTATTATTTCAAATGTTGAGCATAAATTGATATTTTATTAACATTCTGTTAATGTTTTAAATCACTATATTTATAATTTGTGAAATTTTACTCCACTCTATTGGATAATTATGAATATGTATTTCTTAAAATATTGCAAAAGCACTAATGTATTTTTTATGAAATCCTTCATTGACAAGTATAACCATCTTTACTTTTATATAAGCATAGCTTTTAATATTTATTTCTAATATATCTAAACATACCATTCTTTCATACTATACACACACCAGAAAATATTTAGTAAAAATGAGAATGTAGCTGACATTATACAATGGTAGTTTTTATACAATAAACTATCAAATGTTTTGCCTTAATACATAAATGTGTGTGCATGATTTTATATATTATCATTGGTTCCCAATCTTTTCCACATCATTTACTCAATGGAAATGGCAATGTTTAAATAGTTTAATGGGAATAGATTGCTTTTGGAGAAACCTCTGCTGTATCAAAGACTCAGTAAATCAGTCTTTCTAGTTACCTCAAGCCCTGAGGTCACAGCATCTCAGCACATTCATATGAATCTTCACATGAGTGAGAAAACTCTAAAATCAATAGAAGTTTAAATGAGGCAGGTGTTTGGAGAAAAAAAAAACTGTGAAATTAAAATAGCTATTTTTCTCTCTAAAAATAAGGGGAGGGGGGAGGACCAGCAGTTGGTGTAATGGCTATGTCACTGGACACCCATGCAGTCAACCATGATTCGAGTCCCAGACCCAGTGCTTTAAACTCATGCCGGGCACATGTACGTGCATGCCCAAGATCCCAAGAGGAGAATGGAGGAGAAGGGATTGTAGCATGGCCATCCCTCCTGGGGGTGATTTTTTGCTTTCTGTCTCTTTGTCTCTCTCTGTCTTTCTGGCAAGTATGCACTATAGCACCCTATAGCAAAAACTTCTCCAAAAAAAAAAAAACTATATTTACATTAAATCAATGGCAACTGGATACATTTTTGACATATTTTCAATACATTCATTTTATTTGTAAAATATTCTCAGAAGCTTTTGTAAAAAATACGTAGTTTTAAAATGTAAGTTTATTAAAATACTCATTTATGCTAAATCGATGTGAGATTTATACTTTATTATATTGACTTGTTGGAAAAGTCATGAGACATTTTTGCATAGAAAAACAGAACAAATACTTCATGACTTTTCAGGTGATCCAATATATATCGGCAATAAGGGTTATTGTGAAATTATGTCGTACCATATAACCAATCTATTCTATTGCAAGTCATAGTGTGTGAATTTCTCTCTGATCAGTATTAGTGCATCTTAAGAAAACAATGGAACATATATAAAAAATCCATAGATTTCATTTGAATCACATATATGATTTAAAAAATCGACTTTTTACAAAAATGAATTATGAAACGGATCTAAAATTTTCATTCCATAGCAAGAGCACTCTTTGATATATTGATAAAAAGGCAATAAAAACTGGAGGATAAGGTAATTCTAAGAGATATTAGCTGAACAGTATATTTTTCCTGATTTTGAAGCATATGGTCAAATAATTTCTATAATTAAGAATCCAAAGTTTATGAACTAGAATTAATTGTTCAACATAAAGTATTATTAATATTATTATGTAATATCTTAATAAACATTTGATACATTTAAAAATCAGACTTATTGGGGCCAGCAGGTTTCATGGTGGTTAATTAAGGCACTGGACTCCCCCATGGTCAACTATGGTTAGGGTTCTGGACCTGGCACTGTGAAAATCATGTCAAGTGCATGTGTGTATGTCCCAAATCCCAAGAGGACAATGAATGAGAAGGGATTATGGCATGGTCATTCCCCCAACTGTGGGGGTTGATTTTTCACTTTCCCTCTGTCTGTCTGTCTTGTGAGTACACATACCTTATGGCAAAAACCTAAAGATAATTAATACATAAAATAAAATAAACAAATTTCCTAGCATACAATTTACACACTATAAAATGTACACTTCAAATTGTAAAAACAATTACTTTTAGTGTATGCACCAAGCTACACAATCATCAGCATAATCTAAGAATATATTCATTACTCCAAAAATAAACCCCAGAAAAATTAGTAATATGCTCTATTACTCTCACCTATAATCCCAAACAAAGACTGAAGTGCTTTCTTCAACTTCCTGTATGGAGTTGCTAGTTTTAGACATTAGTATGTTCAAACAATAATTGTATTACTAATTTTTCTAGGACTTATTATCAGGGTAATGAATATGTTCTAACAAGCATATATCAGAGACATTGCAGATTCAGTTCAAGAGTACCACAATAAAGTGAATATATCAATAAAGCCGGTCACATGAGTATTTGATTTCTCAGTGCATATAAGCATTATGGAGACACTATACTGTGATCTATTAAGTGTGTAACCTGTGGTCTATTAAGTATGTTACAACATTATGTCTAATGAAAAATACTTTATGGCTATAAAATGCTAATGAGCATCTGATCCTTCAGCAATTCATAATATTTTTGCTGATAATGAGTCCAGCTTAAACATATTTTGGCTGCTGACTGATAAAGGTGGTGATTGCTTAAGGCTCTTTGTGTATTTGGGCACATCTTCAATACTCAGACAGTTTACAACTCTGTCTTAGCCTTTGGATTTAGCAGAGTTAGCAATATCCTGCTTGCTCAAGGTCTTAGGGTAAGCCAGAGTTGAGAAATTGGGGTCCCCTCAGGTCATTTTTGAGCTTACACGCAAGCCTGCAAATGTGCAAAATCGTATAGTTCCTCTGGAGTTTTTCAAAGCCCATCGTGGGATACTGTACTTAAGAACTCCCCTTTCAGTTTTTTCCAGAATCTTCTCCTTTTGCCTCAGTTGGGATTGCAGCCTCAGGTAGAGGTAGTGGTAAGTAATTGCTACTGACTGTTTTCAACAAATGCCCTGAGAGAAATTAGCTCAGATCCAGGTCAAATAATAACAACTCTGTTTATGAAGCTTTTCACAGAAGCTGTGATATATGTCAAAAAGCCACAATGATCTGTAGTTTTATTTTTTTTAGAGGTTTTTGTTATAGGGCACATGCATTTTCCAGACAGAGAGAGACAGAGAGATAGAAAGCAAGAAATCACCCCCCAGGGGGGATGGCCACGCCGCAATCCCTGCTCCTCCATTCTCCTCTTGGAATCTTGGGCACACATGCACATGCGCCCGGCGTGAGTTTAAGCCACTGGGTCTGGGATGCGAACTGCGGTTGACTACGTGGGAGTCCAATGACATAGCCATTATGCTAACTGTTGGTCCCAGTGATCTGTAGATTTTAAGGAAATTCTAACACTGCCTGTTCTCTCTGGAGTTTAAACGAGTTCTGTTTTTCTGAGGGCCGGCAGGTGGCATGGTGGTTAAGGGAGGTGGACTCACACATGGCCAAGAGCAATTCAAGTTTCAAGTCCCGAACCTGGTGGCTTCCGTTCTCACTTTCTCTCTCTCTATCTCTCTCTTGCTCTCTCTCTCTTTCTCTTCCACTCTGGTCTAATTAGGGTAAATAAATAAAGTTAAATAAAATAATTCCTAAAAAAAAGACTTCTGTTTCTCATAACCACCATGTTTGCAAGTCTACTGATTTTCAAATTTACTGTGGAGCTGGAAAGATTGAAAGGAAACATCAGTTATAATGTGCCAAATACTACCATTATTTTGGAAATTCAGCAGTTTTTTATTTGGATTTCACTAAGTAAGTGTCATCTTTATTGTTGTGAATCTCAGGTTTATTTCCAGAGTTTGCAAATGTTGACTGTGAAAATTTTACCTGTGTGTGTGTGTGTGTGTGTGTGTATGTGTGTGTTTGTTTTTGTTTTTGTTTTTGTTTTGTTTACTATAGGGCATATGTGTTCACTAAAGAGACATGAAGGAACAGAGAAAGGAGGAAAGAAAGAAATCATCCCACTGGGGTTATGGCCACACTGCAATCTTTTCTCTTCCATTGTCCATTAATATTTATTTTATTCTATTTATTATCACTTTTTAAAATTTGGTCAGAGAGACAGAGACAGAGAAAGAGAGAGAAAATGAAAAAGCAAGCTGCCAAGTCTGGGACTTAAACAGTGATCAGCCATGTGAGAGTCCAGTGCCTTCACCACCACACTATATGCTGGCCCCAATATGGTGTGATTTTCAACCTGCAAAGTCCAGGACTCTAGAAGTACAGCAGAACATGTGGAATCCAGCTACCTTAACCTCCATCCAACCTGCTGGCTCACCAGTATTTTTGATACTTTTATAGAGGAGCAAATCTATAGGTATAATCATTCACCATTCCTAAGGTCTTATCTGATTATATATATTTATATAATATTAAAATATATAAATATATTTATATATATTTAAAAAGTAATGTGTTTATTCTCAGTGAGAGAGACAAAGACAGAAATACAAGATCCATAATAGGTTGGTTAGAACTGGTATCTACCTCCCGTCAGCTTGCCCAGAAAATGAGCACACCCATTCCTGGCATTCTCAGGAAAGTTCTGGACATGAACTGGTAAGCTTCCCATATGTGTAAGCCTCACAGAGTATAATATTACTTTTGGACCACTGTCTGGTCCTCTATGTCTTTTTATTTTTTATATTCTATTTTGTCTTTCATAGTAATCTTTTCTATTTTTAGTAGATGGTGAAACCCTTAAATAAAAAAGAAAATAAGTAGAGCTTATGTAGAATATCAGCTTTCCAATGTATTTTTATTTTTGATTTTATTTTGCTTCCTAAAGATGAAAAGCTGAGATGTAAGGCAAACAGACATTTCTTTTTTGCTTGTGAATATGCACAGCTGTGCAATAAAGTCATAGGTTTCTCATCTTTGCAGTGACTTTCTTAGCTCTGTCTGCCCAGAGATGATACAAATACAAGTAAATTCTATGTGTTAACACCCTTCTTTTTTTTAAAATTAATGTCACATTTTATAAGAAGTCTCCATCATGTGTATACATTATATATGTATTTTTCAATAGAGAACTTTACATTTTTCCATCTCTCAAACATTTTCTTCCCTCGCACCTCACACCCATCATCTGCCACCCACTCTACCATCCATTCTCCCCCCATGTACTCTATCATCCACACCCATCCTCTCACCATCTCATCTTCAGATCTCCAATCCCTTCTATAGAGCACAGACACTCAGCACAAATTGACTAGGGAGTGTTAATATTATTCTTTTGCCCTCTTGGTATCATGTCAGCTAAGATGCTGACGAATATGGTACCTCATCCCGAACTGATTCTGTATTACTGAAGAAAGATGAAAGAGAACTTGAAGAATTATATTGAAAACATTTTGATAATATGAAAAAGAAAGCATTTTCTTCTTTGAAATAAAACAATTATGGAAACAATAGCATACTGAAATTTAATTAATGAAAAGGCTTTAGTAAGGAGAATATAGAGATAAAATACATAACATTTTTTTGCTATGGCAGTTTGTAGGGAAGATGCTTGTAGCTGAATCTTTTTTTTTTTTTTTTTTTTTTAAGCAAGATAGCCTCTGCAACATCTTGAAACTAGACGAACTAATTTTTAACTGTGCTCAAGTTCCAATCTGCTAAAACTAGAAAATGAACCATTAACAGTTTTAGAAATTGTACATTTATGTCCTTTCAAAACCTAGAACCTTTTGTGAAGACACATATACACTCCCTCTTTTGTTCTTTAATGTCCTAACAGACAATATGATAGAAATATATGCTCCAATTTAAAGAGTAAAACAAAAACAGTGTACCAGTCTTGGTAGATACATATTGTACATGAGTTTGAAGTGGCAGAGATTAGCCTAATGATTGGAGAATATTTTTCAGTAACTTGTTAGATTGGTAGTTCTTTAAAAAATTCTGAAATCAAGAATGCAGAAAAAAAAGTCCTCTTAGGATGTTTGAGTATGGTTTATATACTATGAAAAAAATCTCATACCGTAAAGGTATTAATTGCAGTTAATGATTTTGCTTCCTTCTCTCTCATGATAAATTCTTTTGACTTAGATGACAGGAACTAGAGAGAAATTTTAAATGTCCATTACAGTCACATGAATTTCAAATAATACTTGCATATTTTAAATATCATTACAGGTCACACATGACTTAGGGAAATCATTCTCCACTTCATTTCTATTCTAATTTTTTATAGATTATTTAAGTATACTGATAAGTAATTGCAAAATTGTACCTACTACTTTAATATGTAAGAATTTTCTTCCCAGCCTTTCAGACTAAACTGTTTTAAAATTTGCTATAGATTTCAGTCTGCTGCATAAGATATATTTTTAATGAATATAGTAGACATACAATTGCTTATTAAATTATTTCTCAGGAAAACTTTGTGAAGACATTTAATTTACAGACACACACTCAGAAACACTATGTTTAGAGCTTCGAGATGAACACTCTTTGAGATAAACACATTTCAGAAGAAAATTGCCTTGTTTTAGAGAGTACATTTTGGATAGAAAGATGATAGATAGATAGATAGATAGATAGATAGATAGAAAGATAGATAGATAGGTAGACTGATTGATAGAGAACTTATGTGTTGTCCTATATACTTGATTAAATTAATTTAAAAGTATTATTAAATATTAAATATGAAAATATATTAAAAAGTTTCATATTCTGAAAGTGGTGCTATATTAGCTGAATGATAGATAGCTTAGGGAAAAGTTCTGAATTATTAAAATCAACAGACTAGAAAGTATTTGATGTATTCTTTTATATCATCAATCCTTTAAAATCTATTTCATTTTCCTTTTCAGTTATTCTAAATTGAAATAGAAAATATAATATTTGCCTTCTCTTTGAAAGTGATATATTCCTAGTATATTTTATTGTCACTGAAATTTATATCTGAAGTGAAATCTAACATCTTGAGGTTTTAAATGAATAATACTAGAGATGAAGATGTGTGTGATAATAACATTGAAAAGAAAATGGGAGAAGATGCTATTGTCAATTACATATTAAAAACTAGAGTATTGAAGTTTCATTTTAGAAAGTGTGACAATGAGTGTTACTTTTAAGTGTTATTTTTCCTGCCAATATTATTTATAGTTTTTTACATAATTGAAAATACAACAGTTCTAAAAATATTTATCTAAAATTTTTTCAAACAATTTTACCTCTTTGTAATAGTCAACACAGTAAACTACCTAACCCCTGAAATAAGAAATAGTAACAATATAAATATTTCTTTTTATAATCAACACATAATGGATCAAAGCAGGAAAATATAAAGGTACCTGAAGATGCAGAAATATTATTAGGCTAGCCAGGCTTATTTATTAAGTAACTAAACCAGTCAGAGAGACAGGTAATCTCTCAGCAACCTGAGAGAGTGTTCAAATCTATCACTCTGAATGTGCTTCTTGTCAGTCACAGAAATCTTTGCCTCAGAATATACACAGAATAAACACAGATATTGGAGACAGTTATACAAAAAAACTTTTATTTTATTTTTTATTTTTATTTTTTTTTTCGGAGTGGTTTTTGCGATAGGACGCATGCTCTCGCCAGACAGACAGAGAGAGACAGAGAGACAGAAAGCGAGAAATCACCCCCCACGCGGGGCTGGCCACGCCACAATCCCTTCTCCTCCATTCTCCTCTCGGGATCTTGGGCACGCACGCACACGCGCCCGGCGTAAGTTTTAAGCCAGTGGGTCCAGGACATGAATCGCGGTCAACTACATGGGAGTCCAGCGACATAGCCATTACGCTAACTGCTGGTCCCACAAGGAAACTTTTAAAAACTTAATGGAAAAATAAATTTAAAGTACAATTTTATTATTTTTTAGAGGTTTTTGCCTTAGGGTATGTGTACTCACGAGAGAGAGAGAAAAAAACAGAAAGAGAGAAATGGAGATAGTGAGAGAGGAAGTGAGAAATCACCTCCTGGGGAGAATAGCCATGCCATAATCCCTTCTCTTCCATTCTTCTCTCAGGATTTTGGGCACATAAATGTGATTTTTCAAGCCACTAGGTCAGGAACTCCAACCATGGTTGAGCATGTGGTAGTCCAGTGCCATAATGCTATGCCATCTGCTGGTCTCAGTTCAATTTTATTTAGATCCAAAAAATTTATTAAATCCACATATAGTTTTCATATTCTTCATTTCCCATGAATTTTTAAAATATCCCTTGTATTTCCAGGTGAGACAGGTTCATCATAATTCCACCAGGCTCAGATAAACTTGTCTCATTCCATACTCAAACTGTGATTGTGAGACTGTATCTTGTACCTGTGGCAAGCATTTTAAAAGTGCCGATTAATGAGTGTGCTACTTTATATGTCTCTCATGAGTTTGGTTGCCATGAGTCAGCTCCTGAGAATTAGATTCTATGACAGAGATTACTACAAATATTCTCCAACTCTTGCTTAACATACTGATGTGCCAGGTATCCTAGTCGGTAAGAAGCCTCTAGCATGTAGAGTGGACATAGGATTGATGTCTGCCAATGCAAGGACTGGTGGTGAGAGGCAGCATTCCTGATCCAAGGCAGTGAAGAGAAGGCAGGTCTTTTCCACACGTTCTTTATCTAGGAATGACAGATACATAACACAAATCATGGAAATGTGAGAATGCAGTTTCCCAACTTAAAACTGCTGCAGATGGTGAGTTTCCTAATTATTTTTAATCTGCTGGATGTAGAACAGTGGTTTCTCACAGCTCGTCATTTTTCTTCACCCGATAAACACAACAGATTCTCTTTTCTGCTCATCGTGTGTCATTTGAAGATAATTTCTGAAATACTTTATGAATGTGTGTATCCTTTCAATTACATAACAATAGAAAGCCAAATACAATTTTATATTTTTTCTTTTTAAATAATTACTTATTTTGTTTATTATTATTATTAGTAGTAATAGTATTAATTTGCTATAGGACATGTGTGCTCACCAGAGATAGACAGAGAGAGAGTAAGGGAAAATGAGAAACCAAGCTACCAGGTCCAAAGCCTGAACCACAGTCAGCCATGTGGGAGTTCAGCACCTCAACCACCACACCTCCTGCTAGCTGTCCAAACAAATATTTGAAATTAAAATTTGAATTGCTTATTTATAGTAATATACTCAGTCTTTTGAATATTATTATCCCTTGAGGTTATTTTAATTTTTAAAGAATTATTGTATTTTATTTATTTATTCAAATTTGACCAGAGAAGGACAGAGTAAGGGCAGTGGGGAGTGAGAAAACAACCAGCCAGGTACGAGATTCAAACTGCAGTCAGCCATGTGGGATTCCAAAACCCTTAACCATCATGCCACATGCTGGCCCCAAGTTATTCTTCCATACGTTTCCAGTATCTCTAACACCCCATCATCTTGTTAAAGATTTTTTTAAGCTTTATTTTACTGTGCCTTTAATTATAGATTTCAACTCCCTGAATTCAAATGTCTCTGTGATCTTTTTTTATAGTTTATTTATTTATTTATTTCTATGATCATGAGGCACAAACAGAAAGATAGCATTCCAGCAGGGTCTGTAGGATGTGATCCACCCCCAGCCACAACCAGTCTGGGATCATGAGCACATGTGTGCTTGGCATATTTAAGGAGGTCTTTATACGCAAACTGGAACCTTTTCATGTCAGTCAGCATCACAGAGCACTCCATTTTACCACTGTGACCACGTATCCCCTCTATTTGCATTAAAAGAGTATGTATCATTTTTCCTAGCAATGTCTTCCTGAAATCCTAGTTAACCTGATGGTCTCTCTCTCTCTCTCTCTCTCTCTCTCTTTTCTCTCTGTTTTGTTCTTAAGAGTACTTTCTTTTTTTAAAGTTTTTTATTTCTTTTTTTATACATTCAATGACCACTTTTTAGGTTACAAAGTGAATATTTCAATATGTGAACATTTCTCTCTAGTCCAGTTGATTAAGCTATAAAATATCTTCAATAGATAACACAAAATTTCTTTGCCCATTAATGCTTTGCCTCCCTATTTTTCTTCTAAATGTCCCTCTTCAGTATCTTATACTTTTTTGTGACTATGGTAAATGGAATAAATATTTTTAGTTGTATCTCAGTCTGCTTGTTGTTCGTATATAGAAATGCTATAGATTTCTGTATATTGATTTCATATCCTGCAACTTTACTATATTCGTGTATTACTTCCAGAAAATTTTTAATGGAAACCATTGGGTCTTTTTTGTATACAATCACATCATCTGTAAATACAGAGAGTTTCACCTCTTTTCCTATTTGAATGCCTTTTATTTTATTCTTTTTTCTGATTGCGTTGGTGAGGACTTCTAGCACCATATTGAAAAGGAGGGGAGAAAGTGGGCATCCTTGTCTTGTACCCATTTTTAGTGGGTAAAAAAAAGCTTTCACTTTCAGCTTTTCTCCATTCAGAATGATGTTCGCTATGGATTTTTCATAAATAGCTTTTATTGTGTTGAGAAATGACCCTTCTATGGGACCAGCAGTTAGCGTAATGTCTATGTTGCTGGACTCCCACGTAGTCGACAGCGGTTCGCCTCCTGGACCTGGTGGCTTAAAACTCATGCCTGGCGCGTGTGCGTGTGTGCCCAAGATCCCGAGAGGAGAATGGAGGAGAAGGGATTGCGGTGTGGCCAACCCCCCTGGGGGGTGATTTCTCGCTTTCTGTCTCTCTGTCTCTCTCTGTCTGTCTGGCGAGCACACGCGCCCTATAGCAAAAACCTCTCAAAAAAAAAAAAGAAAAAAGAAATGACCCTTCTAATGCCGATTTTTTTTTTTTTTCAATAATTAATTTTATTATAATTTCTAATTCATATGTAATTGTTGTACATCATTGTGTGGTATACTGATTTTTGAAACATTCATGTATTGTGTAATATATGATCAAATTAATACAAAACACACATATATTGCCTCCAAGATTTATCATTACTTTGTGTTGTGCACATTCAAAAATCTGCTGCATTAGTTATTAGAAGTTTAGATCAAATTATCATCAGGGTTTTTTTTACTTGTTGTGGTAATTCTATAACCCATTCTACTTATGGACATTCAAGTGCCCAAGATATGAAAGGCAGGAGGAATGGAGAAAGGATATTGAAATGCGACCCAACCCTCTAAAGGTGTTCAGTTTACTCTGTTATTTTGCTCTCTCTTCTCTTTCTCATATGTGGACACACATGGTCTTTCATGAACAACAACGGTACAAATTTTAGAAAAAGTCTTTATCTTGTTTTAGCATAATGTGATGGGAAAAGCTAAGTACTGAAGTTTTTACCATAGTTGTCATTAGGATCTTCTTACCTGGGTCAAAACGTTTAAAAATGTATAAATAGTAAAAGCGAATATTCTTTTGAGCATACCCCACAAATGAATGAAGAATTAGAAAATTGACTCTATATGCTTAACTAATATATACATTATTAACTATGCACATACTTAGTCATGTATCCATACATAAGTATATGAATATATTTATTTATGTATCCTCTATCTCTGACTTATCTACATACCTGTCTATCTACAGAGAGAGACATGTTGAAAAATAGAAACATAACTTCAAGTTGGTTCTTCATTCAGGTTAACTTTCAACTTAAAACTATAAGATTAAATTCTCTCTATTCCATAAGAAAACACTCTATTCTACTCCTGTCTCTTTCTAGCCTTTTTTGTTATTTAGGGTAACCATTTTTTTTTGTCATTCATATCAAATAAAATATGAGTAGAACTCAGATATTGGAACTACAATAAAACAATGATATTTCTTATTAGTTATGCAAAATTTTCTTAAAATTTATACTTTGAGAATCAATACCCTATAATTGTGTATCTTGAAATAGCAGTTAACATTTTTAACTATTTATCAACACTATTTCATATCATTTGCTATAAAGTAATGGTAGTAATGACAGCAAAAAATTTACATCCAAAATAATAACTTCTACAATTAAGGAAGGGTTTTATGGACTCACACTCTTTTCTAATTGAAAAAGAAATAGGAACTTTAACAAGATAAGATAAAAATCCATCTAGCCTACTAATGTAAATAACAAGTAGTAGTGCTGACACTTGAGAGACTTCTACTCCACTGGGAAGTCTAATATCTCCTTTAGTAAGAAAGAGTTTCTAAAGATAGTTTAAAGAAATAATTTAAATTATTCAACTAATGCTTGTTCAGATTCTACAAGTTTTGCGTTTCTAATTTAGGATACCCTTTCATGTGCCAAAGGGCAATTTAGTTGTTGTAAGAAAAATATTTCTGTCTCTGTGACCATTATAGTTTTATTGGAAATGAATAAGTTGACATTTTTGTATTATGCAACACTTAGTTCCTAGGAGTTTAATACACAGGAATAAGTGTATCTGAGCCACCATGAGTCCAGTGGCAGTCCTGCTATGTTTGATTAGCTGTGACTGAGATATTGGGGTCTTATAGCAAATAACAGAGTAAAGAACAGAAAGTAGTATTTCAAAATATATGTATAGGGACCAGCAGATGGCATAGTTGTTATATTGCTGGCCTCCCACATGGTTTATGGGGTTTGAGTCCTGAACCTGAAGGCTTGAAACACACCAGGCATGTGTGCTTGTGTGTGTCCAAAATTCTTAGAGGAGAATGAAGGAGATGGGATTGCAACATGCCATCTCCCTGGGAGGTGATTTCTCACTTTCTTTCTGTCTGTATCTCTGGGTAGCACATGTGCCCCACAACAAAAATACCTCTCTTAAAAAAATATGAATATATATATATATATATATATATATATATATATACACACACACACACACACACACACACACACACATATATACACACACATATTTACTCTTTCTTCCATTATAATTCACTGCATAAATATTACAGTAATATTTATGAAATCACTGCTCCTATTTTTGATTTAGCATTTAAATACTAAAACTAATATAGTGATCAATAATCTGAAAAGTCTGTTTAGAGCATTTCTCTGTTTCACTTCCATTTGATGAATTTGAAATAATGAGGATTTGTTTTCAATTGTATTTTCTAAGCCTAAGCAAACAAAGAGACTGTGTTCACATCAGAAAAAAAATGCCATGGGACCAACAGTTGGTGTAATGGCTATGTTGCTGGACTCCCATAAAGCCGACCACAGTTGCAGTCCCAGACCCGGTGACTTAAACTCATGCTGAGAACGTGTGTGTGCATGCCCAAGATTCTGAGAGGAGAATGGAAGAGAAGGGATTTGAGTGTGGCCATCCCTCCTGGGGAGGAGGGATGATTTCTCTACTTTTTAAAAAAATTTATTATTTTTATTAGTATTTTATTTCTTTTTTTATACATTCAATTACTTTTTTAAAAAAATTATAAATTTATTTTATTTTTTATTCATTCATTTTTTTATTTTGACCAGAGAGAGACACACACAGAGAGAGAGAGAGAGGGAGAGAGAAAGCGAGATAGCAAGCCACCAGATCCAGGACTCGATCTGTGGTTGGCTATGTGGGAAATGTCCAGCACCTTAACACCATGCCACCTGCTGGTCCCCTCAATTTCCTTTTTTTAGCTTACAAAGTGATTATTTCACTATGTGAACATTTCTCCCTGGTCCAGTTGATTAAACTATAAAATATCTTCAACAGATAATACCACATTTCTTTGTCCCATTAATGCTTTGCCTACCTATTTTTCTTCTACATGTACTTCCTCAGGCCCTACTTTTCCACACACACTATATCTGGAATTTACACCCATTTATTGTGTTTGTATATCCTTTAATCAATCAGTTTCAATCACAGAGTGAGGACACTCGGTATATCTTAAGTGGGGATATACAAAGTCTCTCCTTCATAGCCTAGCTGACCTCATTCAGCAGTTAATATTCCATATTTTTCCACTTTCTGTCAAAAGCCAGGGTTTTGTTCTTTTTTTACGACTGAAGAGTATTCCATAGAGTATATGTGCCACAGTTTTTCAATCCATTCATCTGTTCAGGGGTATTTCAGTTGGTTCCATGTCTTAGCAATTGTGAATAGTGCCTCAATAACATTGATGTGCAAGCACTTTTCTGATTAAGAATTCTTCTGTCCTTTGGGTAGATACCAAGGACTGGGATTGCTGGATTATATGGTAGTTCTAGTTGTAGATTTTTGAGGAATCTCCAAATGGTTCTCCACAGTGGTTGGATCAATTTACATTCCCACTAGCAGTGTAAGAGAGTTCCCCTTTCACCACAACCGGGGCAACACTTATCATTTTTTTTTTTTCTTAATCTTAGACATTCTGATTGGGGTTAGGTGATGTCTTGTTGTTTTGATCTGCATTTCCTTTATGATGAGGGATGTTAAGCATAAGCACTTTTTCATATCCTTTTTGCTATTCGTATGTCATCTTTAGAGAGTGTTTTTTCAACTCTTTCTCCCATCTTCTAATAGGGTTGATCATCTATTTTCCAAACAGCTGCTTGAGTTCCTTGTGTATTCTGGTTATCAGTTCCTTATCTGATGCATAATTTACAAAAATATTTCCCCTTTTGAGGGCTGTCTATTCACACTAATTACTGTGTCTTTTGCCATGCAGAAACTCCTTAGTCTGATGTAATCCCACTTGTCTATTTTGAGGATTATCCACTATGCTTTGGGAATTTTATTTAAGAAGTCTTTCCCTACCCCAATGTCTCCCAGAGTTTCCCCTCGGTTTTCTAGGAGTAGTTGTATAGTTTGAGGTCTTACATTTAGATCTTTGATTCACCTTGACTTAATTTTTGTCAAAGGTGAGAGGTAGGGATTCAGGTTCATCTTTCTGCAGGTGAAAATCCAGTTTTTAGAGCATCATTTGTTGAAGAGGTTTTCCTTTTCTCACTAGATTGACTGGTACCCCTTGTCAAAAATCAGTTGACTGTATGTTTGGGAATTTATTTCTGGGAAGGAAGAAAGGCAGCTAAGAAAATGATCAACTTAAATGTCAGGACAGATCCAGTAACATCGATAATAACATTGAATGTGAATGGAATAAATTCTCCTATCAAGAGACATAGACTGGCTGAATGGAAAAAAAAAAAAACAAAAAAAAACAAAAAAAAACAAAAAAAAAAAAAAAAACCAGAAACCCTCTATCTGTTGCCTACAGGAAACCCCCCTCATAAATAAAGACATACATAGACTGAAAGTGAAGGGTGGGAAAAAGGTTTTCCGTGCAAATGCGAACCAAAAAAGAGCTGGAATTGTGATACTAATTTCTGCCAAAATAGGCTTTAAAACAAAAACTTTTCAAAGAGACAAAGAAGGGTACCATATTGTAGTAAAAGGATCAATATACCAAGAAGATATAATGCTTATAAATACCTATGCGCCTAACACAGGAGCACCCAAATATGGGAAGGAAAGACTGTTAGATGTAAATGGGGAGATAGTCTGCAGTTCACTAATTGTTGGAGACCTCAACACTGTACTCACCCCTTTGGACAGATCATCTAGACAAAAAATAGATAAAGGTATAAAGGATCTAAACGATACCATAAAACAAATGGACTTAAACATCTATAGAACTTCCCCCATCCAAAAAACATAAGAAACAATTTTTTCTCACCTCCACATGGAACCTTCTCAAAGATTGACCACATCATAGGGCACAAAGCAAGCCTCTACAGATTCAAAGGCACAGAAACTATATTCTGCATCTTCTCTGACCATGATGGAATTAAACTTGAGTTTAATTTCATGAGAAATCCTCAGAAACTCTCAAATACATGGAAACTAAATAACCTACACCTGAATGACTCCACAACTACTGAAGAAATAAAGACTGAAATCAAAAGATTCATGGAAGCCAATGACAATGAAGACAGGAATTTCCATAATCTTTGGGATACTGCTAAACCAGTCATAAGAGGGAAGTTCATAGCAATTAATGCACATAAGAGGAGGATGGAAAGAAGGCAAATGGATCACCTAACATCATGCCTTAGAGAATAGGAAAAGCAACAGCAAAGAAAATCCAAAGAACTCCAGGAGATAGGAAATAATAAAGATACAAGTAGAAATAAATTAAATAGAAAATAAATGAACTATACAGAAAATAAATGAAAGTAAAGCTGGTTCTTTGAAAAGATCAATAAAATTGATACACCACTAGCGAAACTTATTAATAAGAAGAGAGAAAGGAACCAGGTGAATCAAATCTGCAATGAAGCAGGCAATAGAACAACAAAGTAGAAATACAAAACATCACTAGAGGATACTATGAACATCTATATGCCAAGAAAAAAGACAATTTGGATGAGATGAACAAATTGCTGGACACATATAATCTATTCAAGTTTGAGCCAAGAGGATATAGAAAGTCTGAATAGGCCCATAACAAGCCAGAAGATTGAATCAGTAATACATAACTTCCTAACAAAGAAAAGCCCTGGCCCTGATGGATTCACCTCTGAATTCTACAAAACTTTCAAAGAAGAGTTAACCCCCCTTCTGCTCAAGTTATTTATAAATATCCAAAAGGGTGAGTCTCTCCCTAACTCATTCTATGAAGCCTCTATCGCCCTTATCCTTAAAACAGATAAGGACAGGACCAGGAAGGAAAACTATAGACCAATACCTCTGATGAATATAGACACAAAAATTCTCAACAAGATTCTAGCAAATTGTATCTGACAACTTATAAAAAATATTATACATCATGATCAGGTAGGCTTTATTCCAGGAATGCAAGATTGGTTCAACATATGCAAAACCATAAATGTAACTCACCATATTAACAGGAAGAAAGATAAAAACCATATGGTCATATCAATTGATGCAGAAAAAGCATTTGATAAGATATAATATCCCTTCATGATCAAGACTCTCAGCCAAATCGGCAAAGAAGGGTCATTTCTTTTTTTTTTAATTTTTTTTTTTTTTTTTTTTTTTTTTTTTTTTTTAGAGAGGTTTTCACTATAGGGCTTGTGCGCTCACCAGAAAAACAGAGAGAGACAGAGAAATATAAAGCAAGAAATCAACCCCCGGGGGGATGGCCACGCCACAATCCCTTCTCCTCCATTCTCCTCTCAGGATCTTGGGCACACACACACACGCGCCCGGCGTTTTAAGCCACCGGGTCCAGGACGCGAACTGCTGTCGACTACATGGGAGTCCAGTGACATAGCCATTACACTAACTGCTGGTTCCAGAAGAGTCATTTATTAACACAATAAAAGCTATCTATGAAAACCCATAGCGAACATCATCCTGAATGGAGAAAAGCTGAGAGTTTTCCCACTAAAGATGGGTACAAGACAAGGATGCCCACTCTTCACTCCTTTTCAGTATAGTACTGGAAGTCCTTGACAATACATTCAGAAAAGAGGAAAAAAGTAAAGGCATCCAAGTTGGAAAAGAAAAGGTGAAACTCTCTATTCGCAGATGACATGATTTTATACATAGAAGACCCAAAGGTTTCCATTTAAAAATTTCTGGAAGTAATACACGAATACAATAAGGGTACAGGATACAAAAATCAATATACAGAAGTCTATAGTATTTCTATATATGAACAACAGGCAGATGGAGATAGAACTCAAAAAATTTATTCCGTTTACCATCGCCACAAAAAGTATAAGATACTTAGGAATAAATCTAACCAAAGAAGTGAAAGAGCTTCACAAGGAAAACTATGAGAAGCTAAAAAAAGTAATTGAAAATGACACAAAAAATGTGGAAGGACATCTCATGCTCCTGAATTGGAAGAATTTATATAATCAAAATGTCAATTCTGCCCAAATTAATCTACATATTTAATGCAATGCCAATCAAAGTATCAGACACATTCTTCACAGATCTAGAAAAGACAATCATAACATTTGTCTGGAATCATAAAAGACCCCGTGTTGCCAAAGCAGTTCTACACAAGAAAAGTGGAGTGGATGGCATCTCACTTCCTGACCCAAAGATATACTACAAAGCTGTGGTTATCAAAATAGCATGGTACTGGCACAGAAACAGACATGCAGACCAATGGACCAGAATAGAGTGATTTCTCTCTTTCTGTCTCTCTGTCTCTGTCTTTCTGGTGAGCTCACATTCCTATAGAACAGAAAAAAAAAGAAAAACACCAATATTAGCATGCTGAAGAAAAAAAAAAAAGAAAAAGTGAGGTTCCAAATAATATTCTGAAGGCTTTAGGATTTTGTAAAATGTTTGCAAGAAATGTTGCACATGAGCTAGCCCCTCAGCCTAGTAGTTAAGGGACCTGGATCTTACATGATTAACTACATGGTTCAGGTTCCAGATTTGCTGGCTTGAAAATCATGCTGAGCATGTGTACATACACCCAAAAATCCTGACAGAATGAAGCAATGGAAGAGAAGAGATTGTGCTATGACCTGGCTTCATAGAGATGTTTTCTCCCTCTCTCTCCTGCTGTCTCTTTCTTTTTCCAGCAAGTGCCCATGCCCTCTGTCAAATTAAGAAAATAAAAAAGAAAGAAGAAAAAAAAAGAAATAAAAAGAAGAAAGAAACAGAGAGAAATAAAAATGAATGAAAGAAAGAAAGAGAAGGAAAGAAGGAAAGAAGGAAGGAAGGAAGGAAGGAAGGAAGGAAGGAAGGAAGGAAGGAAGGAAGGAAGGAGGGAGGAGGGAGGGAGGGAGGGAAAAGTAAGGAAAAAAAGAAGTCACCATTTGATAAAATCTTTACCAAGGAATGTCTACACTTAAAGTATCATTTAGCTTTGGGCCAGATCATGTCCTGGCATTTAAGGCAGCTGGATCCCATATAACTAACCATTCATTTGAGTCCTAGACCTGGTGGCTTGAAAAATATGCCAGGCTCATGTGTGGTTGTATAAAATCCCAACGGGATAGATAAATGAGGAGAGGGGATTGCAGTGTGACCATGCCGCATACAGGGGGTGCTTTCTCACTTTTCCTCACTCTCACTCTCTCTTCTCTTTCTCTTTCTCTTTCTCTTTCTCTTTCTCTTTCTCTTTCTCTTTCTCTTTCTCTTTCTCTTTCTCTTTCTCTTTCTCTTTCTCTTTCTCTTTCTTTCTCACTTTCTCTCTCTCTCTCTTTCTCTCTCTCTCTCTCTCTCTCTCTCTCTCTCTCTCTCTCTCTCTCTTTCCGAAATAAAATTCAATCCGTTTATTGAAATATATATCGTACATAATTACAAATTCTCATTTCTGCCACTCCGCTAGAACTTTTCCGGAAAAGCCTCCATCTCTTCCTTGATCCTGTTCTCTACAAGTAACGTGAAGTTACCGTCTGGGTTTTGAAGGTTAAAGCTGACAAACACCTGTTGGTCTTCCTGGCTAGGCGCTGGGCGAGGCCTGTGACGTCGTGTCGGAAGTGTCTCCGAGGAGGGAAGTGGACACAGGGATGGGGTCGAAGCGGCTGCACAGGGCCACGGCGAGGTTGCACAGGTGCGGCGTGGCGCCCACCCACAGGAACAGCGAGTCGGTCAGCCGCATGACGTGGAAGTGGACTAGCTGCTCCCACAACCGCTCGCTGAAGGTGTGCAGGGAGACGTCCCCACCCGCGGAGGCCCGCGGCCCCTACATGCCCCTTGTCAGCCCAGGCCCAGCACGCTGGTCCGCGCCCTGCAGCCCCCGCAGCAGCCACAGTCGCCTCCTCTGGCCAAACTAGAGAGAGCCTTTCTTTCTTCAGTGTGTGCACACACTTTTGAAAATTAAAAAAACCAACAAACAAAAACTATTATCTCTGATTTTTTTATTTTTAAAATTTATTTTATACATTTAATCACTGTATATCAACACAGCTTGCAATATGACATTACCATCATGAACAGACTGCACACCAGTCAATTTAAAGATATTATACATACTATCAACAGACAGTCCTCGACAAATTTATTTTTAAAAGAAATCACGTAGCTTCTGTCAAACATTTTTGAGGTCATGTACTGTAAGAGTTATTCAATTTCAGAAGTTATCTTTATCATTCTTACATCTCAGCTGAATAATTTTTGTTTGAATTCATTGTATTTACACACACAACTTTATATAACAAGGAAAATAGAGATCTTATATCAGAATTTTTACAAAGAATTATTCTGATTGGTTTGCGTTATGACTGAGACTATGCTTACGCCTATCACAAACGATTGTCCAACTTTGATCATATTTCTACTTCCCTGGGCTGAGAGAAGGGCACAGAGAATCCCCTACTTGTCAAAATCTATTAAAACCACATGGTTACAATAAGATAAGAAAAAGTGTTCCAAATAAGAGGAGTATAGTGTTGAATGTATTTTAGCATGGTCCCCCCCACTCCAGGATGTCTATGTCCTGAGTATCACGACCATGTGTATTCTCCTTGAGTATTTACCTATGACTGGCTTCCCAGCAGTGCTAGGAGGAGAAGGCATTTCTAGGTTGAAAACTGCTGGCAAACTTATGAGTCCCTTAAGCAGAGGACCAGCTACTATGTGCCTGACTCCCTGAAACTCACTGAAATTGTGATATAATAAATATGTACTTTTTAAATGAATTACATTTGGTAATACTGTTATGCTAGATAACAAATACAGATAATATAGTTTCATAAAAACAGTGATTAACACTACCTGCCATAATAACTATTTTTTTTGAGAGGTTTTTGCTATAGGCTGCGTGCGCTCGCCAGACAGAAAGAGACAGAAAGATAGAAAGTGAGAAATCACCCCCCAGGGGGGATGGCCACACCGCAATCCCTTCTCCTCCATTCTCCTCTCGGGATCTTGGGCATGCACGCACAAGCGCCTGGCGTGAGTTTAAGCCACTGGGTCCGGGACTCGAACCGTGGTCGACTACATGGGAGTCCAGCGACATAGCCATTACGCTAACTGCTGGTCCCGATAACTATTAACTGTTGTTAAAATAACATTTCACAATCGTTGATCCTACTTTTGAGTGTGTTCTTAAAGTTCATGAACCTACTTTCTTCCTTACGTGTTTGATATCTATTTAAATTTTGTGTGTAAGGGAAATTGTCTACATATGAATTGCAACTCTCCAAAGGTTCAACTGCTATGTGATGACATTTTTGGGAAAAATATTTTTTTATCTTCTTGATGAAACATTTTCTGGACTGTGCCAATACTTGTAACAGTCAGTTTATGAACATATTAATAATTTGAATCTGCTGTGTTTCGATTACTTTATACTTATCAGTTTTCTGTTCTCAGTACAAGATAAAATTTAAAAAATCTGTATTCAGGGAAATTACTGCTTCATTATGAAATTTTAGCGGTTGTTAATGATGTTTAACACTTTCTGTATTTTGTAGGTCTTTTGAAGTTCTCTTATGCATAGACCAAAAGGGGAAATTCTTTGTAGCCATTCTAAAAATAAAAATAAAATAGAATTAAATAAGCTAAATGTCTTTTTCTTGTAAATAAATGTTCATTCACATAGAAATTATAAATATTAGTTAATTTCTTAAAATAGAAATAAAAATTTCTTTCTGATATCTGATATCTGACTTTAGGCTACCAGTTTAAGTTGGACTATAGTTCTGTCATTTGCATCAAAATCTCTTAATGAGCAAATTAACTCCTTATTGACTAAATTACTTAGTATATTCATTCTTAAAAATATATTTTATGGGCCACCCACCTTGTAGCCTAGTAGTTAAGAGTACTGGATCTCATATGACTGACCACAGTTCAAATCCTGATCCTTGAAATTTGAGAAACATGCTGTATGCTTTTGCACGTGTGACTAAAATCCTGAAAGGATGTAGAATTGAAAGAGAAAGGATTGTAGGGTGCTTTCTAACTTTCCTTTTCTCTGTCTCTCTATCTCTTTCAATAGAGGTACACATACCCTCTGAGCAATTTTTTTTTAAAAATGCATTTTATAGTACTAAAATGATAAATTCTATTGTAAGATAATGTTATCAAAATGCATTATATTATTATTTAAAATAAATGAATATTCAAAGTTATAGTTATACCTCTCCAACACCTAAGTGATATAGTATACAAGAGACTTTGCCTCAGTGTCCCTAAAACTTTTTATTAGACCACAGAAAAGTGTATTCATGTGTGCATATATATCCAATAAATATAGGAGACATAGTATACAAATGCGGCCTAAAATTAGTAATTTCTATCTATGTAATATTAATTAATCTTTAAGTCACAGGTTGGCAGAATATTTCTGTGAAGGGCAGCGTAGTAAATATTTTATGCTTAGTGATCCATAACATTTGTGTTACAACTAGTTGAGATTATATATATACATACACACACACATATACATATATATATATATATATATATCAAGAAAATCATCTGAAATAATATGTTAAAAATCATAATTGTATTACAATAAAACACAAAAAATGAATAACTGGAAAGATGTATCTCATAAAGCTCTTAATGTTCTTCTACAGGAACTCAAAAATGTGTCTTTTTTGGAAGTTTATTTATTCCATGAGAGACAGAGACAAAAAGAGAAAGAGAGCATGTAAGTGAGAGAAGGGGAAAGAGAAATAGGCACCCGCAATAGTGTCTTCATTGTCATAATCCACCCCAGCAGGTAAAGATCAGAAGTATTGTGACCAGTAGTTGGTGTAACGGTTGTGTTGGACTACCACATAGTCTACCATGGTTTAAGTCCTGGACCTGATGACTTGAAACTCATGCTGGGCATGTGTACATGCAAGCTCAAGATACTGAGAGGAGAATGGAAGAGAATTGGCAGTGAGTTCTCACTTTCTGTGTCTCTGTCTGTCTGGTGAGTACATGCACCCTATAGCAAAACATCTCTCAAAAAATAAAAAGATCACAAGTATTATATTTATGTGTCTAGAGTGCACAAGAAAATCTCAGGATGCAAATCCAGCACCTCTCCAGATGGCCTCAGCATCTTGGAATAATGAATTACTGCAGTGCTGCCATGGTAGCCAAGTTTTGTTTTTTTGTTTGTTTGTTTTCTTTGTTTGTTTGTTTGAGAGAGAAAGAGACTTTCAAAGGTGTTTTTTATGTCATGGTCCTTACTCAAAGTCCTGCAACCAGCCAGGTCTGTGTGGGATATCTGCAAGTGTGCCTGTGATGCCAAGGTACACTAAGGATCTTGCCATAGGGGACCTAGCAGCAACCATCCTATCTGTGCCACTGAGGGTGAGACAAAAGTGAATGAGTTTTAATAGTCTGAAGATTCGCTATTTATCTCATCATCCTGGTAAATCAGTATACGATAAAAATGTCAGAATTAGTGACCAGAAGTTGGCGTAATGGCTATGTCACTGGACTCCCATGTAGTTGACTGCATTTCAAGTCCTAGAATCAGTGGCTTAAACTCATGACGGGCATGTGTGCATGCGTGCCCAAGATCCCTAGAGGAGAATGGAGGAGAAGGAATTGTGGCTTGACCATCCCCCCAGGGGATGATTTCTTGCTTTCTGTCTCTCTCTCTCTCTCTGTCTTTCTGGCGAGCATATGTGCCCTGTAGCAAAAAACTCTCCCACAAATAAGAAAATGTGGGGACCAGCAGTTAGCGTAATGGCTATGTCGCTGAACTCTCATGTAGTCAACCACTGTTCGAGTCCTGGACCCGGTGGCTTAAACTCACTCCAGGCGCGTGTGTGTGTGTGCCCAAGATCCTGAGAGGAGAATGGAGGAGAAGGGATTTTGGCATGGCCATCCCCCCTGGGGGGTGATTTCTTGCTTCCTGTCTCTCTGTCTCTCCCTGTTTTTCTGGCAAGTACCCATGCCCTATAGCAAAAACCTCTAAAAAAACAAACAAAAAAATTATTGTTGGAAAACACCAGGGGAACTCTGAGAGAAATAGTAGTAGGCACCCCAAAGCACAGGTAATAATCCCAAAAATGAACAACTGAGATTATATCAGATTAAAAAGCTTCTGCACAGCAAAAGAAAGAATGAATTGACAACCCTTAGAAAGTGAGAATATATTGGGAACATAGCGTAATGCTATGTCGCTGGACACCGAAGTAAATTCACGGGGCGCGTGTGCGTGCGTGCCCAAGATCTGAGGAGAAGGGATTGCGGCGTGACCACCCCCCTGGGGGGGTGAGGTCTCTATGTCTCTCTCTGTCTGTCTGGCGAGTGCATATAGCAAGGTGAGAATATATTCATAAGCAACACAAGTAAGGGACTGATACCCATACAAGGAACTCAAACAGCTATGATCAACCCAGTTAGAAGATGGACATATGAGCTGAACTGAACTCTCTAAGGAAGACATACTCATGCCCAAAAAGCATGTAAAAAATGTTCAATATCTCTTAATTATAAGGGATATACAAATCAAAACCAGAATGAGATACCACCTAACACCAGTCAAAATGGTTAAGATTAAAAAAATAAAGACTGATAAGTGCAGGTGAGCTGTGGTGAAAAGAGAAATCTCTTACACTGTTCATGGGAATGTAAATTAGTACAACTACTGTGGAGAACAGAATAAGGAGGTTCCTCAAAAGTTTACAAAATAAAACTACCATATGATCCAACAAGTTTACTGCTGGGTTTCTGCCCAAAAGATAGGAAAACACTCAGTTGGAAAAACATTACTACATCCATGTTTATTGCAGTATTATTCACAATCACTAAGACATGGAACCAATCCAAATTTCCACAAACAGATGAATAGATTGAAAAAGTGTGTAACATATACACTACAGACTACTATTCAGCCATAATAAACAATAAGACCCTGGCACTTTATAGAAAGTGGATGAGTATGGCAGATTTACTGCTAAGTGAAGCAAGCTAGACTATGAAAGAGGCATTGTATGTCCCCACTCAATTGATACTTAATATTGGCCCTCTCTGGAAGAAACTGATAGATTGGAAGGTATAAAAGTATAGAGAGCAATAGTGATACTAGAGACAGTGTAGGAGGAGGATAGGAAATGCAGGAGGTTGAGGGAGAGGGAATCAAGAGAAAGAAGTAAAATAATTAAGGGATCCAAAATGGAAAGAAATCTGTTGATTATAATGTATATATGGTAATATCTATGACTGAACCAATATACAGTGTATTCATGAGGGAAAACTCATTTAGTATGTTGTAATGATACACAATGATGGGAGGTAAAACATTTTTAAAAATGTAAAATTTAATGAGGCTGGCAGGTGGCACAGTGGCTAAGGACGTTAGACTCCCACATGGCTGACTATGATTCGAGTCCCGGACCTGGTGGCTTGCTTTCTCACTTTCTGTCTCTCTCTCTTGCTGTCCCTCTCTGGTCTAAATAAATAAATAAATAAATAAATAAATAAATAAATTTTAAATAAAATATATTCTTTTTATTTAAAATTTTAAAAATAAAAAAGAAATCAGTCACTGGAAAAATAGAAGATCAAAAACCCTCATAACACTAGAAATCAGTAAATTTACTGTTTGACATTCCATTTTTGATAGATTGATTCTATCTATAGAAGTTTGATATATTTGAAATTATTTCTCTGGCTTTAATTTGAAATGAGAAAAAATATACAAGTACAGATACTGGCATTATAAGGTACAGTCATCATGAGGGATATCTAACTCTACTTATCATTTCTTTATTTCACTGTCCATCTCTTATAAACTTTGGAAACCACCAAAGTAGGTAATATTTTAGCTTCTAGCTTCCAACATAGCATCATTACATAAAGCACTATTAACAGAGAGAAAACTTCAAGACCATTTCTTCTCCTATATTTAACGATATAATTAATTTTAAGACTATTCTAAAGTCTTTTTTTTTTTTTGGGAGAGGTTTTTGCTATAGGGCACGTGCACTCGCCAGACAGACAGAGAGAGACAGAGAGACAGAAAGCGAGAAATCACTCCCCAGGGCAGATGGTCACGCCGCAATCCCTTCTCCTCCATTCTCCTCTCGGGATCTTGGGCACGCACGCACACACACCCAGCGTGAGTTTTAAGCCACCGGGTCCGGGACGCGAACCGCAGTCGACTATGTGGGAGTCCAGCGACATAGCCATTATGCTAACTGCTGGTTCCCACTATTCTAAAATCTTTATCTACCAAGACTAAATTAGAGTCTGTTAATTTTCCCTTTCCTTCAGAGTATTGCACCCTATAATTCTCCACTACTTCATTTTATAAATAAATATTACACATTCAATCACTAAACATCACTTAGCTTGTACAGTGAATTTTCCAACATGAATGTATTTCACACCAGTTCAGTTGGAGATACTACGCACATCATTATTAACTGTTAATAATCCATTTCTGTGTCCCATAAATGTCTTTTTTTTTTTTTTTTTTTTTGGAGAGGTTTTTGCTATAGGGCACGTGCGCTCGGCAGAAAGACAGAGAGACAGAGAGATAGAAAGCAAGAAATCATCCCCCAGGGATGATGGTCACACCACAATCCCTTCTCCATTCTCCTGTCGGGATCTTGGGCATGCATGCACATGTGCCCTGAGTGATTTTAAGCCACCGGGTCCGGGACTCGAACTGCAGTCAGCTACATGGGCGTTCAGTGACATAGCCATTATGCTAACTGCTGGTCCTTGCATCTCTATATTTCACCTTAATATCTTTCCTCGCTCTCTTCTCCTTCTCCCACCCTCTTCCCACACTGTAACTGGTATCTATAACCATTTTCTATGTAACCTTAGAGTTTCAGCCATGGAGTGCAGACAGCTGGCATATATTAAGTGAGACATAAATGTCTCTCATAGCCTGACTTGCTCCACTCAGCAGCAAATCCTCAGTATTTTTCCACTTTCTATCAAAAACCAGGGTCTTATTGCTTTTTATGACTGAGTAGTATTCCATAAAGTTTATGTGCTACACTTTTTCAATCCACTCTATTCTTTGTGGACATTGGGTTGATTCCATATCTTAGCAATTGTGAATAATGCCACAATAAACAGATGTGCAAGCAATTTTCCAAATAAGCATTCTCCTGTTTTTTTTTTTTTTTTTTTTTTTTTTTTTGTTGTTGTTGTTGTTTGTTTTTTGTTTGTTTGTTTGTTTGGTAGATACCCAGGAGTCAAATTGCTGGATCATATGGTAGTTATATTTGTAGATCTTTGAGAAATCATCATATTGTTCTTCACAGTGGCTGGACGAATTTACATTCCCACAAGCAGTGTAGGAGAGTTCCCCTATCAACACATCTCCACCAGCACTTATTCCTTATTGTTTTTTAATTTTAGTCATTCTGATTGAGGTGAGGCGGCATATCATTGTGGTTTTGATCTGCATCTCAAATCCTTCATTTTTTGCTATAGAATGTAGAATTCAGTATAATGTTAAATAGTTAAATGATACATATAGTATTTGTCTCTCATTGTCTGGATCATTCAACTTAGCATTATATCTTCTAGGTTCATTCACATTGTGTCAAAGGAGAAGATTTTGTTGTTCTTTATAAATGAATAGTATTTCATTGTGTACACATGCCACAGTTTTTCAACCCATTCATTAATTTTGGGGCACGTAGTTTGATCCCATGTCTTAGCTACTGAAACTAATATTGGGACATTTACATGGATGTGCAAATACATTTGCAACAAACTGATGTCCCGTTCTTTGAGCAAATATCTCAAATTAAGAATGCTGGGTCATATAATAGTTCTGTATTTTGCATTGTTGAAGATCTCGACTGATTTCCAGAGTGGTTGTACTAGTTTACATTCCTACCGGCAGTTTATAAATGTTCTCTTTTCTCTCTCCAGCACTTCTTATTCTTTATTTTATTTTTGTTTGTTTTCATTTTGATTTTGTTTTTATTTTTCATTTGATTTCTGATCATAGCCATTTTGACTGAGCTAATATTTATGGCTTTTATTTCCATTTTCCTTATGATAAGAGATGTTGATTTTTTTCTTCACATTTCTTAGCTATTTGTATGACTTCCTATGAGAGGACAGATGTTCAGATTTCTTCTTTTTCTTTTTTTTGGAGAGGTTTTTGGTATAGGGCACATATGCTCACCAGAAAGGCAGAGAGACAGAAAGCAAGAAATCACCCCTCAGGGGGAATAGTCTAGCCACAGTCCCTTCTCCTCCATTCTCCTCTTGGGATCTTGGGCATGCACGTACAAGTGTCCAGCATGGGTTTAAGCCCCCCCAGTCCAGGACTTGAACAACAGTCAACTACATGGGTGTCCAGCGACATAGCCATTATGGCACCTGCTGGTCCCTATTCTTCTTTTTTTTTTTTATTGAACTTTTAGTTATTTTTATTCGTGAGTGAACTGTTTGAGTTATTTTTGTATTCTGGTTGTAAATTTCTTTTTTAAATTATAGATTGCAAATATTTTCTCCAATTCTGTGGGTTTTCTCTTTATCTTATTTACCGTTTGCTATGCAAAAGCTTTTTATCTCACTGGAATCCCATCTGCCCATTTTTAAATGTTATTTCTGATGATTTAGGAATCTTATTCAAGAAATTTTTGTCTACAGTACTTGAAGTGTTCCTATATTTTTCTAAGTAATGTTATGGTTTAGAGTTTTATATTTAAGTCTTTAATTCATTTCCACTTAACTTTTTAAAATGGTGAGAGATGAGAATCTACTTTTGTTTTTCTGCAGGTGGAAATCCAATTTTCCCAGCATTATTTTTGAAAAGAATATCTTTTCCACACTGGACTGTTTTGTGAACTTTGTAAAAAATCAGTTGTCTGTAGCTGTTAGGTTTTTTTGGGATTCTCTATTCTGTTACATTCTTTTATGAGCCAGATTATGTGTCAGTACCAACCTTTTCATTATTTTGACTTGGCAACATGTTTTGAAATCAGGTAGTTAGATGCCTTCTACTTTACTCTTTTTGCATAGCATTGCTTTGGGGATACTGGATCTTTTTGCATCCAGACAGATTGTATGATCATTTTTTCATGTTCATGTTAAATGTCACTGAGATTGTGATAGAAATATAGAAATAGCATTGAATTTAGAGATCACTTTGTGAAATGCTGACATTTTAATTTGCTATTTTTTTTCAATCCATGAACAAGAGATGGCTTTCTATTTTTTTCTGTGTTCTTTTCAGTTCTTTTGTTTTATTATTTATTTTATTTTATTTGTCATTATTATTATTACTTTAAAATTTGTTTCAGGGCATGTGTGCACACCAGCTGGAGAGAGAAAGTGAAAAAGCATGCTCCTAGGTCAGGGCTCAAACCGGTGTTGGCCATGTGAGTGTCCAGTGCCTTAACCACTATGCCACCTATTGGCCCCCCTTTCAATTCTTTATTTAGTTTTCATAATTTTCATTGTAGACTTTGTTTATTTATTTGGTTCTATTTATTCATAGTTATTTCACTTTTCTGTGGTTATTCTAAGTAGAATTGATTTCTTTATCTGTATGAGTTCATTCATTGTTAGGGCACAAAAGTACTATAGACTTTTTTTTTTTTTTTTTTTTGGAGAGGTTTTTTGCTATAGGGCACGTGCGCTCGCCAGACAGACAGAGAGAGACAGAGAGACAGAAAGCGAGAAATCACCCCCCAGGGGGGATGGTCACGCCGCAATCCCTTCTCCTCCATTCTCCTCTCGGGATCTTGGGCACGCACGCACACGTGTCCGGCGTGAGTTGTAAGCCACCGGGTCCGAGACACGAACCGCGGTCGACTACGTGGGAGTCCAGTGACATAGCCATTACGCTAACTGCTGGTTCCCATGTACTATAGACTTTTGTATGTTGATTTTGTATCCTGCAATTTAAGAAAAAATATTTCTAACATCTAGAACTTCTTTTGGTGATTTTTTTAAAGTTTTTTTATGTGTATAATTACATCATCTACAAATAAGAAATTTAACTTTTTTTTCTTTTTTTTTCCCGTTTGGGTGCCTTCCTTTTTTTTTTTTTTCACTCATCTGACTGCAGTGTCTAGAGCTGCCAGTAGTAGCTCGATTAAGAATGGAGAATGTAAACCTGTTTGTCTTGTTCAAGTTTTCAGAGGAAAGCTTTCAACTTTTTTCCATTTAGTGTGTTGTTAGTTATGGGTTTGTCTTAGATGGCCTTTATTATGTTAAGGACTATATCTTTTATACCTATTTGTTAAGTCTTTATCATGAAAGGATGTTTTTCTAAATTAATTTATATAATTATATGATTTTTGTCTTTCTTTTGTTAATGTGATATATTGCATTTACTGTTTTTCATGTGTTAAACCATCCATGCATTCCTAGGTTAAATCCTACTTGATAATGCTATGTAACCTTTTAAATGTGTTGCTAGATTTGATATGCAAGTATTCTGCTGAGGACTTTTACATCTCTGTTCATCAGGTATTCTGGTCTGTAGTTTTGTTGTCATTGTTATTGTTGTGTCTTAAATTTTGTTGTTGTCATTGCTATTGTTGTGTCTTAAATTTTAGTATCAATGTGATGGTGGCTTCATAGAATCACTTAGGGAGGGTTCCCTCTACTTGGCTCTTTTGGAATAGCTTGAGAAGAATCAATATTAATTATTTTTGAAAGGATTTGTGGAATTCAGCAATGGAGCCTCCTGGATCTGTGCTTTACTTTATTAGGAAATTATTTAATATGGATTTGCTCTTGTCACTTGTTAGCAATCAAGTCACATTTTGTATCTTCCTGGTTCTATCTAGGCATATCATGAGTATCCAGAAATTTATTTATCTCTTCTAGGTTTTCCATCCTATTGGGATGTAGTTATCCATAATAATTCCTAATGATCTTTGGTATGTCTATGATATCATTTTCTCATGATGTCTGTTTTCTCACTCTGATTTTATATATATGGGTCTTCTATTTTTTTCTTAGTTAATCTTGCTAATGGCTTGTCCATTCTGTCTATCCTCTCAAAGAACCAGCCTCTCATTTCTTTGATTTTTTTTTTTTTTGGTATTACTCTATTTTTTTTTTGTTTTATTTTTATGCTGTTAATTTTCTTCTATTAGTTGTAAGTTTAGCTTGTTTTTGCTTTTGTAGCTCTTTGAATTACATCATTAAGTTGCTTATTTCCATCTTTCTATTATTTTCTTGTGAGCACTTTATTATAAATTTTCCTCTTAATACTGTGTTCATTGGGGGCTGGCAGGTGGTGTGGTGGTTAAAGGCTATGGACACCAACATGGCTGACCTCGGTTTAAGTCTCAGACCTGGTGGCTTGATTTCTCACTTTCCCTTTCTCTCTCCCTGTCTCTCTGTAGTCAAATTAAATAACAATAATGATAGTAATAATAACATGAAAATAAATAAATAAATAAATACTTTTTTAGAAAACATACTGATTTCCTTGTGTCTCAAAAGTTGTAGAGTGTAGTGTTTTTGTTACATTTCTTTCAAGAAATTTTAAAATTTCATTCTTAATATTGTCAGCAGTTTCAAATTTTTTAGGAACGTGTTGTTTAGTTTCCACCTAATTGTATATTTTCAAAAGCTTTTTGTTGTTGTTGATTTCAAGTTGTATTGGATAGGTTGCACACAAAAATGGTGCAGTTGTTGGTTGAGTAATTGTAACTCAGAGGATAGCTAGTTGTCATATGTACGTACATGTGTTGGTCATATGAACCTAGTCCCAGAAGAAGGAAGAAGCTGTCCCCTGCAGTGCCTGACTCCATAATCACAAAAATCAGCATAGGTGGTTCGTTTCTGGCAGGTAGGTCAGAGTTGTTGTTGCAGAAAGGTGTTGAGTGCACCTTCTCTCAGAACCAGGGGAGTAGGACTGGAGTTTGGCAGGTCTGCAGCCCAGCTGGAGATGCATTTTTATGACCTTGTGGAGCTAAAAGGAGTCCATCACGGAGCGACATACTGGTCAGCTTCTCCACCTTAGAGGGGAGATCTCTGTGATCCTCTTCTTGCTTATTCTGCTTTTCAGCAAACCTCCACTCACATACAATTCAGAGAGGTACAGAGAAACTTGTGTTTCAGGATGCAACAGAGTCAGGGGGTTGGGGATGAGAGGATAGTTCTGACAGTCAGTCAGGGGGGAATATCCAGATTCCTGAGATGGTGCAGTGTGCCTGGGGTTTGGAAGGGGGAGCTCAGTGTTCTCTCTGGGTTAGTTTTTGCATTTCCCCAAGATGAATCTGAGGCCTGTGTCCAACTGGGTACTTTCCTACAATTGAAAATGCAGGATTATAACATAGAAGCAAGGAGTTGGAGGTGTCATATGTGATTCCAACTCACCTTCCTGTTGTTGGAGGCTTCTGATGGCTCTGACTCTTTTCTGAGTTCAGACCTTTGACTTTTCTTTTTCTTTCTTTCTTTCTTTCTTTCTTTCTTTCTTTCTTTCTTTCTTTCTTTCTTTCTTTCTTTTTTCTCTCACTTGAGACTCAGTACCAAAAGTTTCCTATGGTTCCACTCTGATATTCCATCAGTCTCACAATACCATTTGCTTGAGGTGCAACCATTAATCCAAGTTTTTTGGACTCTCATCCAAGAGAGATGCCACAATGGATAACCCTAGACAGTCATTGTGGCCTCTCCCAATATCCATAGATTTTCAATAGAATTCTACAGGTGGAAAATGTATTGTTGTACATCAATAGATAAATTAGGTCAACATTTTTAATCCCACCTGTAGCCAAGCTTTTATAATATGCTTTATCAAAGAGGGAGAGTATGTTTCTCCACTCTGAGTCAAGTCTTGTGCTGTTCAATGGAAAAGAAGCAATCCTAATGCAATAAGAGACCTGAGGAAGTACCTGTGTATTTCTACTTCTCAAAAAGAACCAGCCACCATCCTATGGACATGCTACAGCAACCCTGTGGAAATACACACGGACAAAACAGAGTTGCATGAAGTAAGGCATTCTAAACTGGACAGTGCCCTGGGCAAATCCACTCTCCTCCCTAAGTAAAATCAAGTAAGGCAAGATTAAGTTCATTTATCCCAATTAAGAGAATTATAAAAATAACTCATAAACTTAAAAAAATAATAAATTTGAGTCCAGATATTACATGGATTAAATGAATAAAATATTTTTAATTCAATAGCTACAGAATATGCTTCACATTTTGTAGAAACTAATTGCTTGGCACTACAAAGGAAGAGGAAAATAAACATCTGTTCACCTATCTTTGTCATGTGTTTAATTTATAACATCTGTCCCTCTTATCTAATATTGATGTTTTGGATATGAATAGTAAAAATCACAAGATACTTGTTCATATTAATCTGTTAATTTTGTTTTAATAGTATACATTCATATGTAAAGTTATCTAGGTAGGTAAATTAGTTTATTTTTATAAGCAAAAATGGTTGAATTAAGAAAAATAAATAAATAACATTTTGAGTTAGTACAAAAATATCTCCTTCCAAAGTCTCCTCTCTCTTTTCTTTTGCCAAATAATATCCACTAGCAACCTCCTTACTTCTAAATTTTCTTTTCACCCTGGTACTTCAATCAAACTGTCAATCAAACCCTTTCTGTTTGTACTTTTGGATTGGTTCTGTGGGTATATATGCCAAGAACAGGAGAGTGTGTACTGCTTATACTTCCTTAACTCTAATGTGTACTAAATGTTCTCAAAACATTAAATTCATTGAATTCTATTGATAAACACAGACATATACACAGGTATATATACCTCTGTAGAAAAATAATTAAGACATTCCTCCAATGCTTGATTTCCCTAATCTGTCTATAGGCATATTTTATTGATGCTTATCATGCCATTTCACTAGATTGAAGTGAAAATAAATTGAAAAATGTTTGAAAGTGATTTTGAAGTCTAAAGGATACAAAAACGATAAAAAATAACCATTATATTGACAACAAACTCTACCTAAAAATCTCTTCAAAGCCATAAATTCTAAGTTAGTTAACGATATGGCTATAGTCATTTGAAATAGATTAAGTAGGAAGTTGAGTTTTTACAGATGTTATGAATAAATTTATGAAACAAATGAGTACAATTTCTTCTAGTAAACTCAGTTACCTTGACTTAGTTTCAATTTCCTTATCTATCACCATTAGCTCAAAAGAGCTATCTAAAGAATAGGAAAAAAAATAATGGAAGATGGTATTTCACAAATGTCAAGTAAATACAATAAAATGCTGTTATGGTGGTAGAAAATTAGGAAAGTACTCTAGCATAGAACCAAAAGTCAAAGTTGTGAGAACTTATATTGAGTTCTGTTCTTGATAGGCATTATAGCCTAAAGAAAATAACTTTTTATCTCCTTCATTCTTCATTATACCCCTTTTTGAAGGTAATGTATCACACAAGAATCTTAGTAACACTAAACTTCTCTAAAAGAATGATAAAGGGGGCTGGCAGGTGACATAATGGTTAAACTGCTGGACTCCCACGTGGTCAACCATGGTTTGAGTCCTAGACCTGGCAGCTTGGTTTCTCACTTTCTTTCTTTCTCCCTCTTTCTCTCTCTCTCTGGTTAATTAAAATTAATTCTTTAGGGAAAAAAAGGATGATAATGTATAGTACAATATAGCATCACCTAAAATAATATTTTAAAGCACTAGGTAAAGAAAAGAGATAGAAATAAAATAAAACATTTTAATTCTAACCAGGTTCTAAAAATTGTTTCCAAAATAAGTCATGACACATTTAATGAATGATGAATGAGATTTGTCTCTGTGTTTACTTAGTTTATTGATTGTCCACGCTGTATAAAGAAATATGTATGAATGGGTCCAGCAGGTGGTGTGGTGATTAAGGGTGCTGGACTCCCATATGGCTGCAGTTCGAGTCCAGACCTCGCAGCTTACTTTCTCGTTTTCTCTCTTTCTTGCTCTTTCTCTCTCTCTCTCACTTCTGTTCCTCATGGGTCAAATTAAAATTATAAATAAATAAATTAAATTAAATTAAATAATTCTTCAGTAAAGAAGTATAAAAACAAGATATATATGAGAAACAATTTTATATAATAAATTATTATTATATTTTTAAAAAATTAATATTTCAGATAGATATTTACACATGCATGAACAGAGAAGTTTATTTTATTGTGTTCATATATGTAAAGTAAAATAAAGTGATTTTTTTCTCTTCCAATAATTCAACATTATCGCTAAAAGAAATACAGAATTTAAAAAAGGACAATGAACTACACAGTTATGAGACAAGTCAGATGGAAAACTCAACTGCTTTATTTGAAGCCACCACTTTTTAAAATTCTAAACTTTTATTCATATTACAGAAACTATTTGAAGGAATTAAGTGACCAAAAATCAAGCAAGCTAAATGAAGTGATCACAAAATAGCTGTTTCATTAACACTTTTATGTTTAATCTTAAATATTTAAATTTGAATTCTAATATCCACTTTTTGTTTTCTTTTTGTTTCTTGTTTTTTTTTTTAAGTACTCATTGTCTCCAGTATTTATTAAAAAGTATTGTGTATTTTCTAGCTTATTATTTCACATTCTTCAATTTGAAATGGAAAGGTGAAATGCCCAGTATTGTTATTGATTAACTCTTACAAGTAACACTTAAGTCTTTGGTAAGCTAATTTTTTTGTTCCAAATATAAAAATCTATCCACTGGCATATTCCAATTCTGTTACTTTTTTTTTTTTTTTGCCATTTATTCAGTTTAAACAGTTTTCTTGGATTGTTATATCTTACTGCTGGTCACTACCAGCTGCAAAAACACTTGCTTCATATGATAATCATAAAAGGAACTAAACTGGTATAGAAATGTGAAATGATATTGTTTCCTTCTCATTCTGATCGCCCATTACTGATTTATTATTTTGAAAAAGCATTAGCACAATATAGCAAGAAACAGCTGCTTAATTTACTTTAATTGTTAGGCAATATCTCATCTTATCTAGATAGAAAATTCAGCAGATTCTTCAGAGCATATGTTTACTCTTTTTCTGGTGCCCACAGAAAACTCTGCTCTATGCTTTACTCTCATAATTCAAAAGTTCTGAAGAATCCTGCCTTGCAAGTAAAAAACACAACCACAGATTTCTCCCCAAACTGGCTTTAGTATTTGTTACATCACATTGTGACAAATGCCTTGGATACAAGCAATTGGAAATATGAAACAATTCCAGGTGACCTTGTAATACTGTTACTTCCAATGTTTGTTCCAATTCAAGATTTAAACAGCAGTAGGGCAAGGTACCTCCATGACGTTGGTCTGCTTCTGTGAATGTGTGTCTGTATCTCAGTCTTTCCTTAGTGAAATAGGAAATTTACTGAGCTTTTAAATTTTCTGAAATAACAGACATTATATTGAAAAATTCAACAAAGGAAAACTCTTCAACATATCATAATGTATTATTATTATTACGCTATATTATTCAATTTATGATTTAATTTCATTTATAAATATCTTATTTTATAAATAAAATAAAATGATTTTTATTTATGTTTATGAATAGCCTTACTATATAATTTTCATTTTTCTTATTGTCTTATTCAGATTTGGTACCTATTTTATGAAATGAGTGTCTAAGAATTATTGCTTTTTATTTTCAGTTCCCCAGAATAATTGGATAAGCTTAGAATAGTCTGTTTCATGAATTTTTTGTAAGAATCATCCTTAAAGCAACTTCTTCTTTGGTGTACACACTTCAAAATACTTATTAAAATAGTTTAATGGCTTTGGAATTGACTGATATTTTCTATTTGTGCTAAAATAGATTTTGGTAAATTATTATTTTATAAATTTATTCATTCTATTTAACTCTTCACGTATATTGGTAGAAATTTATTGATATTCGTGACAACTCAATATCTGTCTCATTTTTTCTCTAGCATCATCAACCTGTGCCAATTTGGCTTTTGATCAACCATGAGATTTTAAAATATTGTTTTCAAAATTCTAGGTAAATTGCATTCCCATAAAAGTTGTAGAAACCACTTACTAGCTCTTTTTTTAATTTTTAATTTATTTTTATTTTAAAACTTATTTTATACATCCACTTACTATATATCACCACTACCATTTGTAAAATGAATTTTCCCAGCATGAATACACTGCACACCAGAGTCCAGTTAAAGATAGTGTCACGTTATCATGAACGAACAATCCTTCAGTTCTGTGTATTTTAAATGTCTCACATCTCTATTTTTCTCATTTCCCTTCTCTCCTTTCCCCACCTCTCGTGCTGCTCCAACACCGCCTTTAGTATCCCCAATCATTCTCCATCCTTCTATATCTACCAATTTTTCAGTTTTTACAGTAGAGACATTAAGTATATATTAAGTAGAGATATACAATGTCTCTTTTTTTTTTTTTTTTTTTTTTTTTTTTTTTGCTGGGGGGAGAGGTTTTTGCTATAGGGTGCTTGTGCTCAACAGACAGAGAGAGACAGAGAGACAGAAACCGAGAAATCACCCCCCAGAGGGGATGGCCACTCCGCAATCCCTTCTCCTCCATTCTCCTCTCGTGATCTTGGACACGCACGCACACGCACCCGGCGTAAGTTTTAAGCCACCAGGTCTGGGACGCGAACCGCGGTCGACTACATGGGAGTCCAGCAATATAGCCATTATGCTAACTGCTGATCCTTACAATGTCTCTTTTTCATACTCTGGCTTTCTTCACTTAGCAGTAAATCTTCCATGTTCTTCCGCTTTCTATCAAATGCCAGGGTCTTGATTTTCATGGCTGAGTAGTATTTCATAGTGTATATGTGACACACTTTTCTTTTTTTCTTTTATTATTTTTCATTAGTTTTTTTATTTCAATTTCTTTTATACATTCAATCACATATGGAGGAGAGTCTGAAGAAGGACACTAAGGAGAAAAATACAGAGGCAAGTCATTTATGAGACAAAGAAAGAAATGGGTTATTATCTATTGAAGAAAACCTGTATTCTCAACTGGACTGCTGAGAAAAGTATACATGTTGGAATATCCTCTCATTAATTCTTAAGAAACGTTTGTTTGGATTTTGACAACAGTGAGTAACATCTGTTAATCCATCTAAGTTTTTGTTTTTGTTTGTCTGTTTGGTTTGGGTTTTTAAGTTGGTTGTTTTGTTTCTTTTTGCCATAAAATATGTGTGGTCACCAGAGAGAGAGAGATAGTGAGATAAGAAAAATGAGAAATCATCCCCTTGAGGGGTCAGAGGATGGCCATATGCAATCCCTCCTCCATTTTCCTCTTGGGATTTTGAACATACATGCAAATCTGCTGGGCATGTTTTTCAAGCCATTGGCTCTGGGACTCAAAACATCCAGTCAGCCATGTGAGATCCAGCAGTCTTAACCAAGCCACCTGGGGGACTCCATCTAGATTTTTAAGTTGCCTTCATTAAGTTTTATAGTTTCTCATATATATACGTATGTGTGTATATATACATATATATATATGTATATGTATATACATATATGCATATATATGTGTATATATATATATATACATATATACATATGTATATACATACATATATATATGTATATATGCATATATATACACACACACATATATATATAAATCAGTCAATCGTGAAAACAAATATGAACATAAACAAGAGAAACAGATGAAGTACAATACAAAAAACCTTCTAAAAACCAAGGAAAAAAAATAGGTAAACTGTATTGTTTGGAGGAAACAGCCTATAAGACCATCCTCACTTCTGAGATCAATTGCAATTTGGGAGGATGCCCAAAATTACTCTCAGGTTTCATAAGCTCCTAGAAGGAATCACAGAAGTCACTAAAATTGGCTTCAACCATGATTATAACTATTATAAGCAGAAAATGTAGCTTAAAATTCCCTAGGAAAGAAACACATGGGCCGAGCCTAAATGTAGCACTTCCATTTACCCTTGCCTTATGGAGTCAAGGTCATGTTATTTTACTGTGTCTTGGCCTGATGATATCATGGAATATCACAACCAGAAAGATTCAACCAACTTTGATGACCAAAGATTTTACTGAGGCTCTAACATATAGGCATGATTGATTGCTAACATGCTATTTTAACTTTTGAGGCCCTCTGTAGGTCAGCAGATAGCGTGTGACTGACTGACATGATCAGAAAGATATTGTTGGTCTTTCTGGAGTGGTCAGCCATACTCTCAGGATACATCACAGACAGCTCCATTTTTTTTTTTTTTCTTGCTATAGGGCTTGTGCGCTCGCCAGATAGACAGAGAGAGACAGAGAGACAGAAAGCGAGATATCACCCCCCAGGGGGGATAGGCCACGCCACAATCCCTTCTCCTCCATTTTCCTCTTGGGATCTTGGGCACACACGCACACGTGCCCGGCATGAGTTTTAAGCCACCGGGTCCGGGATGCAAACCGCAGTTGAGAGACATAGGCATTACACTAACTGCTGGTCCCGACAGCTTCAATTTTAAACTGTATCATTAGACAACACAGTGTCACAAAGCTGCTAGGAAAACGAACACTACTATCAGTAAGTTAAGTACTTATTGGAGCAAATCACATCAAGCTGTTCATACATTATCTATTGATGATTTTGCAATACAATAATGTAGTTAAGGAGCTGAAAGATACCTATCACCCAAAAACTTAAAATATTTACTATCTGTCCTTTTATAGAAATAACTTACCAGTCATTATCTAAGCTAAAATGAAAGCACAACTATGGACTCAAGAGTCTTGGTGGCTAAGGTGGCTGTCATTTAAGTCCCAGAGCCAACAACTTGAAAAACATGTGTATCCTCAAAATCCTGAGAAGAGAATAGAGAAGAAGAAACCAGGTGTGGCTGCCCCTTCTGGGTTTTTTTTTTCTCACTTTCTTTCTTTTCTCTTTCTCTGGTGAGTGTGTGTATTCTATAGCAAGCTATAAAAAAGAAACAAGAAAGAAAGAAAATACAACAGATGAAATGTATGTGATACAGCTGAAGTGGTGTGTAGAGATAAATTTATACTATAAATGCCTGTATTAGAAATGAAGAAAGGTATAAAATCAATACTTAAACCTTTACTCTTAGGACTAAGAAATAGAAAAGAGACACATTTTGCCAAAAGTTACCCCAAAATAATTTTAAAATAATTTTAACAGTTTAAAATCTTTTTAAGTATACAAAGATCCCTTATATAGGACAAAGAAAAAAAATCTATAAACATAGTGTTAGGTTTTTTCAAAATTCAAACATTTACCATACCAAAAATCACATTTAAGTAAATAGAAAAGAAACATACTGAGAAAAATATTGGCAAGTATCTGATAAAGAACTAGTATGTAAATATGAGAATAACCATTGCAACTTAATAACTGAAAGATGTAGAACCAATAAAAAAGTGGGCAACATTCTGAAGAAAATACTGTTTGAAGGAAGATTTAGAATAGCTGCTAAACACATGAAAAAGAACTGTGTCATTTGTTTTCAAAGAAATAAACTCTAAATCCTTCCCGATATTGAATTTCAGACCCATATGAATTGCTATAATAAAATTATGTAGGTTTGCATCCATTTCCATAAAGATGTTGGCAAATTGGACTTATATACATCCCTAATAGTAACGTAAATCGCAAAATCACTGAGGATAAACTTCTGGCAGTTTATTATAATGCTAAATGAGCACTTAGTATGGAATAGCAGTTGTACTTCTTGATGGTTATTAAGGAAACATGTCCATAAAATGATATGTACACAAATAATTACTGAAACTTTATTCAGTTTCCTCAAACTGGAAAAAATCCAAATGTGCATCAGGATGGAAATGCATGGACACAGAATACTAAATATTAGTTAATTGAATATTACTAAACAATAAAGAATATACCATTGATATATGCAAAAAAAGATAGATGGGTTTGACAGTCATTATGTTGAACAAATAAAAGTGGAACATTCCATACAATACTGTAAAATTTCATTTGCCTGAAACTCTAGTAGAAGTAAAACTAATGAATGCATAAAATTCTCTAAAATGTTGTTGCCTCGATTCCTCTCATGGGTGATTGACTGGAAAGCAACATGAAGAATTCTAGAACTGAATGAAAATATTTGACATACTGATAGGAATGTATTTTGTACAGGTGCATGTTTAAAATCATCAAATGTGATCCTTTAAGGTTTGGGCCTTTCATTGAATGAAAATTTTATGTAAATCGAAAGCATTCTACACAAATATGTAACTATAGTAGGTAAGTTGCCTTTCATAGTTGTAGGCTTGCTGTGCACAATCTCAGACAACAGGAACTCAGTTTCTACATCTTCCATCAAACCAGCATTTCCCTGAACCTTGAATCTTCTCCCTGCAATACCTTCTTCCTCTCTTCTGCTTTATTTATCTTCTCCGCTGGTGTCTCAATGCCAGAATACGGTTGTAGTATGTGATATCAAAAGTCTTATCTCTATAATGACATAGAACCCTGTAAAAAATTAGATCATAGTATATTCCTACTAAGTTATAATTTATTATGAGACTTATTTACTTGGTTTGTTTTCTCTATATTCATGGTCATCTGAAAAGCTGAGCTGGAGCATTCCATGTCTTGTCTTAATTGTGTAATCAGTTTCTTCTTACATTGTACTGGAGAGATAAATTCTGTTCAAATAACATTAAAAAGTAACTTAATCTATCAGTTAAGGAAAACAATATTACAAATAGAAATTTATGTCTTAGGTAATTAAACAATTGGCTTATTTTCTCCAATATATTTTGTTATATATATGTATATGTACATATATATGTATATTTCTGGCTTTTTTTTGGAGAGGTTTTTGCTACAGGGCACATGTGCTTGCAAGACAGACAGAGAGAGACAGAGAGACAGAAAGTGAAAAATCACCATTACGCTAACTGCTGGTCCCTATTTCTGGCTTTTTAATATATGTATATGTATATATATATATATATATATATATATATATATATATATATATATTTCTGACTTTTATTTAAAAATAAAAGAAACATTGGTTTTGCATGCACTTACAGACACAAATTTATGTAGATAAAGTCTGTCTAGATCACAAAATGAGTGTAGTTAACAGATATTTATGTGCACCTGACTCAAACTCATTAAGAGTTCCTTTTAGTGATAATTTCTTGGACCTATTTTTATTACTTTTCTCAAATTAAAAAAAAAATCTGTATTTAGGTAAGGAGAGACTTTATTCTAAAGGATTACTGGAATAAGGTGATGGTAGAAATTGTACTGGAGGAGAGGGACAGTAATACAATCCAAACTCCAGCCTTGAAATTTTCAGGTGTTTCAAATGTCAGACAGAGAAGATTTTCTTTTATATGAAGAAGAAAACAAGACTAATCCAATGTGAGGGAATGGATGGGTATGATGGTTAGATAATTAGCCAGGATATCTCTTTGCTGGTGGTCAGTCAGTTCCTTGGTAAGGGCCGAAAGAAGAAATTGTTTTACATTCTGATGACGGCTTAGGCTAGGAGTGGTCAATTTCAGGTGACTGGGGTAGAAGAGAAACTTACCTAAAGGTTAGTAAAGGCAACTTGCAGCTATTTTGCCCAGATGGTCTTAGTGGGAATAAGAACTTCAGCTAATCATTTAAAAGACAAAGAGAGTATCAGGGTCACCCAAATCTGATAACTACAGACTTATTGGTATACCCGAACAGATAGGCAGACTCACTACCTTCCATCCTGGCCTCAGCACCCATCTTCATATCCTTTATCAGACCTCCAGAAATGAATTAGACTGGCTCCCTCCCTTCAAAAGTCCATGCTTGAGATACCTGGTGATGCATAACTGGCTCTTTTCCTCCGGAGACTACTCAGAGCAAGCTGCTAGCATGAGTTCTTCATGTCTTTTGACCTGACTGCTTTGCTGTGCTAAATTTTACACTATGGAATAAAGTCTGACACTGTGGAAAGATATCCACAGTGGACCCCTGGACAAAGGCATCCAGGATTTTATTCCTTCATGCATGACACCTGGTCACTCCACAGTCCCTTCTCCTCCATCTTTCCTGCCTTGCGGGATTTGGAGAATACACACACATTGCACCCAGCGTGTTTCTCAAGCAGTGGGTCTAGAATTCACACCATAAGGTCAGCCCTGTGGGATCCAGCCACCTCAAACACCATGCCATGGGCTGGCCCTTAGCATTGTTACTTTAGGTTACTTTGCCAAGAATCTGTTTGAACCAAAAATATCCAAATAATCACATTAAAATGACTCAAGTTGGTATTTCTTCATAGCAATGTATTATTTTTAATGTAAAATAATGCATTACATAGTTCAAGATTCCTGCTCTTAACCACATTTTTAGGTTTATGGGAGGTCACTCACTTGTACAAGCTTCTTTTTCTTTTCTTTTTTTTTTTTTTTTTTTGAGAGATTTTTTTGCTATAGGGCGCGTGCGCTCGCCAGATAGACAGAGAGAGACATTAGAGACAGAAAGTGAGAAATCACCCCCCAGGGGGGATGGGCACGCCGCAATCCCTTCTCTTCCATTCTCCTCTCGGGATCTTGGGCATGCACGCACACACGCCCGGCGTGAGTTTTGAGCCACCGGGTCCAGAATGCGAACCACAGTTGACTACGTGGGAATCTAGCGACATAGCCATTACGCTAACTGCTGGTCCCCTACAAGCTTCTTGAACCAGACCCTAGAAGACCAGACCCAACCAAAATGGAGTCAGTTGTCCTTAGTGCCTAGTAACCATACTGAACTCTGAAAAGACTGTTTTTTCAGAAATTAGGAGACTCCAGACAACTCAAGTTAGTGTAATAAGGAAATCCTCTCTGCTCTTACACTACAAAGAAAGTAACTAAGAACAACTAATCTGTTTTTTATTCACTGATTTTTGCTTTCTTTAGCTTTTTTCTGCCCATAACGTCAACTCCCTCTGCTCAGCTCATTGAAATATCATTCTATTTTATGGAATGATGTGATGTCAGATTCTAGAATTGCAAATAAAAGCTAATTAAGGTCTTTACATTTGTTGTCATTTTGTCTTTTAACCCTTGTAGTCTTTCCATAAATATATTTGGTCGTTTTTGAAAATAAGGTCAGTTACTGATAGTATAAATGCATTCTGATGTGCAAGCCTGTTTCTGATATGAGAAAAACATAAAGTTATTATGGAACAAATGGGCTTTTTAAAAACTAAGTGATTTCTGATTTTCAAAAGCTAAAATCTAAACTTAATAGAAAATTTTTTCACTTTTCAAAACATCATAAAGGAACACCTTATGTTACCTGTTTGTTACTCCCAAGAGCCAGATCAATATCAATTTTGTCAGAGCAATGCTATCCTATAAGCTACATGGAAAACAGTAAATAACCTTTGAATCTAAATACTAAAAAGATATAACTTATTGATAACCACAACACTCTTTCTAACAGAAAGTGAAGGGAAATATTGACCCTCAACACACTGACAGAAACAACATCAGTTTTTTTAAACCTAAATTAGTCCATTTTCCTAAGAAATCCCAAATAAAGTGATTATTTTAGCAAGCTTAAACTCTCAAAGAAACACGTGGCCAAGTAAATAGATCCCCTTTACACTATTTAAACGTATGTTGAACCACTGATCCCTTAATTTTCAAATAAGTTATCAAAGCATAAGAGAAGGGTATTTTTAGCTTTTAAAACTTTTCTAAATACACTCAATTTAAAAATGGATGACCAAATGCAGTGACATTTTTTCATTACCTATATTTCATATGCTGAAAATGTAACAGTGGAAGGCAATTTAGGAGATAATGATCATAAATTGGAAGGGAATGAAAGAACCAAGAAAATGGACTTAAAAAACGTACGCATCAGCAAGCTCAGGTAACTGGTAGGAAAGAACACATTGACAGAAAATCTATAGCAAAATTGGAAGCTGGCAGTTTCTAAAATGTAATAATAAGGGCAAAGAAATAAACTATACCCATAAAAATAAACTATAAAAGAGTCAGCCAGTAGATGATTTGAATAAGGTGAGAACTTTCTAAGAGGATTAGTGTGGGGAAATCACAAAGATAAGTATGTGAATGTGGTTCAAGAATCTGTGGACAGCATCAAAAAGACCAAAGCCAAAATAAATTGCAGTTTGCACAGGATCTCTAAAAGTAAAAAAGAAAAGGAAAGAAAAATTAAATGATACCGAGGGAGATAGGTAATTATCTACAATAATGGAAAAGGAAGACATGCAATTTAAAAAAGAGCTATATTTTTATAATTTTATTTTATAATTGTATTTTATTAATATGTTTACTCTTCCTCTATGCTGAAATCTTATACAGGATCAGATTTATTAAAAATATCTATAGGAGGCCAGCAGGTGGCGTAATGGTAAGGCACTGGACTCCCATGGTTGGAGCTCTGGACCTGACTGCTTGAAAATTATGTTGGGCATTTGTGCATGTGTGCCCAGAATTCCAGAAGAATGGAGGAGAAGGAATTATGGCATGGCCACCTTCTTGGCAGGTGATTTCTCACTTTCCCTTTCCCTCTCACTGTCTCTCTGTCTCTCTCCAATGAATATACGTGTCCTAAGGGAAAAATCACTGAGTGCATGTGCATGCATACCCAAAATTCTGAGAAGAGAATGGAGGAAAAGGAATTGCAGCAAGGCCATTTCCCTGGAGCTGGGGCTGGGGGGGTGGGGGGGGGGGATGGACCAGATGATGAGTTTTCCCTTTCTTTCTCTCTGTCACTCTCCAGCGAGCACATGTATCCTATGGTAAAAAGCTAAGGGGGAAAAAAAATGTAACAACTGAAGGCAAAATGTTCTCCAACTTCATTGCCACCAATCAAATCTAAGTTCTAGTTACCTCTTCAGCTGTTAAAACAATTGCTGGGGGTACACTGGTATCCCTAACTCTAGTGCTGGCCTGTTCAAATCCCTTCTTTACCCATAAGAATCTCTCCAAACAGATCATTTGAATTATAGCCACATCCTTCTTTTTCTAAATTCATTGCTACTTACATCAAACTAATGTCTGAGCATTCATTTAATATGAACATTCTTTCTTTCTACTCCAGATTTATGGAATAAGAATCTCTGGAGAAAGGGGACCCAGAAACTCATATTTTTAAAGGCTTTGCAAGTGTATCTTAAGCACACAGATATTTGAGAATCTCTGTCTTTGAAACAAATGCAAATACTTCAAAATAATTTACCAGATCTTGTAGCTTCTCTTTTCTTATATTCTACCTCTGATTCATCTATTGTGTTCTAGTTTACTGATTGCTTTCCAAAAATTCCCTGACTTCCATCCCTCCTAACAATCCCTTCTCTTTATTTCATGATTACTCACCTAACAATTAATCAGACAAAAGATATTATCTTCTGGAATACCATCCCTAACCAACAGATTTCACATTTGGCTATACATTAGAATCATCTGGGAACTTAGAAAACTACTATTGCCTGGGTCCTAGAAGGAAACACTGTTACTTATTTGTCTGAGATGAAGCCTGGGCATTGATGTCATTGAGCATTCTCTGGGTTTTTCTGCAGCCAGAATCGACCAACTCAGGTTTGTAGTAAGTTTGACTTTCCTATGCTGCTGCAGTCCTTTAGCGTACTTTATACTCTCCCTGTCGGAACTCTAATCTCATCTTATTGAAATCACCATGTGGTTGTATGCTTTTAAGGATAGGAGCCTTACAACTGTTCTAAAATCTGCTATTTACATGACACTTTGTACAGAGTGACAACTTAGAAGTAACTCTAGAAGTATCTGTTGAGTAATGTACAGAGTAATTTTGCCTAGCCAAGCATTTGACATGTGATTTTGGTTGTCAGGTTTCCACACATTTGTTCTAGGATATGGGACTCCAGGGATAATTGTGGTTCTTTCATTTTATATCTTCTAGAACTGTACGTGCTCAATGAATATTTAAAACATGTTTTTGAAATGATGGATATAATAAATTGGAACACTGTTAAGAATAATTAAAATTATGCAATTTCTTCAGCTAACTTAAATTATATAGAAGTGTCTTTCTGGACAATTATTTGCAGGGTGATTAGCTTTTAATAACTGTATATTTATTACATTTTGTTAAATTGTGACTGGAAAAACTGATTCTTTTTTTTTTTTTTTTTGAGAAGTTTTTACTATAGGGCACGTGTGCTCACTGGAAAGAGAAAGACAGAGAGACAGAAAGCGAGAAATCACCCTCCTCAGAGGGGATGGCCATGCCACAATCCTTTCACCTCCATTCTCCTCTTGGGATCTTGGGCAGGCATGCGCACACACCCGACGTGAGTTTAAGATCCGGGACTCGAAACGTGGTCAACTACATGGGAGTCCAGAGACATAGCTATTACACCAACTGCTGGTCTTGGAAAAACTGATTTTTTAAGTGTAGGGAAGCAATAGAATTATTTGGGAAGGTTTTTGCATACGTAGATTATTGTGTTGCTGAATTCAAGTTTCTAAATGTGGTCCAAAATAACAGAATTTTGAAACAAATAATTGCTTTTCATTATTTTTATTGCCTTTCAACTATGAATTTGCTATTATGACCTAAGATCATATATAGATTTCATTAGCATAAGTTTAGTAACTTGATTTGAACAAAATACAACCTTATTTTAACAGTGATAATTTTTAGTTCACTTATTCTTGATTTAACTTGTCTTCGACTACCTCCATTTCACTTCCTCAATGAATTTTAGAATATTAAAAAAATTACATCATCAAAACTTTCATGTAATAGTTTTCACCCTCAGATCAAGCTTTCACATCTAAAGATATTAGAACTTCATCTTGAAGAGTGGTTAGTTTATTAAAGAAATAAAGATAAGTAGATTCCCATAGAACAAAGACTGGAAGGTATGCAAAAGCATTATATTTTTAGAGAATGTTGAAATGTTCTTGGGACAGGTAACAAATCAGAAATGGCAGAAAATGAGTCTCCAATGACTTCTAGAAAACATAATGTATGGCCATTGTCAGACAATATGATTAGGATTTAGTTTAGGGGAATGTAATCTATGTATACACACATATCTATATCTTTATCTATATATCCGATTTAAGCTAGGTTGGTGAAATAAAAATTTCAGAATATCATGTTCAAAAGACTAATTAATTTTATTAAAGCATAAGTAAATTCAGCTGTGAGTGTTTTAGAATTTAATGACTTCCTGATTCAGAATGAATTCAGCAATAAAAGCTAATTAGAAGGGAAATGAATGCCTAAAATATCCCTCGTGTGCATAAAAGAAAAGTGTAAAGATCATTAATTGAAATTAAAATTTAACAGTATACTAATGCAGCATGACATAAAATTCCATCTGTTATACAGTATCACAATAACAAAAAATACATAGGGAATAGTTCATCTTTCTTAGGCTTTGGATAGTTAATTGCTGGTTAATAAGAATGTATGTATATAAAAAGTAATGTTTGTAGTATCCAATATACAGCAGAGTATAATTTCTTCTTTTCCCTCTCCAAGCCCATCCTTTCAATAAAAGAAATTTAGTTAAGAAAGTGTGACAGACGCCTGCCTTTTTTATAGATAAAAAGAAATAAAGAAAAATGTTAATATCAGAAATTACGTACTCCCAACATAATATGATATATAGACACATATGTATTATATTTATATGCATATACATAAATTTTATGTAAATTATAGATATTAATATTTAAGATACACATAAAATAAAAATATAGCCTAGAAAGAAAGTAAGACAACATTTCTTCAGTGTACAAAATATAGATAATTTAAATTAATGAACATTCTACATTTTTAATGGAAATTCCCACATATTCAAGCTACATAAAATTATCTTTTTTTTTTTTTTTTTTTTTTTTTTTGCCTTTAACATGCAGCCATTTGGACTGTGTGGTTACATATAATACTGAACTGTAGACCAAAGATCATGTATGCATATAAACCATTGGGAGAAAAAGAATATTAATGACAATTAATAAGAAATTGCTACAACTGCTGGCATTACCATAAAATTTTCACATTATAATTATTGAAGAAGAAAAACTCTTAAGCCATATTTATGGACATACTCAAGGTATATATTTAAATATTAGGACATATGAGGGGGCATCTTCAAAGAGTCTATGACAAATTAGTATTATTAAAAAACTGCATGGAATTCAGAAATTTTTGCACCAAAATAATCTCATATTTGGTTCCATTTTCTCGCATAACTTTTCAAGTCCCTTTACATAAATTGTGCCTTCAGAAAACATGGCATGAAGATTAAGGACGAAAGATTTAAAGGAAGAAGGGCACAGCTATAAGAATAAATAGGTTAATTTCAGGATTATTTGTGGCGGCAAACTAAAGAAATAAATATTAAAAAATAAAACCAGGGCCAACAGACTTCATAGTGGTTAGGGTGCTGAATTCCAATATGGCCAATTGAACTTCGTGTCCTGGATCTGGCAGCTTGAAACTCAGGTTGAACGCCTATGTGTGCATGCCCGAAATTCCAGGAAGAGAATGGAGAAGAAATTGGCCATCCCCCCACCCCCAGGGGGCTTTCACTCTCTCACTCTGTCTCTCCAGTAAACACATGCAGCCTATAGCAAAACTCTGTTGGGACCAGCAGTTAGCGTAATGGCTATGTCGCTGGACTCCCACGTAGTCGACCGTGGTTCGAGTCCCGGACCCGGCGGCTTAAACTCACGCCGGGCGCATGTGCGTGCGTGCAAAAGATCCCGAGAGGAGAATAGAGGAGAAGGGATTGCAGCGTGGCCATCCCCCCTGGGGGGTGATTTCCTGCTTTCTATCTCTCTGTCTCTCTCTGTCTGTCTGGCGAGCGCACGCGCCCTATAGCAGAAACCTCTCCAAAAAAAGAAAAAAAAAAAAAAAAAAAAAAAAAAAACTCTGTCAAATAAATAAATAGAATTAAATTTTAAAAAATTAAAAACAAAGCCAAAACTTTAGAAGCCAAGTTAAATTTATACGTCTTTTAAAATTCTGTATGATCCTCAACTGATGCTCTCTTTTGTTTATGATATGATGAGCTATGTGTGACCTGCTCTCCAATCCTACATTTACCCCAAATTCTGACAACTGAGTAACAGTCATCATAATCTATGATTTCTTCATTTTTAATTTTATAAAATTTGTAGCCAATGTTTTTAATGATACTATCAAATTCACTGTATTACAGCTTCTGTGAGGACAGTGCATTAGCCTGTAACACAAAATTAACGATTGCAGGCAGAAACTACCTTGATCTTTTAGTCACCGTTTCCCCCCAAACCTAGCACCGAAGTGCACTTAGGAGTTTAATAAGTGTTCACTAAATGGCTTCTTAAAGTTGACGATAGAAATTAGCTTTGAAAAGGTTTCCTTCAGGGACCAGCAGTTAGCGTAATGGCTATGTCGCTGGACTCCCACGTAGTCAACCGTGGTTTGAGTCCCAGACCCATTGGCTTCGCTGGGTGCCTGTGGTGCGTGCCCAAGATCCCAAGAGGAGAAAGGAAGAGATGGGATTGTGGCATGGCTATCCCCTCCGGGGTATGATTTCTCGCTTTCTGTCTGTCTCTCTTTGTTTTTCTGGCGAACGCACGCTCCCAATAGCAAAAACCGCTAAAAAAAAAAGAGTAAAAAAAAATTTCCTTCATGTGCATTTTATGAATTTTATGTACAGTGGAGCAATTTTAATCTAAATTAGACTTTCTTAACTTTTGACAATATTGTTTATATGACAGTTCAAAATTAATTGTACTGAAATATTTCCTGGGAATGTATTATGGATATGTATCTGATGAATTACACTAAGTCTACACCCTTTGCCCAATGACTTCTACTGCATCTCAGTAAAGAGATGAAATCTGTTTCTCCTTCATTTGCATACGTACGGGGCCACCAACTTGCTTTGGCTATGAGAATGTGTTGGAAGTGACCAGTGTGTATGTTCTGAGCTTCAGTTTCAGAGGTTTATTTATTTTCATTTTTTTGCTCATGTTCCTATACATTAACATGAAGCTAGCATTCTAGAGGAAGCCTAATTACTTTAAATGACCCAGCCAGGTGACAGGCAGTCAACTGACACTCAAATGCCGATATTTGTCATGTAAGGAAGCCCATGTGCAGTCATAACTGCCACAGTGAGTCCAGCCTGAATGATTGACCTACTATTCTTCCATGTGCTAAATAAATATTTATTGTTAAGTCACTTATTTTAGAGTAACTCACCATACAGTATTATTGTATCATTATTACATTGTTATTCTTAAAGTTATTATATTATAGAGTTTTATTATGTAGTATTGTGGTTCTAGATAACTGATAAATTCTACTGCTTACTTTTATTACTCTCTAATAATCTCTTGTCACTAATTGGTTCTTCAGCAATCAAAAGATATGTGTAAGCATGAAATTTATTTAAATGCATGGTAAAAATATTATCAAATAGCATAGTATTCCTGGGGATTTGTAAAAATGCCCTACATTAATCATCCATACTGAAAGTGAGATAATGAGCCACAGGTAGCTGATGGTGTAGAACACTCACATGAAAAAGAAATATATGCTGCTGAGAAACTGTTCATTTTCTTGTTCAAATGGCAGACATTAATTCAACCTTTGGTTTTCACTGCTGGGTTTGGTTTCATTGGAAACAGGTAAGTTCAAATAAAAGTTTTTGTGTATAATGACTATTAAGCATTCCACTAAAATGCTTTCCAAATTTGAACCAGCATGACATGCAGCTCTGTTTTTAGTAAAAACTACTCCAAAAAATTTTGCATGTCAGTGGGTTGCATTAATATTTTTTTTTAATTTCTGCTAGGTTAGTATTTTAAATATTTTTCTAGTAAAATTATTACATTTTTAGTAACAAACTTGTAAAGTACAGAAGGAAGTTCTGAGAGAGAATAGCATCTTAAGAGATTATTCTTTAGCAATAGAAGTTTAAATTGGTTATCAAGAGTAAATAGATTGTCACATACAAAGCCAAATTACATAAAATCTCCTTCTGAAAATGGACTTGTCACTGAAAATAAATGGAACAAAGACACACACACAAAGATAGAGAACCTGGCAAATATACACATTTCACTTAGCTTGGCAATGTTCAGACACCCTTTGTTTGATAGCGAGAGGTGATTGGCAGGGATGTCTATGGTGAGGAAGGTCTCTTCCAGTTGTGAGCAAGGTTTCTTAGCCTCTCCATTAGACTGTCTTGGGGAAAGACAACACCAAGTAAGAACAAAATATCCAGAAACTAATATCAATGTTTTTTATTATGTAGCCACTGGATGACAGGAGGCCATACCAACAGGGCAATGTCACCTGCCTTCAAGTCTTTAACAGACATAGATATACTAGAAAACTTTTCTCTCTCTATTTTAGCTGTGTCAGGTAAAAGAAATTCAAGGAGCTAAACACACACACACACACACACACACACTCCTAATTAAAATTAAAAATAGGCTTTTGGTCAACTTGTTTGCCTTCATGGAAGTCATTAAGTTCATGTATTTTCTGAATAAAGTGGTTGTGGTAGTTGTGATAGGATATTAACAAGTGTTACACAGACAACATTAGTGGGAAAGTCATGTAATAAACACATGTGGAAAAATAGACAATCCAAAGAGGCCCTGTTGCTGTTGGGGTACTAAATTAAAAATGGATCCTATAATGAAAAATATTTGCGAGGTACCAAGAGAGAAGATTCACTGGAGCCTGAAACAAAAGTACATGCCCATAGTTTGAGAACAAAAGGCCCCAGATATACTTTTAAGTGTTCTCTGAGCTTTTCCCCATTTAATTCACATGGCAAACAACTGATGATCTCAAATTCACTGAAAAGAATGAAAACAGTTGATATGCCCAGCCCTTTCTATTACACTTCAATGTGTCCCAGCAACATAGTTTCAGTCCAAATTGGAAGACAAGGAAAAAACAAAAACAAAAAAATCCTTTTTTTCTTTATTTTTATAGGACTTATTAAACTATTAAGTGGTGGGTACTTTTTTTCACAGACAAATCGAAATATTCTGCTACTATGAGACTCCTTCCTTAGGTAATATATTTATTTGTCTTTGTTTGTTTGTTTTAATTCAGAAACCCAATATATACCTCATAATTTCCTTTTTTTTTTTTAAGAGTATTTTTTTTATAAGGTGCATGTGTTCACCAGAAAGATAGAGAGAGACAGAGAGACAGAAAGCGAGAAATCACCCCCCCACCCCCCCGGGAATGGCCACGATGCAATCCCTTCTCCTCCTTTTTCCTCTCAGAATCTTGGGGATGCATGCGCACACATCTGACATAAGCTTAAGTCACCAGGTCCAGGAGTCAAACCTCAGTCAACTACATGGGAGTCCAGCAACATAGCCATTACGCCAACTGCTGGTCCCAGAATGAATATATTTCTATTATGGGATTCTACTCGCATATTGACATGGGCTATAAGTCATTGCTTTGTTTTCTTTTTATTTTTTTTTTTTAATAAGATGTGAAGAAGGAGAGAGAGGGGAAGATAAATAGAAAGAGAGAAAGGGATAGGAATGTTTTTTAACATGGTCTGACCATGATCTAATCCTCCTGCCCCAGCCCCTTAAATATATATGATTGTAAGAGTGTGTATCCCTACCCAGTATATTCAGGTTGACCTGGAACCTAGCCTGTACCTCCTAGACAACTTCTAGCCTCCCAAGTGAGTAGAGTTATACGCTGATCCAGTAATGCCTTCCTATTAGTAATGACACAATTGTCAGATATTGATAATATTTATTAGTTTGTTTTATTCATTAAGTCATTCAAAAGATGATATTAGCATACTTTCTAAACAACAAGTGTGAGAAGCAAGGACAAATATGTTCACTACCTCTTTTTTTAAAAAAAAATAAATTATCGGAGCCAGCAGGTGCCATGGTAGTTAAAAGTGGGTGGCTGAACTTTCACGTGGCTGACTGTGGTTTGAGTCCCAAACCTGGCAGTTTGCTTTCTTGTTGACTGCAGTTGAAGTCCTGAACCAGGGGTATTGCTTTCTCAGTTTCCTTCTCTTGCTGTCTCTCTCTGGTTAACTTCAAAAAAAATAAAATATAAAACAATGACAATGAATAAAAGTTAAATTAAAACAAATAATTATCTAAATTTATCTATTATTATTATTATTCAGTTTGACCAGAGAGAGACAGAGAGAGGGAGACTGAAAAAAGCATGCTGTCAGGTCCACAACTCAAACCACAGTCAGCCATGTGGGAGTCCAGCGCCTTAACCACTGCACCACCTGGCAGTCCCCAATATTTCAAAAGGAAAATCAAAGTAAGAATTTGTAACCTTAGCCAGCCAAATTATATTCAAGGGAAAAAAAGAAAATGGGAAGGAATAAAAGAATAAGCAAGCATATTTACAAAACTAGAAGAAAATTTAAATCTACTATTAGAAAATTTAAATCTACTAACTGAAGAAAAACCTGAATATATTCACATACAAGAATATATTAGCATGCTTGTATATATTTGAAGGATATTCAAAAGTTTATGAACTATGCTTTGTTAATGGTTTGTCCTATAAGGGTTCATGTGTTGTAATTTTGTCCCTAATGTAATTGTATTGGAGGGGTGTAGAGCATAGGGGTATGATACATTTAAAAGGAGATTTGTCTTCAATGTGGGTGGGCACTGAGGCACACTAGATTGTCTTGTGAGTCAGTGGAATGAGAAAGGAAGAGTCAGCTTCAATGTGTATGGTCACACACAGGAAGTGAAAAAGTGTTTCTTCTCTCTCTCTCTCCCTATCTCTTTCTCATGGCTGCTGACTTGACTGTTTCTCTTGACCATCTTGTGACTTAGTACCAGAAACTAGCCAGTCCCTAGCTTTGGGACATTTCAGCAAGCTCTACTCCTTCTTTTTCTCTTTTTTTTTTTTTTTTTTTTTTTTTTTTGCTTGAGCAGTCAGTGGAGAGATACAGACATAGAGGGAAAGGAGAAAGCAACTCCATGGAAAATGGTCACACCACAATAATTTCTCATCCATTTCCTTCTCCTTTGGGGACTTTGGACAGATGTGCATGTGCACTCCATGTGTTTCTCAAGCTGCCACATCTGGAACTCAAACTGCTTGGCCATGTGAAATCCAGTTCTCTTAACTATACAACTATGAAGCCTGAAGTCTTTATAAATCACCAAGTCTGAGGTATTTTTTTCTAACACAATACTAACAGACTAATATATGTTTATTATTATTATTATTATTATTATTATTTTTTTGGAGAGGTTTTTTGCTATAGGGCGCGTGCCCTCGCCAGACAGACAGAGACATAGAGACAGAAAGCGAGAAATCACCACCCCTAGGGGATGGTCACGCCACAATCCCTTCTCCTCCATTCTCCTCTTGGGATCTTGGGCACGCACGCACACGTGCCTGGCGTGAGTTTTAAGCCACCGGGTCTGGGACGCAAACTGTGGTCGACTACCTGGGAGTCCAGTGACATAGCCATTACGCTAACAGCTGGTTCTCTGTTTATTTTTTTTTAAAAAAGTATTGTTTAAAAACATTTTGCAAAAAAACACACTTGAAGTTGAATTTCATTCTTTCATAAACTTTTTTTTTTTTTTTTTTTTTTTTTTGGAGAGGTTTTTTTCTACAGGGCGCGTGCGCTCGCCAGACAGACAGAGCAGACAGAGAGACAGAAAGCGAGAAATCACCCCCCAGGGGGGAGGGCCACGCTGCAATCCCTTCTCCTCCAATCTCCTCTGGGGATCTTGGGCACGCACACACACACGCCCAGCGTGAGTTTTAAGCCACCGGGTCTGGGACGCGAACCTCTGTCGACTACGTGGGAGTCTAGCAACATAGCCATTACGCTAACTGCTGGTTCCTCTTTCATAAACTTTTTAAACTCCTTGTATTTATAATGATTAACATTTAATTTAAAAAGATGAGTTTAAATCATAAGCAATGAAAACTCTAAAATTAATGTATTGAATACTTCTGAAAAACAATGTTTAACACTTCTTGTATGTTTCTCATGTTAGTGATTTTAAGATTAACTGGTTACAAACCCTAGGAGCATAAAATAAGTTGAACAAATTTATTTAAGATTTTCCATCTGGGGGCCAGCAGGTGGCATGGTGGTTAAGAGTGCTGGACTCCCACATGGCCGACTGCAGTTCAAGTCCTAGACCTAGGTGATTGCTTTCTCAGTTTCTCTCTTTCTCTGTCCCTCTCTGGTCAAATTAAAATAAATAAAATTAATTAATTAATTAATGAAACAAAATAATTATTTTAAAAATAGATTTTCCATTGAAAAATGTTCAGAAAACTAAATTGACTGGCTCAGTCCTAATTGTGTTGAATGTCAATGCGTCACCTCACATAAGCTGATTGGATTCCTTGATGATTAGAAATGACTAAAATGAAAAGATGCTTACAAACTTTTACATTAGACTAATAATTTAAAGCTATTCAAGGGGATTTACAAAACTTATGAATTTATTTCAGTTCCAATAAATGAAATTTCTGCATTCTGAAGATTCTTCAAGTTCTAAAAGTGATTTCTCATAAAATAAATGTCATAAATGAGTAATAAAGGGGGAAGAAAAGTTTAAGAGAGAAAGAAAAATCCAGTACAACGTAAGACTACAGCAAAGGTTTTTGAGGATCACCAGGGTTCCAATACAGCTCAACTCTATATTACTTAAAAGATACAAAATTTTATAATCATTCTTAACTTCATTTTCTTAATTGAGAGATTCTTATCTCCTGGAATCATGTAATTACTAATTAGATACTAAGTGAATTAATAATCATGGGATTATTAATAAGATATTAAGTGAAATTTGTATTTAGCACTAGGTCTCAAAAATTGTAAGTGTATAGTAGATATTTACTTCTATTATTGAGAAATAAGTTGATTTATTAATCTATTCCTTCATTCATTTACTTTTCAAATGGAATTTGTTGAATGTGGACCACCTATGATGTGCAAATCACTATTTTAGGTGCTAGAGGAACAGAATAATTATTGAAGTTTCTTTAAAAGCGAAACCTTAAAATTGATAAATAGAAATAAATCTCATTTAATCTTGAAATAAATGAGAGAAAGCTTTTGTTTATTCTGGTAAAGTTACTCAGATATTTTATGTTCAAAATCTTTAAAGTAATAAAATGTGTTGAATTTTATTATGTTTCTTTGTTAGGTATTTTTATGTACCAGTAGCAATTAGTAACAGTATTAATTTCTTTGGCTATAATGGGCTTTATTATATTAGTAATTTCAAATGCTGATGGATTAGAAAAGTCATGAAAGTATTTACAAATACTGCTATTACAATATTCTTAAAAATAATTACCTCCTTTTATTATACTATCTATTGCCAGCTGATTTAAGTCACCATAATCCACATTCAACATCGTATGTACATGTAATTGCATTTCATCAATTCTTATGAATTACTAATTTAGTACAAAGTCTCAAAATTAGGCATTGTAGGAGACACAGGAGTTATATAAAATATTTTCCTTTTCATTTACTATTTAAGCATCTAATTAAACATAATTATGCTGTGAATTTGAGCCTCAAAACTTTTTGTCACTGAATTTACTTGTTTGCTTGATTTTTCTTTCTTTTCTTTTTTGGAGAGGTTTTTGCTGTAGGGCACGTGCGCTGGCCAGAAAGAGAGAGTCAGAGAGATAGAAAGGGAGAAATCACCTCCCAGGGGGGATGGTGACACTGCAATCCCTTCTCTTCCATTCTCCTCTTGGGATCTTGGGCACGCACGCACACATGCCTGGCATGAGTTTAAGCCACCAGGTCCGGGACTTGAACTACTGTCGGCTATATGGGAGTCCAGCGACATAGTCATTATGCTTACTGCTGGTCCCTTTGCTTGATTTTACTATATTTTTTCTTTTTACTTATTTGCATTTATTCTATAGTTCTATAATCTATAATTTTGGAGAGTGATAGTTTGTGAGGAAATTAGAATATTGGCCAGTCATAAGTGATGGCTCTTCCATACCCTTCCTCACACTTCTGTTTTAACATAATGTCAAAGTTTCAGAATATTATACTTGGACTTTATACTTCCAGTTATTTCACCCTTTCCAATTTCTTTAACTGAATTATCAGTGGTGCTCTTCCTAGGCTCTCCAAACTCATCAAATTTCCTTAATAAGATCCACTCATTCTCACCACTTCCTGTTTATGTTATAGCATAGTCCTCTCACTCATCCAGTCTCCAACCATCTTTGGTCTTCACTCCATCCTTCACTTGGTTCATTTTACTTTATTCTCAGAAGCTCTTTACACCTTAAAAAGTCAATGACAACACCCACATTTGAACTCAGTTCTTGATTGAACAGTTGGCGATAACTGAATAGTGGACTTGTCAGTTAGGTCTTCCTACTTGAAACCGTTACACTTACAGAGGCCTGAAGAAGGTGCTTTTTATATTGAAGGATCACTTTCTTTCTCTCTGTCTGTCTGTCTCTCTCTGGCAATCAATCGTGCCCTCTGGCAAACAAACAAACCAATCCAAAAGAAAGCAAAAAACACCTTCTGAGTAGTAATGAATGGTTTCTCATTGATTAGCAAATTTTAAACAGATTTTTCAGGTCAAGATTCATGATCTTTCTCCTTAAGATCCGATCTGTGTTTCTAAGAATTCCTTCGACTTTATCAAAAAATCAACACTGTGGGAAAACTTAACTATTTGTATCTTTTCTTTACCAAAACATGGCATGGATCTTGACCTATAATCTTTACCTATGAAAATCTGATTTAGGCCCATCTCACCTGAAACAGATTCTATGCATCCATTCTCTGTTCCTCTGTTCACCTGTAGGTCTAATTACTCTGAACTTCAATCTATACAAACACTACTACATCTTTGACTTTATAGTGATATGATAGTCACTTGTGTATTTACCTAAGAGTTTGTAATTATTTTTTCTCCTTTATTTCTGTATCTCTCATTTTAATTCTTTAGGCAACACTCATTTTATTCCAATAAGTACCTACTACTATGCTTAAGTGGAATTTTTTTCTACATGCAATTATAAGATTTTAGTCAAATGATTCTTAACTCATTAAACAACATACTAAAAGCAGATATTTGATATTGTAGGGCATCTTTCAGGTTTTGTTTTTCTCTGTACAGCTCAAAAATCTGTTAGTGTAAAAGCATGGAGGAAGAGGAACAAGGATTAAAGCTGCTATTGACCTGACTCCTAACCCAGGCTTTGCCCCTATGTTACAAGATTGAGGCCAAGGGTCAGCAGTAGAAAAATGACAGTGTCCAAATGCGCACAAAAAGGGTCAGTGTCAGGGTCTAAGGTAATACCATCGAGTGATCCAAGAAAGCCAACAAAGCAAGTCCTGGAGTGCATAAGATATACTTGCTCACAAAGACAGAGCCCAGCTCAGGGTTCTGTTCTGTCGTTTAGACAGTAGACACTAGTTGTTACATTTGAAGCCTCAGCCATTTCAAAAATCAAGTATACTAGATGAGTGAGCTGATCCAGGATGAAGACAACAGAAAAGTCTAGGTATACATATGAAGTCATATTGAAAAGATAAACTAGAGACTTTAAGTATGGGAACTGACTTACCTGGACAGTGGGCATTGACGTTAAACTGTATATTACATAAAACCTCATTTCTACTGCAAAACTTTTTCCCAAAAGGTTTATTTAGTAACAATCTATACTGGATTAGAAGAGGCTTTATACTTCCTGCTTTTATCAAAATTGGCTCAGGAATTAGGACAAATCTGAGCTAGAGGTTAGAAAAACTGAAATAGTGAGAATTTCGTGGAGGATGCTAGCCCTAGTGCTTCTTTATGCATTTCCTTCTAGTTGTTTAATAAATTCATGCTGAGTAAATATTACATTGTACTCTCTTACTATTCAGCTTTTCCTTCTCAGATTTTTGTTTAGGTCATTTGTTTCTTCAATATTTTTGTTTTCAAAAGTTTTATTTTAAAAATCTTATTTTTAAACAGATAGTATAATGATTACATCATTGGACTCCCACTTAGTCAGTTGTCGTCCAAGTCCAGGACCCAGCGACTTCAAATTCAAGTCAGCCACATGTGTTTTTTGTCTGCCCAAAATCCCATGAGGAGACTGGACAAAAAGAGATTGCAGCATGGCCATCCCCCCGGTCTGTGATTTCTCACTTTCTGTTTGCCTGTCTCTCCAACAAGCACATGCACCCAATAGCGAAAATATCTCAAAAAATTCTTATTTTTTTCCTCTGGATCTACATATTAAAACACACACACACACACACACACACACTCACACACACACAGCTTACACCCTTCCTTATCCACAGTTTTGCTCCTAGCAGTTTCAGCATCCTTGATCAACTGAGGTTGGAAAGTAAATGAGTGCAATACAATTAAGTATCTTGAGAGAGAGAAAGAAATCACATTCATATAGTTATTATAACAGCATGCTATTCTTATTATTTTATTATTATTTACTGCTATAAATCACTATGTCTAATTTATAAAATGAACTTTATTATAGGTAGGTATGTATAGGAAAATAACTAGCATAAGTACAGGCTTTGGCACTATCTGTGATTTTTTTTTTTTTTTTTTTTTTTGGAGAGGTTTTGCTATAGGGCGCATGCGCTCGCCAGACAGAGAGAGAGAGAGAGAGAGAGAGAGACAGAGAGACAGAAAGCAGGAAATCACCCCCAGGGGGGATGGCCACACCACAATCCCTTCTCTTCCATTCTCTTCTCGGGATCTTGGGCACGCACGCCCATGCGCCCGGTGTGAGTTTAAGCCACTGGGTCCGGGACACAAACCGCGGTTGTCCACGTGGGAGTCCAGCGACATAGCCATTACGCTAACTGCTGGTCCCGTCACTATCTGTGATTTTTAAATCACAGATATTGGGGAGCTATTGTGATTGACAGGCTTTCCTGATTTTCAGTAAACTTAAAACGATTGGTTAGTGTGAACAGGGGACCAAAATAATTTTCTTTCAAATGTGTATGTCTTATTGACCATGAATTTTCTTCAAGAACAAGGAGATCCCAACATTTATACTCAATTCCTTAAAAATATGTGTATAGGGACTAGCAGTTGTTGTAATGGCTATGTCGCTGGACTCCCATGTAGTTGACCACGGTTCGAGTCCAGGAACCAGTGGCTTAAATTCACACTGGGCATGTGTGTGCAGTACCCAAGATCCTGAGAGGAGAATGGAGGAGAAGGGATTGCGGCGTGGCCGTTCCCCCCAGGGGCAGGGGTGGGGGGGTGGGCTGATTTCTCACTTTCTGTCTGTTTTTCTGTCTTTCTGGTGAGTGCACAGGCCATATAACAAAAACCTCTCAAAAATATGTGCATAAATGATAGTTTTTTTCTTCTTCTTTTAATTGATAGAGGGCACATGCATCTGCAATAGAAAACAGAGAGAAAAAGAGGGAGAAATCATCACTCAATGAGACATGGTCACAACAATTCCTTCTCCTCCAATTTTCCATCTTGTTGTGTTATTACCATGATCCTGCTTCCTGTGTTTTCAAGCCACGTGGGCCATGATTGGTGATGAGGTATCTGGCTCCCTTTACTGCTCCCAGGACCCAGTGCTTTATGTTTGTTTGCGGTTTTTGTTTTGTTTTGTTTTGTTTTGTTTTTTTGTGACAAAAACATTGAGAATAAAAGATTTTTGTTCTGGTGAGACATTGCTATTCTTCTTTCACTTAGCGGACCTCTTTATTATTTTTTCTTTAAGGTTTTTACCTTAGGGTGTGTACTTGCAAGAGAGAGAGTGAAAGGGAAAGTGAGAAATCATCCTCCAGAGGAGATGGCTATGCTACAATCCTTTCTCCTCCATTCTACTCCTAGGATTTTGGGGCATGGTGGCATGAGTTTCAAGATACCAGGTTCAGGACCTGAACTGCAGTCGACCACATGGGAGTCTGGCACCGTAACCACCATGCCACCTGCAGGCCCTGGCCTCTACTTTTAAGGAACATGACATTGGTAGCTTTGATTCCATTCAGAGAACCAAGGAGCAATAAACCTAAGGCAGCGTTCAGATATGCTACAGCTGCCCTTGACTTACACAGATACCAGATGTGGAGCATGTAAGTCTGACCAAACAAATATGAAATTTAAGGCAAATATATAGTAAATGGAAATGTAAATACACTAGTAAAGGTAAATGCACTAGTAGTATGATTGTCCAGGAACTTTTAGCACACACTCACACTAAGACACGTGATTCAGAACACAAAAAACATGGTTCTGTTGGATATTTGTTTTATTTACTTATTTATTTATTTACTGGAGAGGTTTTTGCTATAGGGCACATGCACTCGCCAGAAAGACATAGAAACAGAAAGCAAGAAATCACCCCCCAAGGGGGATGGCCACGTTGTAATCCCTTCTCCTCCTTTCTCCTCTCAGGATCTTGGGCACGCACACACACAGTGCCCGGGTGAGTTTAAGCCACCAGGTCTGCAACTCGAACTGCGGTCAACTACGTGGGAGTCCAGCAACATAGCCATTATGCTAACTGCTGGTCCCTGGATGTTTATTTTATAAATTTAGTAAAACTATGATTCTGTGGATCAAGGAAAATAATACATTGTGTGTGCGTGTGTGCGTGTGTGTGTATTCTGGGTTAGAAAACCTCTTGTTTAAAAAAGCCATTAGAGGGACCAACAGTTAGTGAAATGTCTATGTCGCTGGACTCCCACGTAGTCGACCGTGGTTCAAGTCCCGGACCCGGTGGCTTAAACTCACGCCGGGCGGTGTGCGTGCGTGCCCAAGATCCCGAGAGGAGAATGGTGGAGAAGGGATCGCGGCATGGCCATCCCCCCTGGGGGGTGATTTCTCGCTTTCTGTCTCTCTGTCTCTCTCTGTCTGTCTGGCAAGCACACGCACCCTATAGTGAAAACCTCTCCAAAAAAAAAAAAAAAAAAAAAGCCATTAGAATAGAATACATGTTCAATACAAATTTTACTGAAATTAGAATTAGTTTATAAAATAGATTATTTTGGGTTGTCGAAAAAGTTGTGATGTATTTTTTTCTACATTTTTCTATGCAAAAATGCATCATGACTTTCTAACAGCCCACTATCTCACACTGACAACAACAGAATTCTTGAGTCATCCCTGTAGCCTAGTGGTTAAAGGAACTAAAACCTGTTTGGCTAAACAGGGTTTAAATCCCAGCCCCAGAGGATTGAAAACTGTGCAGCGTGTGTATGTGTGTGTGTGTGTGTGTGTGTGTGTGTGCGCATGCACTCCAAATCCTGATGAGATGGTGAAATGGAAGAGAAGTTAGTGAAGCAAGGACAAGTCCCATCAATGATTGCTTTCTCCTTCTCGCTCTCTTTCTCTCTGCTGAGCATGTGCTTTCTGGCAGTTACAGAATAATAGCACTCATATTCTTTCACATGATATATTTTCTTCTTTCCTTAGAAGAAATTACTAAATGTACTTAACTGTGTACATTTTTGTTTTAGGTAGTGCTTCCCAAGTATGAATGTGTAAAAAATTACAAAATATCTTATGATTTCATTTCTTAGAAATTGATTAGTCAGTCCCCGTCTTGGGACATACATTAATAATTTAATATTTGTGGGGTCCAACAGTTGGTGTAACGGTTATGCAGCTGGATTTCCATATCGTTGACGGTGGTTTGAGTCCCAGACCCGGTGGCTTAAACTCACACCAGGTGCGTGTGTGTGTGTGTGTGTGTGTGTGCCCAAGATATCAAGAGGTGAATGGATGAGAAGGGATTGTGGCGTAGCCATCTCCCCTGGGGGGGGGGGGGTGATTTCTCCCTTTCTGTCTCTCTCTGTCCTTCTGGTGAGCGCACGTTCCCTATAGCGAAAACCTCTCCAAAATAATAATAATAATAAAAAGAATTTAGTATTTGTGATATCATCACAGCACTCTCTTCTTCCAGAACAGAACTGTAAACGAGAGTTAACAGAGAAAATTCAGGCTGCCACATACTTTTTTAATAAAGTTCTATTACAGCACAGGTACGTTCATTCATTTATGTATTGTCTATACACTCTTTAATGGTAGAATTGAGTAGTCATGATAGAAATCATTCTTTCCATAAGCCTAAAATACTTATTATCTAGCCCTTTACAGTAAAAATATTTTCCAATTATTGCTCTAGAGAGATCAATTTTGAAAATAATTTTTAATTCGAATTTATAAACACATATAGTGTTCTTAAACAATTTACTAAAAATCTTAATTACCTTGCAACGGTTATATTATTTCTATTATATTACATAATTGACCAAAATTTTACAAGGTGAGTGTTAAAAATTTTTCAAAGTGCTTGGGAAAAAAAAATAAAACCCTAGAGCACATATATAATTCAAGTATCACCTTGTGACAGAAATATTCTCTTTGAAGTTGGTTATAAATGTTGCTAGCATTTTAAATGACTTAGAATGTGCAATTTTAAAAATATAATCACTCAATTGATGGCATTTGATATGGTACAGTTTATATTTTATTACGTCAATAATAGATTTTTATTTAAAGTTTCTTTTTTGCTTTTTATTTAAATTTTAAGAATTGTATTATAGAGGTATTGCAAGAAATGTATTATAAAGGTATTGCATTGTTTTTAAAATTATTTATTTAGTTAGTTTAACTTGTTGTTGTTGTTATTATGATTATTTAATTTGACCAAAGAGAAACAGAGAGAGAGAAAGAGGAAGTGAGAAAGCAAACCACCAGGTCTAGGACTCAAACCATAGTCGGCCATGTGGGAGTCCAGCATCCCACCTGCCAATCCCTAAGGCTATTGTATGCTATGGCACAGAAACCACTGAATGTCATGGCTTTTAAAATTACAGAATATTTTGAAGCATAGATAAATAATATTATTTTAAAATTATTGTCATTTGAGTTTCTATGGTTTGCAATTAATTATTGATTGCCTGTATTTTGATTTGCTTTATTTATTTTGGGGGAATATTAAATATATATGAAAATAATATATGATTTTTTATTCTCATTATACTTTCTCAGAAATGGCATGTGCACTCTCTATCTGGTTACAAATACTATTTTATGGTCACCAGCTTCTGCTGAAATCTGTACTTGTTCATTGTGAGCTGTTACTTAGAGGATGTTTTCTGCTACTACTTTAATGCTGATGCTAAGGTTAGGTTTAAGTGGCTACCAAGGTAGAACCTGTATTCTTGGTAGATAACCTTCCAAATCTATTGATAAAGGTGTGATAAGATGCATTCAAAAGTGAAGAGATGATTCCGATGATTATCACTAGAATTGTTACCATTTCTCCTTATTCTGTTTAATTAGAAATTTGTACTAAGAAAACTAGGAGCTCATTTTATACCGGCATAATTCAGTGATGTGAGAGATAAAATCATTATTACTAACCTACTAGCTAAGTATTGATTGATCATTGAGTTGTTAAAAGTCAATAAGTAAGGTAAAATTTATAAAATAGATAATTACATAAAATGACTAATAAAAATGTTCAAAAATAATTTTAATATTTGGAATAATTTTTGAAGTAATTATTTATCTGAGTCTGAAATGAAGCAAACAAGGAATATAAAAAAGGAAAAGGACAAGTTTCTCAACTATAGCTTCTGTGATGAAAACTCCCAAGTCCTGATTTCGAGATTCCATGGAAACTTGAATATTACACAGTTGCCAAGGATAAGATCTAAGTAATTATCATCTTTCATGTTGCCAGTACTATGCATAGTTCTTGCCAAGTAGGAGAGAGAGGGGGAAGGATTGCAATTTACTGATCCATTTTAGTTGGACTTTATCATTCTTTTCATGTGTTATTACTTAAATACTTCATTGGAATCTCAAATTCATTTTTTTCTAAAAGGAATGTCATATTCCACCTATCCCCTGTCTTCTATTACTCTGTGTTTTCACTAGATTGTTTTTAAATTATGAATTTCAGACAGTATAGAGACTAGAGCAATGAATTCCAAAATGCCCATCACCTAAATTCAACAAGCCTTGCTTTGTCTGTCTTGTTTTCCCTGTCCCTTTCCTCTCTTTTGCTAAATTGTTTTCTAGCCAATCACAAGATTTATGTCATGCTATTTCATTTTATATATTGTACTTCAGTATCCATCTCTTAAATGTGTGGATATGTTTTAAAAAGCATGATTACATTTAGATACTTTTTATCGTTATTTTTAAAATCCCACATGGTGCAATGCACTCACCAGAGAGAGGGTCGGGAAGAAAATACACTCTACCCGGGACCAGTAGTTGGTGTAATGGCTATGTCATTGAACGCTCACGTAGTCAACTGCAGTTTGAGTCCTGGACTGGGTGGCTTAAACTCATGTCCGGCACATGCGTGTGCGAACCCAAGATCCCGAGAGGAGAATGGAGGAGAATGGATTGTGGTATGGCCATCTCCCCTGGGAGGTGGGGAGATGATTTCTCACTTTCTGTCTCTCTCTTTCTTGCTGGCAAGTACATGCACCCTAGGGCAAAAACCTCACCAAAAATAATAATAATAATAATAATAATAATAATAATAATGAAAATACACTCTACCACAATCCCTTCTCTCCATTTCTCCATCCCCTCAGAACCAGGAGCATACGCCCACATGAGCCCAGTGTATTTTTCAAGCCACCAGAACCAGAATTCAAACCACAGTCGTTCATGTGAGATCTGGCTCCCTTAACCACCAGACTATGGGGCCAGCCTAAGATTTGAGTTCTAATAGAAAAAATAATTCATAAGAGATTAGACTTTGAATTGTATTACATCAGGGAGACACAATGTCTGTCTGTTCCACATTTGGCTATGTTAGAGTTGATCAGTGAGATTAGGTGGTGACATTTATTTTTGCCCCATGTAAAATTCCCCATTCATCTCTCACCTATTAGTTTCATCCATGGATGAGCATTGCTCAATCTATAATTGTATTAGTGGTTGAAAAGTGTTGACATTTTACTTTTATTAACTTTCAGTATTCATGAGTTGGCACGTCTTTATAAGTAAATACTCATCAAGTGGGCCTATTTAGTTGCCTTGAAATATGGTTATACTATAAAGAAAATACTAATGTTAAATTTTTTCCATTTGCTCAGAAATTTTACTATATGTAGTTATTTCTGTAGTAACAATGATGTTCATCAAGTTCATTTTTAAAATTTATTTTACTTTTATGTATGTATTAACATAATCCCATGAATTTATCAAATTATATATATTTGACATTTATGATTGGAAATTATGTTTACAAAGGCATAGAATTGGTGTGTTTCTTTGACATTTTGCTTCCAGTGCCATGTAAGTGCTTTAAAATTTTTATTAAATGAGTGAATAAATTAAGACACTTCTGCTATGGTTATAGTATAGCTTTACTAATTCAATATTAGACAGATAAAATAGTCACTATTTCCCAGTGTAAAAATACACAACTTTGCATATCCATTCCTATACTTTCTGCTCAAAATATTAAATCTGTATGTTTTTATGTTGTCATTACCCCAAATTAGTATTTATCTACTGAGAGGATGTTTCTGTGTGTCAGCTTCCAATAAAGAATAATGTTATATATTGCGCAGAGAACTTAGACTTCCCTATATTTGATGGTCTGAGAAAATATATCCTTTGGCTTTGAGTATTTTAAAAAATATAAAGCTTCAATTTAAACCTTAAAGATATAAACACAAGGTCATCATGACCAAAAATTATGTTTTCTTGTACCAGTTTTTCACATTTAGGGCTCGTCCTTAATCTTATTTTACTACTCTAACAATCTGTTACTGAGCTTGATTTTTTCAAGGCAAAATGCGACTGTCTTTGCAAACTAAATAATAGCATAATGAATGAGATTTTTAGAAAAACAAAACAATAAATATAATTATATTCAAAGAAGCCAAGGAATTCAATGGTACAACATATTCCTTATTTGTTGAATAGAAAATATTTACGTGAATCTAAGTAAAATAAGCAACTTTGCCCCTAATTAGGAGGGTTGAACTATAACCTGAAAAGCACTACCCAGTTCTAATAAAATCTAGTACAATACATCGCTAATAATCCACCCTAGTACCAATTATAATGTACCATTTATATAATTTAAATGGAAAAAAATCTCTTAAAATATATTTGTCATTGTTACTGGTAAAAAAAATCCAATGATGTGTAAAATTTAGAAAAACTTATACTTGGTCATTTTAAATTTTCTCAAAGTTTCCATGTTAATGATGGTTGTGAATGATTTTCACCTTTTTATAAACTGTTACTTATAACTTGGATAGTCTATGTGCATCTACATTATCTACAGTATTCATCACATACATAGTGCAGGCCAATCATAGAGGAAAGCACTGTAGCATAACTAAAGATTGCACCTCCTGTGAGAGTCTAGATCTCTTGCCTTTCTTTTTATTTTATTTTTATTAAGAGAGAGATTTTTGTTATTGGGCCTATGTGCTCACTACAAACACAGAAAGAGACCGAGAGAGAAAAATCATCCTCCAGGGGGGATGACTACACTGCAATTCCTTCTCCTCCATTCTCCTGTTGGGATTTTGGGCACATGCACATGTGCCTGGCATGAGTTTCAAGTTGCCAGACCCTGGATTCTAACCATGGTCAGCCACGTGGTAGTCCAGCACCACAATCACTACGCCACCTGCTGGCCACACCTTCCTTGTATTGAAGGTGTGAATCTAAACTTTCTACGTAGAAAATAGAATAAAATTTAAAGTAAAATAAAATAAAATGACTAGGTAGAATGTTATACCATTGATTGTTCATGTTCTTAAATATGAATTATTTTAGCTAGTGGTTCGCTCACTACTAAATATATGAAAAGGGATGAGGTAGCAGTTAAATACTTTCTTGGAAGAAGTTCCAATTCTGGCAGTTTGGCTATTTCCGTGTATTCATAGGTTTTGTTTTGCTTTGTTTGTGTAGGGGCAGTCAATACACCAACATTTACTTTCTTTTACTATATCCTTATGTTTCGTAGACGTGATTCTTGTTAATAGATACAGCCCATTTTTGCTTTTCTTTTTCTTTTTTTAAAATCTGGTAATTTTTGTCTTTTAATTGGAAAGTATAGTACACTTATAGTTTTGTGATTCTCTAACCACAATTTTGTTTTATAGCCTTTCCAAAATCTTATTTCAGTTTGTAATTTCAATTGCAAATTTTGTGTATGTATGTGTGTGTGTGTATGTATGTATGTGTGTGTGTGTGTGTGTGTGTGTATATATATATATATATATATATATATATATATATATATATATTCTGCTCAGGATAATATAACAACCTATTATACTATGTACTGGATGACTTGAACAACAGATTTTATTTCCTCACGGTTCTGGAGGTTAGAAGTCTATGATCAAGGTGCCTACACATTTGGTTTCTGTTGAGGGCTTTCTTACTGGGCTGTAAATCATTCCTTGCCTTCTCTCTGTATCTTCACAAAGTAAGGAAAAAGAGGCCTCTGGTATTTCTTTTCTTTCTCCTTTTCTTTTCTCCCTCTTTTTATCTTGGCTGTTGCCGTCACTGTCCCCATCTCCTCTTCCTCTTCCTCCTCCTATTAAAATTTTCAAGAGGGCATGCACACTTGACAGAGAGAGCAAGAGAGAGAATTGAGATGGAGAGTGAGAAAGCACCCTCCCCACAGAAGAATGATCATTCTGCAATTCCTTCTCCTGTATCTTTCTTTCCTGGTGGGATTTTGGGCACACATGCACAGCATCAAACATAATTTTCAAGCTACTTGGTATGGGATTAAAACTGTAACTTTGGACACATGGGCTCTAGCTGCCTTAACAACTACAACACTGTCTGGACATCTTCTTATTATAAGAACAGCAGTCTTAGGGGATTAGAGCCCTGTCATCGCATTTAACCTTAAAGACCTCTAAACATCTATTTTTTAATAAAGCCACTTTGGGGCATGAGGCTTCAACATAAGAATTTTGGGTCGCAGGACTAGTGAATAGCATAATGGCTACATCACTGGACTCCCATGTAGTTCACCACAGCTTGAGTCTTGGACCCGGTGACTTAAACTCATGCCAGGCTCGTGTGCGTGTGTGCCCAAAATCCCAAGAGGAGCATGCAGTAGAAGGGATTGTGGCATGACCATCCCCTTGGGGGGTGATTTCTCACCTTCTTTCTCTCTGTCTCTTTCTAGCGAGCACACACACCCTATAGCAAAAACCTCTCTATAAAAAAAGAAGAATTTTTGGGACCAGCAGTTAGCGTAATGGCTATGTCGCTGGACTCCCACGTAGTCGACCGCGGTTCGAGTCCCGGACCCGGCGACTTAAACTCACGCCGGGCGCGTGTGCGTGCGTGCCCAAGATCCCGAGAGGAGAATGGAGGAGAAGGGATTGCGGCGTGGCCATCCCCCCTGGGGGGTGATTTCCTGCTTTCTATCTCTCTGTCTCTCTCTGTCTGTCTGGTGAGCGCACGCGCCCTATAGCAAAAACCTCTCCAAAAAAAGAAAAAAAAAAAAAAAAAAAGAAGAATTTTGAGTCACATCATTCAGTCAATAATAGTAATAATTTTACATATCTCTTTACCTATTTATATAAAAATCTTTGTTTATTTTTAAGTTATATTTGGTCCTGTTGTAAAAAGGGTTCTCCAGAAGTGAGCATTGAAGTAGATTTTATATGTTTAGGATGTAATTTAGGTATTATTATCTGTGAAACAAAGGGGAAGGAAGCAGAAGAAGAGGAAGAAACTGTACTGTGTGGCAGATGGTCAGAGATTCAGCCCTCCGTTTTGGGGGGCATTGGAGTAAGTGTTGCCTGGCAAAGTTACCTACATATAGCTGAAATGATGGACACTTTATACACACACTTTGCTGAATCATCAGTTGCAGGTAGACTCTGATGGGTATACTTTAGATAAAATGGCTCCATGTAGCTGAGGAAGACCCTTGAGGACCTGAGACCAAGAGGCTGTCTACTGATAGCATTCCCACTGCTGCTCAGTGAGTCCTTTCTCCAGTGAGGATCTCAGCAGCGTATCCATGCATCACAGTCCCTTTTCAATACTTTCACATTCTTTTCTTTGTTATATAGTTTTCTTTATTTTTAAAATTATATTCTAAAAATGTTTTTAGCATTTTGTTTTTTAAATGACTATTTTATTCAACATTTATTTATTTATTTACTTTGATGAGAGAGAGAGAGGAGGGGGAGAGAGAGAAAGTGAGAGAGCAAGCCACCAGGTCTGGGACTTGAACTGCTGTCGGTCATGTAGGAGTCCAGCACCCTTAACCACCATGCTACCTGCCAGCCCCATGAGTATTTTGGTTTTCACGGTTAAGATTCTATAATTTTGTAACACAGTCTAGTATACATTTCCACAGTATTTCCATGTGGGGAAGTCTTTTTTCATCCCTCTATATAGGGTTCTTGTATAATAGGAGTCCTGCTCTCCAACTCTACTACTCAAGCTTCTCCAATCTAAGTTTTGTATATCAGTAACTATTTCTCTGACCTTTTATTATCTTTACCACACATATAAAATCAAGTTTGAATAATACACCTGGAGAGCCAGTTGGTGGTCTGGTGGCTTAAGTGCCTGGATCCCATGTGACTACCCGTGCTATTTGAATCCCAGACCATGCAGCTTGGAAAATATACTAGGTGCACGTGTGTGCATGCCTATAATTCCCAGAGGAAAATGGAGGATAAAGGATCCATCCCCCTGGGGTGTAATTTCTCACTTTTTCTTTCTCTTGTTTTTCTTTGACTTTTTCTGTGTCTCTCTATTTTAATTAGAAAAAAATACCTGTATATTGTACAATTACACACAAATCCTTCTCTAACATATTAATAGCCTTCTGACTACTCACTGAAGACTTTAAAATACATGTATGCTACCACAAGGAAAATGCTTATTTTTACAGATTAGAGATCTTCAACAAGTTCATGGAAAATGTATATTGTGAAAACACTATGCATAATTTTCAAATTTCTTCATACCAAAATGAGCTCTTACTTTAATTCTTTTTTCATTTTTTTATAATTATTTTATTTTGTTTATTCATTAATTTATTTTTTAATTTAACCAGAGAGAGAAAGACGTTGAGAGTGAGAGAGAGAGAGGAAGCGAAAAAGCAAGCCACCAGATTCAGGACTCGAACCCTGGTCGGCCATGTGGGAGTGTCCAGTGCCTTAACCACCACGCCACCTGCTGGTCCCATTCCTCTTTCATTTTAAAGTTCTATTGTATATATTTATAAATTTAAAAAAAATCAATGTGCCTTGTCTGCTTCAATGTGTGCACTATAGACAAGACTATAATGACAGTTACTATGTATTCATGTCTCTGGGTAGACAAGGCTTGATGATAAAATACAGATTTCAACCTCACCTAAGTTCTGTTTTTCATTAATTTTTATCTTCCCTAGCAGGCTTTCAAAATTTTATATATTAGGAAAAACTGAAATAGTAGATGTACATATGTCATTTTTCTTCATTGTTCTTAATCATTGTTTTAAGAGGCACTGGTAAAACTGAAGTAGTAACCTGTTAATTCAGTTCATTCGATTTTTGTCAAGTTAAATGTTTTATTTATTTTTGATCTTGGGGCAAATTGTTTTATTTTTTGATGTTTATACTTCTGGTTTTTATATTTTAAACCTGGGTTCATTTATGGGGTCAGCAGGTGGTTTGGTGGTTAAGGTCCTGGACTCCCACATGGTTGACTGTGGTTCAAGCTCTGGATTTGGCAGCTTGAAAAATCACACTGGGTGCATGTACATGTGTGCCCCAAACCCAAGAGGAAAATGGAGGAGAAGAGACTGTGGTGTGGCCATATCCTCTGTGAGTTATTTCTCACTTTCTCTCTCTCTTTCTCTGTCTTTTTCTGATGACCACATAAGCCCTATAGCAAACAGAAAAAAAAAAAAAATATATATATATATATATATATATATATATATATATATAGTAACTCTTCTAGTATGTAGGGTTTTCCAAATATTTTATCTATTATAAAATCAAGAAACTAAGATTAGAAAACTTTAATGAAACACTAGAAACATTTCCTAAACTAACATTTTAAGAAGCCCTGCCATGTATAGTTTTCAATCATTTGACACAAAACTAAGTCCATTTAAAGAATCATTCTTATGTGTAACCCACACTTACTGTTTTGTTCATCTACACATCACCTAGGAATACAAGACTAAAATGAAACGGACTGAGTTAGGGTTTTGGTCCTCCTCCCAAACTTCACCCTACCCTATCAAAGACTAAAGGAAGATTAAGAAGAGTGCTGGGAAATCTTTTCACTCTTCCTCTGGTTAGCTGTCTGGTTATCTGTGACAGAAGTGGGAAAGGGAAAGATGTCTGTTATTTAGTTGGCTCTCAATAGTTTGTCTATCAACTGTTGCTGTGGGTCTAAACAAAACTTGGCTATTAACATCTGTGCATAACAGTGTCAAAATGTGAACTTCTAAAGACTATCATAGCAGTGTGTCTTAATATAAAAACACAGTAGTTGCTTCAGTCAATGGTGCTCCTTCCTTAGTATCCCTTCCGGCCTTTTGTTACTGAAATCCCCTTTGGGTAGATACTTCTCTAGCATGGAGAACGGCAATAGTTCTCAACTATAGTTATCTTCCATTTGTTCTACTTAACGCTCAGGGAACCCACTCATCCTTGCTACTTCAAACGGCACTAACTGAGACTCTTCACCTATACCACTCCATCTCTTATCTCCTCTCCCCAGCTCTCTTTACCTTTGCACAAGTAAATACACAGAAAGTCAAAAGGTTTGCTCTCTAGAAGACTCTCTGTGCAGACAATGAATATATTTCTTTGTCACATTTTCAGTCACCTTACAAACAAGAGATTTGGATGTGTATATAGGGAAAAGAGGGATAATTGAATCTCTTGATGGTTCTTAAAAACAAGCCCTCCAGCTAGAGTCAAATCTCATCTCCAGAACACAATCTGTTACACGGAGTTCTAGAATTGAATTAAAGACCTGATGCAGGAAAAAGATCAGACTGGTGACTTTCAATATGAGTCCTGCTAACATACATATAGGTAGTACCCAATAGACCATCAATTCACATATGATGGAAGTGTCAAGGTATGTGATACCAGACTTCGGCTAGTTGCATTACTATTTTTGTTTGTTCTTGAACTTTCAAATATCTAAAATCCAATTGAGATTTGCCCTTCATTTCTTCAAGAATAGAGTAATAGAATAGATTAAAAGAGTCTATCTACTTTTTAAATTTAATACTCATTTGAAGTTTCACTATAAAAATTATACATGAACTTCCTATCTGACCTGGATATTATTATAGAGTAACCTCTAACTAAAATATGTTTTTGCTAACAGAGTTCTCTCCAATCCTCCTGCAGAGCTACATCATTTCATATATTTCCTTTGGCACAGATCAAGAAATTGACAGACAATGACACATTCTATAGCTCAATATTCTCTCCAAAAAGACATGTCATGGTTAATTTACTATCTCAAAGAAATAGTAAATTTATTTCTAAAGCAGTTAGTAGATACAGGAATAGAAACTTAGTAAAATTAAATAAATTTGACCTAGGTCAAAGAATGCTATTAACAGAGCTAATAAAAATAGAAAAGTACTAACTTATAGCTTTATTCATCTCTCAAATACATTATTTTTAATATGTTATATTAAATTGAAATTTTACTCACTATAAAGATCTAACAGTTTAACTTTAAAGTATCTATAATATCCAAGTTTAATGTTTTGTAAGAAAAATTAAATTCTATGTTAAATTACTATATAAAAGATAATAGCAGAAACAACCAAATATTTTTGTAAAAATACCTTTCAAGTATGTGAGGAAATATTCTCTATCCAATTGCTCCTAACTTCTTTGTCATAAAATAAGATTGCTTCCTTATATTTCATTAAATGCAGGAAAATGGAAAAATATTCTCTATATCCATAAAAGGGATGAAAAGCACTAAAATAGGGGTAATTAAATGTTTTAAATTTGGAGAATAGCCTTGATAAATTTTTCTATTTGTGACAAAGAACATCTGACTACATTGTAGTTCCTGCCATGTCTATTATTTTTAAATTTGAAGTGCATGACATATATTACCTCAAAACTTCCAAAACATAGTAAAATAAGACTAAATTTAGAGTGTTCTGAGGAAAAGATAAGGACCTTATGACAGGTGCTTGTTTTAGAGTCAAGAATAACATCTATATATTTATCATGATAATAAAATAATTTTGATAACATGATTAGTAGAGAACAAACTCATAATAATTTAAATGGTCTTCTCTTATTCCTTTTTGTTTCCAATCTTTCATTATATATGTTTTTATTGATCTTAATCAGATACTGTAGTAACATGATTACTATAGTAACTTTATGGTATTTCTCTGTGTTCATGATGGTATTTTCCATAACAATGCCCATGTTTAAGTCTATAGGGAAGACATTATCATAAGATTATTGTACACTCTCTTCCTAATTAGCAAGACAATGATTATGTCACTGCATTAAGTAAGAATTTTAAGGATTCATGGCAAAATAGCATCAAGTAGGAGCTGGAAACTGGAATAGTAGCCTCTAATATTATTAATTTCTAAAGAAGTTATTCTGCACAGAATCAGCCCTTACTTTAGAAAAATTGCTAGTCAGGATGGTGAAAGCGAGACTGGAAAGTCAGGAGGAAAGAATATGACGCATATTTATTCTAACTTGTTATTTATTTATTTGAAAACATTTAAAAAATTTCTGTGTAATCGTCGTATGTTTTTACAGCATATGATGTGGATCCTCAAAGCATAAATGTATTGCCTGTCAAAGATTATTACCATGTAATATGATATTACATTGCTGATTCTGTTAAATGTTGGGTTTTTTTCCTTCCTATCAACAACTGTGCACCCACTTCTATATAGTCTATAGTATCTACGCTTGTCCTTGCTATTACGTTTTAGTCTTTCAGTTTCTGCCTAAAAGTTCAGACATTCAGTATATAAGTGGGAACTAACTTGTTTTTCTGAATATATGAGATCATCTTTGAAGGAAAATTGTGAAGTCATGTTTTGTTTTATCCATGAACCCCTTTCAGCTAGACTGATTCTTTAATCATACCTCATTGCTTCCTAGATCTTTAGTATGCTCCCCGAACACTTTTATTTTTAAATTTTTGCTCAGCTGATATCTTTGAATCTGGCATAATCACTCATCTCTAATTGTGGGGAAAATCCTAGTCATTTCATCATATAATTTAGAGATAAATTACTTCCCTTAGGTTTCTTACCAAGCATTTCCCAATATTTCCCCAAATTAGAAGAAATCATATTTCTCCTTTGATCTTCATTTTGTTTATGTTCATATTGTATTAATCATGCCTTGTATTATCTGCATTCTGATGGATTGACATCTGGGAACTTGCTGATCCTGGAGAAACTGCACCTCTTAGGGTTAAACAGTTCTTAGAAATAGTAAGCACCTTGCCAGGCTGTGAGCTTTTCAAATACAAGCCAGCAAATCCTGTCACACCTCTATCACCTCAGTGGACTTTCACATTCTGGGTTACTATTCCCCTATCCTAATTACCACAGATCCAGTTACCACACAATGAATGACAACCTCAATGCCCCATGGGCTTCTGAAATTACTCAAACTACCCAAGCCTAAGATGCCCTACTGTATTCTTCTTGTTCTTTCCCGGAAAAAAAAAAAAAAAAAAAAAAAAAAAAAAAAAAAAAACACAATAGAAGCTATTGCTCACAGTACTCTTCCCATATTTCTATGGTATGACTGATCTAGTGCATCCTGGTGTAGCTTTTCAAGGTGTGGCATGGCCCTTTCTCACTGAGAACCTTGAATAGTAAACTACCTTTCAATGGCAATATAAACTTTTATAAAAGAATTTTTACTTACTTTATTAGTATTATTATCTCATTTTAGAGACAGAGAGATAAAGATAGAGAGAGACAGAAGGAAAGTGATAAAGTAAGCCATCGGGTCCTGGACTCCAACTGCAGTCAGTCAGGTTTGAGTCCAGCACCCTTAACCACCATGCCACCTGCCGGCCCTGGCAATAAAATCTTGATCTCGTCCTTACAATGGTTTAAACTTTTCTATTAATACACTTTATTTTAAAACAGGAATTTCATAGCGTTGTTACCTATCCTGGAGAATTAATACCAAGACACCATTTGGGGAGTCACTAAAGTTTAATACATTCTTAGATGGATAGTCATCTTTAACACCACACTTTTTCTCCTTTGCAAACAGTCTTAAGACGTTAAGTAATACTTGTTTACATTCTGTTCTCTTACCATTTTATCAGATGCTCTTTGGTGTTTCACTACTAAAAGGACTATCTCAGAATCAGGAGCATCTCCATCTTCTGGGAGATTATTAGAAATATAGCTCTGAATCAAAATTAACATTTAACAAGATGCCAAGTGGTTCATATGCACATTAAATTTTGATCAGCACTGCTTTAGGATAACAATTTTTTAACCTATTATTTTCAGCTAGGATGACCTTAGGCATTAAAATTAAATTACACTTTGAATGTGAAATTTTTCCTTCTCTGTGTCCACATACAATTACTGATGGATGGCTCTGAGTGTCTTTATATTGTTTTCTTTTCATTTTCTTCAATTTTTTTATTTGATTGCATGAGCAATACTTTTTTATTATATATTTTTTAATTTTTTTAAATTTACATTTAATCATATACATCTTTACCTGGTTTTTCTTTTTTTTTTTTTTTTTATTTTTTTTTGGAGAGGTTTTCGCTATAGGGCACGTGTGCTCACCAGACAGACAGAGAGAGACATAGAGACAGAAAGCGAGAAATCGCCCCTCAGGGGGGATGGTCACGCCACAATCCCTTCTCCTCCATTCTCCTCTCAGGATCTTGGGCACGCACGCACACGCACCCGGTGTGAGTTTTAAGCCACCGGGTCCGGGACGCGAATCACGGTCGACTACGTTGGAGTCCAGAGACATAGCCACTATGCTAACTGCTGGTTCCCTACCTGGTTTTTCTCAGCATGAATAGAGTGCATATTAGTCAAGTCAAAGACATTACTACATATATATATATATATATGTATATATATATATATATATATATATATATATACATATATACATATAATCATCAGAAGATAACCATTAATTTTTGTGTCTATTAGATGTGCTATTTGCTTTTTCCCTGACTCCCTCCCTCCCACCCCATATTACCCACAACTTATCAATCAGTCTTTACAGTAATAATATGCTCCCCTGATTTACCTTGGAAAACCAGACTATTTTTTTCTGCTCACACATTAAGTTTTAAATTTTTAAAATATTTTACTGTCTCTTTTCTCTACTTCTGAATAAGTTGTGTTATAAGAGTCAAAATGCCTCAAATACAGGCTTTGCCACTTTTATTATTTGTCCAAGAAACTGTAATGATACAAGAAATTTATTTCATTTTAACATAAGTCCAATGGTAAAATTATTGTAGCAATAGATCTTTTTTACATTTGTTTGTTGATTATCTCTACCCGTTTTCTGTAGAAAAATTCATGATCTTGGTTGCTAATCATTCACAACTATGTTTCAAATTCAAATAGTAGCCCATTTCAGTAACATAAAAAGTTATAGCTCTGAGATATTATAGAGCAGACACACTGAATTCTCAGTATATTGACAGCTCTAAAGCTTCTATATAAAATGTATTTAGGGAGGGGCTGGCTTGTCAAAATTAGAGATTCTGGTAGGTCAGCCATGTAACCCCATGGTTAGGGCAGCCATCTCCCACATGGCTAACTGCAGTTTGAATGCCAGTCCTGGAAGCTTGAGAGACACACTGGATGTGTGTGTGTGAATGCCCCCTATCCTGGCACGATGCAGAAATGGAAGGGAGGGGGATTGTAATGTGACCAGATATCATTGGGAGGTGCTTTCTCCCTTTTTCTTTCTCTCTCTCTCTGTCTTTTTTCCCTCTCTGATGAGTGGACCCACTATCTGGAAAATAAAAAAGAAAAGAAAAATATTAGCAATCAAGGACTATTAAAGTTAGTCATGCATTAAGAAGTGTAACTTTTCTGAGATTTTAAAATTATTTAGGGTATCTTGAGGAATTGATAATAATGATCATCACAGAGCTAGATCTACATGGCAAGACATTCCTTGATATTTGTATATATGAGAATAGAAAGGGCTTCTAAACGTGGATGAAGATATTCTATAAACAAATTAAGAATTTGCTGAAGTGGAGTGAAAATATCAAAACTATGACAAGGGGGCAAAATGATAGTCAGCCAGTTACCTGATGCTTTATAGCACTGTCCTAAATATCACATATTTCTCTATTTAGTACTCATGGTAGATTAAAATATATAGAATTTTATGAATTGCTAATTTAAATTCCAAACAATCTTGTGCTGGTTCCAATAATTAATTCAATATCTTGCTTTTATTAACTGCACTTGTGTTATTGAAGATATAAAAACTATAGGTATCTTACAATGAGGAAAATTCCATTTTTTTCCTGAAGAATATTTCTGTCAAATTTGATTTACATGTACCTCTAGTTATTCAGACTTTTTGAAATTGGGAATGTGCCTAGGATAATTTTGATACCAAAAGGTCAGTAATACCCAGTTCTGCAGTTGAGCATCCACTTAGAATTCATATATTCGAGACCTGTGAAGAAAAGAATTTCACAAGGAAAAACAACTAGCTATACCTTGGGGTGTTTCCCCCAATCCCAAATGTAGTAGTCAAGTGTATGAGGCTAACGATTTGAAAGAATTTTTGCTTATTTTATCTAGTCCAAAGTGGATTATATAAATAGATGAAGATTCAATTGTCTTAACCTTATATGTTCACAATCTCAGATGTAGCATTTTCACTTGAGGAAAGCTTATTTAAGAAATATTTGCTATTAAGAATTAGAAAAGAATTTGGAGAAGGAAAAACCAGCTTTCTAGGAACAAGATTGTCAAAAATGTTTCCAATGAAGGACTCCTAATAGAATCAACCCAAGATCTTCTCTAAGGCATATCTCATATCCACAAATACGAGATACTAAAATTGGCAAGAGAGAAATGACAGGTTACTTACAAAAGTTATCCCATCAGGCTAACATCAGACCACTCATCAGAAATGATGTGAGCAAGGAAAGAATGGGGAAAAATATTCAAAGTGTTAAGTGAAAAACAACTTTAACCAAGAACACTATACCCAGCAAGATTATCCTTCATATGAGAAGAAAAGAAAACACTCTCAGATAAACAAAACCTGAAAGAATTTACCAACACCAGACCAGCTCTTCAATAAGTTCTGAAGGGATTGCTTTACCAGGAAAACTAAAGACACACACAGAAATAAGAGAACAAAAAGCAACTAAGAAAATGATGGACTTAATGCTAGGGACAAGTCTAGAATATCAATTATAATGTCAGGTGTTAACTTCCAGGATATAAATGGAAAGATTGGACCACAATAACATTGCAAATTCAACAAAAGAGAGATTAATTATATGAGACTAAACTGGTGACACTGAATTTTATGACTTTTGAGTTGAACATTACATTTTTTTTTTTACTATGGTTTGCTTTCCAGATTTAAAGTTTTTGCTTTCTTTTGAGTTATTGATAGGTTCAGCAATTTGTTAAAGTGCTTTTTTGTTTGTTTGTTTCTTTAAATTGAAATATAAACATTTTTTCCCTTACTGACCCTCTGAAATGGGAAAATATTTCTGAGTATTCTTATTTTGTGGCAGAAGGGTTATTTGCATAAGTTCATTAATACCTGTTGCCTTGAATCAGAAATTGGAAATACCCATCATTGACAGGGTTTTGACAGCAATGACATATCTGAAGATAAGACCAGAGAACTATGGAACTAAAGTAGATCTCAATAAAGCCAACAAAAGCTCTTGGAAAGATTGACTGGAACCATAAAGAGATCTGCCTGGTAGAGAGAATTAGAGAAGCCTTATGAAAGAATTCATACTATAAAATAAGCTGGATTCTTACAACCCAGCATTGTAATCAGTAGAGATTGCAAAAGAGCAGCCACAAACCAAAAGATTACCTTGAGGAAGACTTTGAAGGAAGAAACAGAGACTGATCTTTGCTAGCAGATGGTATAGCACAGAATACTTGATAGGCAGGGCTGAGTTGGGAAGGTTCACGTGTGAATTGTGTGCAGGATGTTCGTCTTAACCATTTAAAAAGGTGACATGTAAATATTTTCACAAAAATATTTAAAACCATACTGTCTTTGTTATAGAGTCACAAAAAATTATAACAAATATTTTGAAAGTTATCTTTAAAATTCAGTAGTTTGAAATTTTGAAAGTTATTCATTGTCAATAACTCTGGAGTATGAGCACATTTTTTTCATATGTAAAGTTAATTTTTGTGGGAAAATTTAAAAATAAATGAATAAATAGGACAAAAATGGTTTAAATAAGTTATGAACAAGAAAATTGACACAAAGTTTATATTCAAGCCCTTTTATAGAAAATATTTAAAAACCTGTGGTCTAGATCTGAACTGTATAATACATAGACACTACCCATATGAAGTTTTCACATTTTTAATCTAAAATAATTAAAATCAAATGAAATTAAAATTTTAGTTTCTGAATCTTGTTATTTTGGTCAATGGCAACGTATGTTTGAAAGCTGTCTTAGACAGTGCTTGGTTTACCCACCCTGACTCAATTCCTCAGGAAGTCTCACCTTCTAGCAGTACATATAAGAGTGCATTGAAGGGAAGCCTTAGAATACGCCTACCCAAATACCACAGAAGAATGTGTCTCTTGTTGAAATCCAAAATTTCTTCAGTGAAAAAAATGCATCGGAAGGGTTTGAATGAGACTAGGTATTCCTTATTCAGTATCTCAAGCCTAGAAAGATAAGTTAATCCTTGAAGGCAATGACATTGGACTTACTTCAAATACAGCGGCTTTGTTACAGAAATCTATGACATTTAAAAACAAACATATAACTAGACCAGCAGTTAGCATAATGGCTATGTCGCTGGACTCCCATGTAGTCGACCATGGTTCAAGTCCTGGACCTGTTTGCTTAAACTCACAGTGGGTGCGTGTGCATGCCTGCCCAAGATTCATTCTCCCGAGAAGAGAATGAAGGAGAAGGGATGGTGATATGGTCATTCCCTCTGAGGGGTGATTTCTCACTTTCTGTCTCTCTGTCTCTCTCTGTCTTTCTGGCGAGTGCTCGCACCCTATAGCAAAATCCTCTCCAAAATAAATAAATAAATAAGTAAACAAACAAACAAACATATAAGGAAATTCTTGGATGGTACCTATCTATATCTTTGAAAAGTTTAGCAGGCTGATGAGTAAGATCTGAGAGTTCACTAGTGGGCCAGCAGATGGTGTAGTAGTCACCGTTCCCAGATGGCTGACCTCTGTTGAGTACCAGATCCCCGTGGCTGGAAAATCACACCAGGTGCAGTACATGCATGTCCAAGATCAAGATCCTGAGAGGAAAACAGAGAAGGGATTGAGGGCTGGCCATCCCCAAAAAGAGTGATTTTTCACTTTCCCTCTCTCCACTCACTGTCTCTTTCTCTCAGGTGAGTGCACGTGCCCTAAGACAGAGCCCTCTAAAAGCAAAAAAAAAAAAAAAAAAAAAAAAAAAAAAGACTTCATTAGCTACAGTAACAAATACCCAGATAATTTCTAAGACTGTTATATGAAAATTTAAAAATAATGGTAAAAGACAAGCCATGTCATATAAGAAAGATTCTTATTTCAAGAAAGACAAACAAGAGTAAAGAGGATTTTCTCAGCTGCTACCGAGAAGTTGCAGTGTTCATGTCATCTGTAAATAATACAAAGAAAACTTCAGTAAAACTTTGCTGATGTAGAGTAATTAGTATTTTTTGTATGTTTATGGAAAAAAAATATAAAACTTTGGCACGTTTGCTTGCTCATGGATTTAGTTAATAAGCGCAAATCAGTGCAAGATGCACATCTCCCTAACTTACCATTTAATTGGTTTATTTTTCTGACAGACAACTAAAGGAGTTTCCATGAGTTTTAATTAGGTATTTGAGTTAATGCAAAAAAGTTCTTCACATATAAATATATTTTTAAAAAGCATTATATATGTAAGTAAGATTTTAAAATAAGTTTGGCAAAATGGATCAGCTAAGCATTTTAGTAAATTTTTCTCCAGCTAGGTTACAAATTTTTTTGCTAATAGACAAAATTTACACTAAGCAATAAATACTGGATAATAGAATCCCATACAGGGGAGGGGGGCAAAACACTTCATACCATGATATTTTAAATTTCTTTAATTTATTAACCATTATCATAGTAACCTTACAGGAGAGGCTTCCCTGTTAAAGGAACAAATAGTCTTTACATAGTCTTTCTACTCTGGAGCATGTAGACAAACAAAAAAATAAAAAGGGTTTAATTAAATTATATTTGTTTTACGATTTAAACATCTACACTCTACAGATATAAAGTGATTTATAAAAACTTGTCACAAACAAAAGTTATGAAAAAAAGCCTAAAACAATATTTGTGTTTTTATTTCTTCAAAAAAAGAGTAAGTAAATCTGTTAATTAAATTGTAAACTTTTTCTGCATTTTTGCTATTTTCTACCAATTACCTTTTGAAGACTTTTTTTAAAATAAAAGTTTTTTTTTTTTTTTTTTAAATGTCTATTCTTGGTCCAGTAGGTGATATGCTAGTTAAGGTGCTGGAGTCCCACATAACCAACTGTGGTTGGAGCCTCAGATCTGGCAGCTTGAAACACATGCCAGGGATGAGTGTGTATCTGCCCCAAAGCCCAGGAAGAGAATGGAAGAGTGGTCACTGTGGTCATCCCTCCTGTGGGGTAATTTTTTACTTTGCCTCTCACTATCTCTGTCTCTTTCTGGCAAGTGCACATTCCCTATGGCAAAAACCTTAAAAATATATAAAAAAGAAAAATCTATTCTTTATGACTTCCAGTGTTTGTTTGTGTGTTTGTTTTTCCTTATGAATTTACAAGTTTTCAAGTGATACCAGTTTCTTATAGTTGAAAAACGTAAAGATTTCTTGGTTGCATATTTCTTGGGAATAAATCTGTAAAATTAACTTTTTCTGAAAATGATTTTATGTCACTTTTTTTTTGAAGAAAATTTTAGCTGAATATAAATTTGTATTTGTTTTCTCCTTTAAGCATTAAAGTTGTCATCCCATTTTCTTCTTCATCATATTAGATGAAAACCCTACAGTCATTTGTTTATTCTCTGTAATGTTATCATTCTAGTTGCCTTTTTATAGAATTATTTTATTTATTTATTATTATTATTATTCTTTAATTGAGAGAGAGAGAGAGAGAGAGGTAGAGAGAGAGAGAGAAAGAAAGCACCACTTTCTGAAATTCCAGTTGTAGGTATTTGTACTTCTACCTGTTGTCTCACAGGTCCCTTGTCTATGCCAATGTTTTCCTACCTTTTTCCTTCTCGGTAGTTCATACTGAACAGTTTCTATTCTTGTTATCAAGTTCACAGATATGAAAATCTCTTTTGTCCAATCTACTTTAAATCTCATCCAGTGAAAATGTTTTCATACATTTTCTTTTTTATCTCATACAATTATATGTATTTGCTTATTGTTAGTTGTGTAATAAATTACCCCAATCTCTGGCTAAAACCACAGATGTTTATTCATCCATAGTTATTAAAGCTGTAAACTTGAATTCAACATATCAGGTGATCCACATTCCCTCCAGAGGGTTAGGTTCTGCTTTTTTTTTTTAAATTTTATTTTAATTTCTTTTATACATTCAATCACATATGTCACTTAGCTCGTAAAGGGAATGTTCCAACATGAATTCATTTCTCACTAGTCCAGGAGGTTCTGCTTTTAGTCTCTTCCAACTTCTGGTAGCTATTTGTCAATGTTTGGAATTCCTCAGTTTACGTACTTATCATTACAGTCTGTCTCTATCTTCACATTGCTCTCTCCCTTGTGCGTATATCAAAATCTATCAACACCTCTTTTATAGATATCCAAGTGTTTGAATTAAGGGTCCTAGTGATCTAAGTAAATCTCCTCCATCTGAGTACTTTAGCTGAATTACATATTTTTCCATATAAGGTAATTTTCACTCATTTGCCAAATAAGTAAATATTCATGTTTTCTGGGAAGACAAAGTGAATGAATCATCATAGAAAGTGGCCATTTTTAATCTATCCCTGTCTGACTTCTGGTCTGATTCATTTGGAAAATTAGTCCACCTATTCTAACATTGCCAAAAGTCTCAATCCATTTCAGCAACTACAAACATTTAAAATCTCATCTGTCAATAAATACCAACAGCTAACAATTTTATCATCTAAATCAGGTATGTGTGAGACTCTGGTATGATTCCAAGGCAAAATTTCTACAGCTATGAAACTAGAAAACAAGTTAATCTCCTTTCTACCGAGGTGTTTGAGTCGGCCTGTGAATCACATGCCTGATGTCTTCAGCAGATGTCCAGCAACATAACCTGCACTTCTCTCCAGAGCATACCTTCCTCGTAGTAGATATTCTGATTTCAGCTTCTTTTCTAATTGAGACAGGCTAAGAACCTTCCAAATCATCAAATTCTGGTTCATTTTCCCTGAATATTAAGATCATTCCTTAGTTTATCTTCCTTTGCTCAAGTTCTATAGCAACTAAAAGAAACCAGGCTGCCCTTCCAATACCTTGCTGGGAGATCTATTTAATTAAATATCCATGTTCGTTATTTACATGTCTGCTTTCTACCCAGTAGTAGAACAAAAATTAGTGAAATGTTCTGCCTCTATGTAAAAAGGATAGTGTTTTCTCAAATTTTCAAAGGTATGTTTCTCATTCTTTTTGAGTCTTCATCAGAATTGCCTTTAATTCTATTGTTTTTCAAAATCCTAGTGGCAGTGTGAGCTAGGATTTTTATGACAGATTACTGCAAACTAGATAGTTTTTTTTTCTTGGAGAGGTTTTCACTACAGGGCACGTGCGCTCGCCAGACAGACAGAGAGAGACATAGAGACAGAAAGCGAGAAATCACTCCCCAAGGGGGATGGTCACGCCGCAATCCCTTCTCCTCCATTCCCCTCTCGGGATCTTGGGCACGCACGCACACGTGCCCGGCGTGAGTTTTAAGCCACCGGGTCCAGGACGCGAACTGCGGTCGACTACATGGGAGTCCTGCGACATAGCCATTACGCTAACTGCTGGTTCCCAAAACTAGATAGTTTTAAAACACGAATTAAGTATCTCAAAATTCTGGAGGCTAAAATTCTAAAACTGAGATATAGGCAGTGTCACATTCCAAATAAAGGCCTTTGCAGAAAATTGATCATTTGTCTCTTCTAGCATTTGGCAACTTTCTAGCATTCCTCGACTTTTTACTACATGTCTCTGCTCTATCTTCTTCACATTGCCTTCTCGTCTGGGCATCTGACTCATTCTGCCCCTCTCTTAAAAGGGTATGTATGGGAACCAGCAGTTAGCATAATGGCTATGTCGCTGGACTCCCACGTAGTTGACTGCGGTTTGCGGCCTGGACCCGGTGGCTTAAAACTCACGCTGGGCACGTGTGCGTGCGTGCCCAAGATCCCGAGAGGAGAATGGAGGAGAAGGGATTGCGGCGTGAGCATCCCCCCTGGGGGGTGATTTCTCGCTTTCTGTCTCTATGTCTCTCTCTGTCTGGCGAGCGCACGTGCCCTATAGCGAAAACCTCTCAAAAAATAAAGGGTATGTATGATTGCTCTCAGGGCCTACCCAGGTATTCCAAAATGTAATCTTCCTCTCAAGATCCTTACCCTAATCACACTTTCTTGCAATCTAAGATAATATTAATAGGTTCAGAAGATTAAGATGTGAACATATTTTTTTTTATTTTTTTAATAGAGATTTTCACTATAGGGTATGTGAGCTCACTGGAAATACAGAAAGAGACAGAGAGACAGAAAGCAAGAAATCACTCCCCAGGGGTCATGGGCCATGCTGCAATCTCTTTGCCTCCATTCTCTTCTCAGGATTTTGGGCATGCACACACATACACCTAGCATGAGTTTTAAGCTGCCAGGTCCTGGACTCGACTACATGGGAGTCCAGCAATATAACCGTTATGTCATTTGCTGGTCTCAAGATATGAATGTATTCTTTATGATGGGTAAAGTCTTTTTATAAGCAAAATGAGAAATAGTGATTGTTTTAAAAAATTGGAATAATAATAATAATTATTGGGAAAAACAATGAAAAGATATTGAATGATGAAGTGGGGAGATTAATGTCTCTGTATTGATTGACATGCATGGATGGCACTTCCTTTTGAAAAAGCAATGTAATACAATGTAAAGTTACATGAAATTCAATGTAATATAAACAAGATTATAAAGATAATAAAAAAACAAGATGTGAATGTATTCTTGTGGTCAACACTCAGTCTACTACTTTCCATTTATATTTTTTGCATATTTCATTTGTAACCTCCTTATATACATGGTTTCTCATAAATCTGTGAGTAAATTTGTATTAAATCTTTATAGAGTCCTGTCTACTAAGTCTATTGCTCCTATTAAGTGGGGTCATTTTTATTGACTGACTTTACTCCTGATAATTACTTATATATTCTTAATTACTTGAATATGTGGTACTTAATTGTATGGTAGATGTTGTAAATTTTATTTAGTTATTTTTTAAATTTAATTTATCTCTTTTCTATGAGTGAGGGAAAGAGACACATTAAAAAGACAGAGACAGAGAGACAGAAATAGGAACTTTAGCATAGTCTTAGCACCACAATCCACACCCAGCTTTAGTCAACTCCAGATTGTGGGCACACACATGCTTGGCTTACTTAGGGATGTTTTCAGTCATGAACCCAGAACCTTCCTTTGTGAACCAGCCTGAGTGTCACATTTTACTAATGTATTATTTTCCAGTCACTGGATGTTGTGAATTTCATATTGTTGTGTGAAAGACTTCCTTTGAAGAGTAGTGGACTTTATTCTAGCAGGTGGGCATAAATTGCCTTGAATTAGCTTAGTCCTTTAAAGTTTTATTTTAAGCTCCTATAGCATAGGGTTAGAGATGCTTTTACTCTAGGGCCAATTTAATTTTTATTTAAGTGTAAGATTTTGGGGTTCTTAATAAATTCTCTAGATTCACCTTGTAGTCAGATTTTGAACATCTTTTGGCATTAGCTTCTAGTGGGAATCTCTAGGGTTTCTTCTGCTTTTAGGACCCCAGTCATTCCAGTCATTTCTTTCCCAGATATGGAGTTCTATCCCCTGACTGGGCTGGTATTCAGCCACCCCACCCCCCATTCAGATATCTCAAGATCTTTTGTTGGAAACTGCCTCTACAGTGGCTTTGCTCCTTAAATTCCAGTTATGGCAAGATCCCTAAACTCAATTTTCCATCTCCTCCATTGGAGAAGACTACCCATATTCTCTCTCTCTGTGTGTGTGTGTGTGTGTGTGTGTGTGTGTGTGTGTACATCATAGCATGAAAATTTCCTCTAAGAAGAAAGTTGGTACCATCTGAAGTCTTTTCCTGTTTGTTATCCTTCTCTCATTTATTACAGTTGGTACGGCCTATTATCACATGTTAAGAATATATTTTATATAGCTTATCTGTAATTCTTGTTTCTTATAGGAACAACAACAAAATGACAAATAGATTCAAGCCAGAAGCAGAAACTAAAAACTTTAGGTTTCCAACTAAAAAATTCCTTATTTTTATATGACAAGTGGGTAGTTTTTAAAGTTTATTTATTTTATTCATAATAGTATATGTGAATGCATGAAAGAGAGAAAAAGAGAGAGAAGAAAGAGAGAAGCACCTTCAACAGGATGTCATCACACAGAATCCCTTTTCCCTTGTGGTCCAGCTTCTCAGAATCCTGGGGACATGTTCACACACCCAGTGTGTTTTCAAGGCAGCTTGAATCTAAACTCACCACTGGCCCTGTGGGCTCAGGCACTATAGTACAGTTTAGTACTGACTGTGCCCTCAGGCTGGACCAGTAAGCTACTTTCCAAAATGATTTAATAGGTCCCAGCAATTTGAAAATAAAGCCATCACAAGTATTTTTATCATTGAATTCTGATTTTAAAATAACCTGTTTAAACAATGTAACTCTAGTTGAAAAATGACTAAAGGAAAAAGTTACTGGATGGAGGTAGGATCCATTGGTTTCTTTGCCTGGATCAGTACACCAACCAGGAAGTTAATACTATAAGAAGGAAGCATAAATCTCAAAAGGGCCAAGGCTACTCTCTTTTCAAATTATTGAGTGAATGAAATAGTGCCTTCAAACAGTAAAATCATCCTCCTAATTCATTCTGCTTGACTCTGGAGCTCAAAGAGTAAACTTCTGAGTTTGGGATGGAAAGCAGATGGCAAGGGCAAAACGCAGTCACATAAATCTTCAAGTTTCAAGTTGTGTTTTCTTGTCACATTTAGGCTGAAATAGTACTTTTTTCATCAACTATTGGGCAAAATGGAAATGAGAACCGATAGACTTTATTATTAAAATAAAATTCACATAGGCCCAAGATAAATTAATAAAGATGAACCAACTCTACTATCAGAGTCTTGGACCCAATAGCTTAAAAGACACACCAGGCATGTGTGCTTGCAAACTCAAAATCTTGAGGGGATAATAGGATGGCATTTTGGCCTTCCCTTCAGGGCGTAATTTCTCACTTTACCTCTTTCTCTGTCTCTCTCAATCAAGTGCATGTGCACTATGAAAAAAATCTAAGAACACAACAACAGCAACAACAACAAAATAAGGCAAGTAATAAAGATGAAGTTATTGAAATGTAACAATTACATTTGCAATCTTTGACACAAACAAATTCAAGCAGAATTTGATGATATAGGTAAATAATAAGAGAATAAGGCATTGGATAGGCAGTACGGAAGAGCTTCTCTAAGACAATTCCATGTGAAGGCATACTCACAAGCAAAATGATAGTGGCAGTATTAAATTTTAACTGACCCTTATGCTACTGGAAAAAGGCCAGGGTTAAGGTTTCTTCCACTCTTTTGTGTTCCTGTCATTGACTTAACGCAAATAAACAGTCTTCTCCTTATGACTTAGAAAATATTCACAGATGACCCCTTGAAAATGGACTTTTCATATTCCCATTTGTTTTTACCTCATAAAAGACTAGCTGAACAGTTTGTACCAACTAATCATTCTAAACAAAATACTTAATAACTTTACTTAACCAAATTTGAGTTAAACTCTGTTTACTCATGAGTGCTAAACTTTGCGACGCCATCAAATTGAGTCAGCACTGAAATGCAGAAAGACATCCTACTCTTGAAAATTACCTGAAGGAAAGTCACTGCTTAGTGAACTGATCATGCCAGGCAGTTCACTCCATACCCACACACCCAGTTATCTCTAGTCAGTTTGCCTTTCTCTATACAAGTAAGTCTCTCTCTTTCTGAACTTTGAGACTCTTGCCAAGCTTATGAAAAAGAATTCTCCTTATTGTAGTACACTTCTCCCTAGTTGCAACGGTCCCTTTCCTCTATCATAATAGTCTTCTCATTTAATCTCTCTCCTTTTGTAAGTTCAAATTTATTTTTATTTGTCAAATAACCAATAGTAAAGAAATTTATCCATGTCTTTTTTTTTTTTTTTCCTTTGGAGAGGTTTTTGCTATAGGGCGCGTGCGCTCGCCAGACAGACAGAGAGAGACAAAGAGACAGAAAGCGAGAAATCACCCCCCAGGGGGGATGGTCACGCCGCAATCACTTCTCCTCCATTCTCCTCTCGGGATCTTGGGCACGCACGTACACGTGCCCGGCGTGAGTTTTAAGCCACCGGGTCCAGGACGCAAACCGTGGTCGACTACGTGGGAGTTCAGCGACATAGCCATTACGCTAACTGCTGGTTCCCAACAGTAACATTTTAAGGGGACACCTTCTCACCAATTGGCAGTGGTGAATTAGTGCTCTGGTCTCATTTTATGTCTGTCTGGGTTTTAGGACCACATTATCCTTTGTATCCCTTAAGCTTGCTTTATGTTCACAGATGTTTTATTCTTTTTCTCCCCTCATGTAATCCCTTTAAACACGTAAAAAAAAAAGACCTGTTCTATTCGTCTCCACTGAGTTTCATGTGTCAGTATCTACTCGAGAAAAATGAGAGGAGGCCATTTCTAGCTTGAGGCTACATGAAGACACATAGAAATGAAATAATATTGGTAAAGTTTATCAAATATGTTTTACTCTGATCTATTGCAAGAAGTAAATTATACATCATCAAGAACACCAACATGGATACACAAATAAGCTTATGCTTTTAGACATAGCATGAAGATGGTTATATCATATTTTTTTAAATGTAAAGCTAAATAGAAATAATTTTGATAAGTCTTGAACCTCTGAGAATTGTTCTATGAACCAACTAAAGTCTTTGAATCACAGTCGACAAACCAATCTATGAATTATGGAGAATTACTGAACTGTTAGGAAAAGGAAGTATTAAAAAAGGATATAAAGATTAAAAACTGTGGATGAGCTATGATTTATCATTTTTATTTTGAAGTACAGTACTCCCAATTTGCAAATTTAATACCGATGGCCCTAAAATCATTTATCACATTGACTTGGAAATGACCTCAGATCCTTTTGGGTTAATGCTTTAAGCTTGCATTTTTGCCATATTTAAAAAATCAATTAATGTAACCATAAGAACTGTGGCTAGAATATTTGACTCTTTTGAATTATTAAATTGATTTTTGTTTATTATGTCTGGTGCATTTGTGGCTTATTCGAAAGGCAGAAGTATATAACAGTAAAGTCTTCCAGAACTATGCACTTTGAAAACTTCAATAATCATTTTGCACTCAATATCAATTAATCTCACTTTGCTGTTGATGTCAACTTTACTGTTACTTTAAACATTTTTTAAATTGTAGGAAGATTATTATTCTTTAAAAAAAAAAAGACTTTCTCGTAAATGTTACACCACATAAAATGTTTTGAATTGATTTGTTCACCTGTCTTAATCTAAAAATGCCCCTGCAGTAAATAAAGAACACCCCATAACAGAAGTTCAAAACGTTTTTGTTCTTACTTTGAGATTTTCAAATAATAAATATGTTTAAACAAGCCAATACCTAACCATTGCTTATATAAATATATATATATATATATATATATATATATATATATATATATATATATTAAATGTGTGTATGTACACACAAAAAATCCTTGGATACACATATATGTATGATTATTTTTATGAATTTTATGCATATGTATATATGCATTACATATATCCTATATATACACGTATTATATATATATATATTAAATATATAAAATACGTGTATATATAGGATATATGTGTGTGTGTGTGTGTGTGTGTGTGTATAAAACTAAACATATTGAAGTCTCCAATTCTGATTTAGTACTCCATGGTTTATTCTAGTTTTTGCCCTTGCTTACCTAAAACCTCCAACTCCAGCAGTGAGAAACCTAGCTCCCATGATCCTTCATCCACTTACTTATTTTTTCATTCCCAGTATAAACATGTATTAGGGTTCTCCAAAGAAACAGAAAGATATAGCAGATAATCAGATGAATAATAGATAAATTGATTAATTAATAGCTAGATAACAAAGGAATTATCTAGGAGAATTGACTCACATAATTATGAAGTCTGAGTCTCATAATAGGCCATCTGCAAGCTGAACACATTAGTATACTCAGAGTGTGGTTCAGTCCAAGTTAGAAGGGCCTCATAATCTGAGGAATCAATGGTGTAACTCTCAATATGAGGTCAAAAGCTTGAGGACCCTGGCCGTTGCTTGTATAATTCCTGGTATCCAAAGGCAGGAGTAGAAGAATGTTCCAGCTCTAGAAGAGAGAAAAAAGAAACTACCTTTTCTCTGCTTTTTGGTTCTGTCCCACCCTCTAGCTGAGTGGATAGAGCCCACCCAGATTAAGGGCATATCTCCTCTACCTCAGTACAACAGTTCCTCTGGAAACACGTTCACAAACACATCCTCAATTCATGCTTTGCTAGCTCCCTAGGTATTTCTTAATTCAGTTAACACCTAAAATTAACCATTTTGTGTGTAGTGGTTTCAGCATTGTTATCAAACCCCATTAGGAAACAACATTTACAATACAGAGTGCAGTGCTAATGTTCAGTCTCTTTTACGCGTAGTTGTATATTCTCCCTTCATTTCAGCGTCCCCATGCCCTTCTTACATTCAGTGAGGTTATGTCAGGTATTTATAATGCAGTTGAATTCTTTCGTTAAAAAGTGTCCTTTTCTTCGTGGGATGCTCTTATCTCTTAATTTATTCTTTAAATTTCTATACATTATGGTTCAGTCTATATTGTAAGGTTCTCTGGATATTGAAAAATGCAGTGTTATGTATCCATTACTACATTACCACACAGGATATTTATTTATTTACTTATTTTGAGAGGCTTTTTGCTTTAGGGTGCGTATGCTCGCCAGAAAGCCAGAGAGAGACAGAAAGTGAGAAATCACCTCCCAGGGGGAATGGCCATGACGCAATCCCTTCTCCTCTCAGGATCTTGGACACACACACACACACACGTGCCCGGTGTGAGTTTAAGTCATCGGGTCCGGGACTTGAACCGTGGTCAACTACATGGGATTCCAGCAACATAGCCATTATGCTAACTGCTGGTTCCAATTACCACACAGGATATTCACAAAATAAAGAGCTCTAAGAAATGAAGATATAGAAGAGAAAGAATTGCAGTGTGATCACACCCCTCATTGGGGGATGATTTGTCCCTCTTCCTATCTCTGTCTCTCTGTCTCTCTCTGGAGAGGACATACACCCCTCTGTCAAATAAAAAGAAAGAAAGAGAAGGAAGGGAGGAAGGAGGAAGAAAGAAAAAGAAGGAAAAGAAAAAGAAAGTAATTTAAAACATTACCTTGGAAATACAAGTTAAGTGATATCTAGTTAAAATGATTTTCAAACTGTGAGCACTGGGATGTCAGCATTCTTGTGAGGATTCTTGTGATAGGGAATGACTGTTAGGCCTCAGCCTCACTCCAAGTTTTCACCTTTCTCAAATGATTGATACATTTGAGTTACACATGTGTTAAAAAACTGTTGAACAGAGTTTACCTACCTTATGCCTTTGATCTGTGAGGAAACAGCTTGTAAATGACACGAATAGATAAAATATGAAGTTTATAATATATATGAAAATGATATATGGGAATGTTACAAAGATATTACATGTATATTTGGGTTGTTTCTTTACACCTCACAGTTAGTATACAGTTAGGATATATATATATGTGTGCATACAAAAACCCTTGCATACATACATCTCTATGATTGTTTCTATGAGTTTTTATATGAAAATATGCATTATATACATATGTACTATGTATACATATACATATAATTTATATTATATATATACGTATATTTATAGTACACAAATAAGGCTAAAAATATTAAAATCTCCGATTCTGATTTAGTACTCCATGGTTTATTCTAGTTTTCCCCCCTTGCTTATCTATAACCTCCAACTCCAACAGTGAGAAACCTAGCTCCCATGATCCTCCATCCATTTTCTTATTTGTTCATTCTCAGAATACACACGCATTTCAGTTCTTCAGCAAAGCAAAGAGGGTATTAACCACATCATGTAGCAAATATTTACGAAGATTAGAACGTTTTAATCAACAGAAAGATTTTAGTTCGGAAATGAGTGTTGCCTTTTGTGTGTGACTGCCATTGACAAGATGCTTTAGGTTTTTTGTTTAGCTTTTTATGATAGAGGACATGTGCTTGTGAGAGAGAAAAAAAGTGTGGAATGGAGTCAGAGAACCTTCAAAGGAGACTAGTCACACTACATTCCTCATCTTTTAATTCATCCTTTCTGGGTCCTGGATGGATACATAACCCCATGTGTTTTTCACAGTGCAGGAGCTGGGCCTCGAGCCCTGGCAGATCATGTGGGATCAAGCTCCCTCTGTACAGTGCCTAACTGCTATGCTATCAGGCTAGCCCCAGATTCACTTTTAATTCCCAAGGAGATGATCCTCAGATTACGTAGTGCTAAAGGTACTGGACCCTCACATTTCAACTGTGGTTTGAGTCCCAGATCTGTGACCTAAAATTCAGGCTGGGCACGTTTGCATGTATACCCAAAATCTCAAGAACAGAATGGAGGAGAAGGGATTGTAGCATGCCCATCCCCTTGGAGGTAATTTCTCGCTTTTTGTCTTCGTGTCTTTCTCTGTCTCTTTGGTGAGCACACGCACCCAATAGAAAAAATTTCTCAATAAATAAATAAAATTCCCAAGGAGAAGTATGCTACAGATGGATACAATTTTTGTCTTTTCTTTGTTTTTTGAAAACATGATTTATTTTCACTTATTATTACCATTATGTTTTAATTTGACCAGAGAGAGACAGAGAAATAGGAAAAGTGAGAAAGCAAGCCACCAGATCCAGGACTCGAATTGTGATCAGCCATGGGGGAGTCCAGCACCTTTAACCACCACACCACCTGCCGGCCTCCAATTTTTGTCTTTTCTAATAGTAGTATGTGTCAAGATTAGATGAACAATGTCTGGCAGTGATCATTAATATATCACTGAGCGTCAAGCATTGATTGCATATCCACTTGGCAGCTATAGGCACACTGTAGGAGTGCACCTTTGTTAAAATTGATATTTGCATTTTTCACAGATAAAATGTATTTATTCCCATAGCAGAAATGTGCTTTAATATAGTGTGATACCCAAGGAGAGTGCTGCTTGTGCCCTTCCAAGCTTGAAGAAAAGGATTATATTAAGTGAATTCTGCAGGCAGTGATTGAACCTGTTCGAACAATCTTCCTGAATTACTTGACCTTGCTAAATACATAACAGACTTTTAAAAGAGGCCCAATCTCCTAAATCATTCTACTAAATTTATTTTCTTAAACCACCATTCTCAGCATATTATGTCCTTACTCAGAAACACTTAAATGATTCAATTGTGCAGAGGAAAAAGCTTAAAAAATTACTGACTGTAGCGTTCATGGTCTACCACTAGAAAATTACTTTTCCAAAAATATTTACCACTGATTATCAGCATGAGCTGCAGAGTGCATATACTTCTGCACAATAACCCACCTTTGCATTTCTCGTTTCACCTCTGTGACTTTATTCTATCTCTAGTGCTGTCTCTGAGTCTCTCTCTTTATATATATATATATATTTCTACACTTCATATTTTAGTGGATGCTTATCTCGGACTCTTTGATCATCTCTTATTTCTCTCTATGCAGTTCCTCCAAGCTATTTCCTATGCATTCTTTTCTTCTGCTGCTTTACTGTCTCTTTAAGCAATTTATTTTCTATTTTCATGTCTTTAAATGTCACCTACATGGTGATGTATCATAAATATATATTTCCAACCATGACATCTCAATTGATTCCAGACTTATATACATGGCTGCCTACTTCATATCTTCCCTTGGAATTCTGACAGGTCTCTCATCAAAGTTAGAAGATACACCACTGCACCCTTGCCTTTCCTCCCCCAAATTGCTCCTTCATAATTATTTCCCATCTCTGAAAGGAAATCACAATTCATACATTTGCTAAAATCCAAAACCTACATGTCAGGTGTCTTCACCCTCCAGTGCTTTCACTGAGCTCCATTTGTTTTATCTACAAATATATATTTCAAACCTGTCCACTTCTATCTCTCCTGTCAATTTCGTTGTCTAAACAACTGCCATTATTTGTTCAGAATACTAAGATAGATTTATTTCTAGGAGATTTATGTAGCTATAATTAAATAGCATAAAATACACCAATTTTGTTCATATAGTTCATTGATTTTTAGTAAATGTAAAAGTGTCACCACAATACAGTTTAGCCATCTCCATCACCTAATAAATTTCCCTTGTATGTATTTGAAATCAGTTCTTACTCTAACCCAGCCCTAGGCCACCACAGATCTGCTTTCAATGGCTATAAAATTGTCCTTTTAGGAAATTAAACAGAAGTGGCCATGTGAGGGAACAGTAGGTGGCATAATGGTTATGTTACTGGATTCTCACATGGTTGGCAATGGTTCGTGTCCCAGACTCGGAGGTTTGAAACTCTTGCCGTGTGTGGGTACATGCATTGCTATGTGGTTATTCCTCCCGGGTGGTGATTTTCTGCTTTGTGTCTTTCTGTCTTTCTCTCTGCCTCTGGCAAGCATACATGCCCTAAAGAAAAAGAAAAAAAAAAAAAAAATCTCTGCCAAAAAAAAAAAAAAGGAAGAAAAGAAAAAGAGAAAGATAAAAGCCATATGAAGGTGAAGGCAGAGAGTGGCCTGGACAGAACTTTCCTTCATAGCTCTCAGAAAGAACAAACCTGATGGTACCTTGATTTCAAACTCACAGCTTCCAGGACTTAGATAATTTTCTCTCAGTAAAGCCACCCTTCATGTGGTATTATACCACCATACAACTTTGCTTTTTATTACAGGCATTGGAATAAGTTTGTAGAATTAGCTCATTGGGGTACCAAAAGAATATATGGTATGTGAAGAGATGGATAGAAAAAATGTGAGTGACTAATGAAGTCCTTGCTTACAATCCACATTCTTGCAGACTTTTCAGAAATGTGCACCAATAATTTGTTGATATTATTTAAAGCGATTTGAATTGGACTTTGTGACAAATCCAATGGAAAACTTCTTAAATGATATTGCCATGAATCCTAAAGCTGACACTGCTAATTATCCTTTGAGACTTATGAAAACCGGGTGTTAAATCATTTATATGCTTGTTTTTGGTATAAAATCTAAGAGTAGGATTTGAGATACTTTAAAACTTATATGTATTTTTAAATTTGGCTTTTGCATTTAAAAACTTGTTTTTTCAAGACCTTTGTCTTTAGATTTTCAATTTCAATTATTTGGAAATTGAACATTATAATTTCTTCCCACGTAAATCTTCAGTTAAGTCCCATGTATTCAAATAAAATGTTGAAATTTGGGGGAAAATATAATTTCTTATATTCTGTAATTTTACCTTAGATTCTGAGCCTACATTTAAATGTGAAAGGGCTTCTGAGTAAGAAGGAATCACAAGGGGGACCAGCAGTTGTCATAATAGCTATGTCACTGGACACCCATATAGTTGACCAGAGTTTGAGTCCCAGACCCAGTGGCTTAAACTCACACTGGGCGCATGTGCGTGCATGCCCAAGATTCTGAGAGGAGAATGGAGAACAGATTGCAGAGTGGCCATCCCCCGCCGGGGAGTGATTTCTCGCTTTCTGTCTCTCTTTCTGGCATGTGCCCTATAGCAAAAACCTCTGAAAAAAAAAAAAAAAAAAAAAAAAAAAAAGAAGGAATCACAAGGAATAGAGCCACATATAGATAGATTAATAGATCAAAATACCGTGCTTCAAATAAAATAAAAGATACATGTATAAATAAATGATGAACTGGTACAAAAATCACTCTTCACTTTCCAAAAAGAGAAATTTTAGGATCTATGTGGCATGGTTATAAATAAATTACACATATAGTCTCACATTTTTTAAAATCTTTTCCTCAGGGTTCATGACCCAAATTCATCTTCTTGCCTTCTGATGTAAAACGTATATTTGATCCTCTACATTTTCTATATGAACCCCTGACTTCTTTTATATCTGGTAAGATCTATAACAATCTGAACAAATTCATTTTAATCTGATTATTTGGCCTATGTAGCTAGGTAACCACAATCCTGAACTTCTTTATGTTATCAAGAGAATAAAATATAAAGTCTACATTAACTCAGGGTATCTACTTATAAAGTAAACAAAAATCTCAAAACATGGTTAAGAGAAAAATAGTTAAAATGTGTGAGGGTGTGTGTGTGTGTGTGTGTGTGTGTGTTTTGTGTGTAGATTAGAATGGGCCATAACTACAATACGATAATATTAAAAATTCCAATACAAAGCTATACATTCGTTAATTAATTACAGATATTTTTTGGTTTATAGATTGAATGATTTTATTGTGACTCTTCTCCATTATCAATCATTTCCATCAGCATTAGCCACTTTTCATCATTTCCTCTTTTCCTTCAGGCTGTCATTCCCCATTTCTGACAAAAGCCTCAAGAAATGAAGGCTGAGCAAGAGCAAATGATTGTTAGTTTTCTATTGCTGCTATAACAAATTAACACAAGCTGAATGGCTTAGAACAATGCAAATTTATTATCTTCCATTCTGGAAGTTAAGTGTCCAAACTTAACGAATATCTAGAGGTCACCAGGGTTCGTTCCCTCTGGAGACTCTGAAAGAGTGATGCACTTCCTTTACTTTTTCCGTTTCCAGAGGCCACCTGCATTCCTTGACTCCTGTCCTCTTTCTCCAGCTTCAATTTAGAGACTGAAGCAGAGGGCTGGAAGTTAGTGTAGCAGTTTCTTCGCAGGACTCCCACATGTCGGACTGCAATGAGTCCCATACCCAATGACTTGAAAATCAGGCTGGGTGCATGTGGGTGTGTGCCCAAGATCCTAGGTGGAGATGGAGAAGTGATTATGGTATGGCCATTACCCCCGTGAAGTGATTTCTTGCTTTCCTTCTCACTGTCTCTGTCTCTCTCTCTGGTGAGTGCATATACCCTAAGGCAAAAACCCTCTAAAAACAAAGAGTGAAGCATTAGTACCTCCTCTTTGTTGATTGTCCTTACATTGCCTACTCTGACCCTGACCCTGACCCTCCTGTCTTTCTCTTAGGATGGCTCTGTGACCATATGGGGCCACTTGACCTGAATTATCTAGGACAATCTCATCTCTACATCCTTAATTTGTTTACTTTTGCAATATCCCTTTTGCAATATAAGGTAAGACACGTAGGGGCAGAGATTATACCTAGACATCTTTGGGGGAGGGCATTATTCACTGTGTCACAAAAACTAAGTGAATTTACTTTCATTTTATTTATTTATTTATTTATTTATTTATTTATTTATTTATTTATTTGAGAGATGTTTGCTACAGGGTACGTGCGCTCGCGGGAATGACAGAGAGAGACAGAGAGACAGAAAGTGAGAAATCACCCCCAGGGGGATGACCACACCACAATCCCTTCTCCTCCATTCTCCTCTCGGGATCATGGGCACGCACACACACGTGCCCGGCAGGAGTTTAAACCACTGCGTCTGGGACTTGAACGGCGGTCGACTACATGGGAGTCCAGCAACATAGCCATTACACTAACTGCTGGTCCCTTATTTTAATTTTTAAGGAAAAATCATCCTCAATATTCAGTGGGCCCAAGTAATACTTCTATTACTTTCTATTCAAATTAATTCTAGTATTAAGGGCTAAATCTGTGTAATTTTTTTTCTAAAAGACTTTCTCAATTGTTCAGCCATAGTGATCTGCTACTCTTTTGAAACATTTAGCACTCATTACAGTTATTTGCTTTACTCTATGCATGCTTTAACTTGAGGTGCTATTTGAATTTTTGTTTTGTTCTCAGTTTTCTAATAGATTGTGAATTTTTAGAAGAGTTCATGTGTATTCTCTGGCTCTTTTAGGGAACCAGCAGTTAGCGTAATGGCTATGTCGCTGGACTCCCACGTAGTCGACCGCGGTTCACGTCTCGGACCCGGTGGCTTACAACTCACGCCGGGCGCGTGTGCGTGCGTGCCCAAGATCCCGAGAGGAGAATGGAGGAGAAGGGATTGCGGCGTGACCATGTGATTTCTTTCTCGCTTTCTGTCTCTATGTCTCTCTCTGTCAGGTGAGCGCACGTGCCCTATAGCGAAAAACCTCTCCAAAAAAAAAAAAAAAAAAAAAAAAAAACCTATCATATAGTACATATTAGATGCCAAGTACTAACATGATAATTTTAAGTATAGGTGCTCAAATGAAAAAAACAAAATTAGGGCCAACCTGTGGCATGGTTGTTAAGGTAGCTGGATGACACATAATGTACTGTTGGTTTGAGGCCTGAATATGGTTCCTTGAGAAAAACTTGTGCATATGTGTGTGTGTGTGTGTGTGTGTGATCAAAATCCTAAGAGGAGAACAGAGAAGGAATTATAGCATGGCCATCCCCCCTGGGGTGGTGGAGGGGTTCTTGGTTGCTTGCTTCTTTCTTTCTCTTTCCTTCTTTTCTTTCTTTTTCTGTTTATTTCTTCCTTTCCTTTCCTTCCTTCTTTCTTTTTCTTTTTTTTTCTTTTTCTTTCTTTCTTTCTTTCTTTCTTTCTTTCTTTCTTTCTTTCTTTCTTTCTTTCTTTCTTTCTTTCTTTTTTTCTTTCTTTCCTTCTTTCTCTTTCTCTTTATTTTTTTCACTTCCCCTCCCCAGCACACAATCCCTATGGTAAAATAATAAAGAAAACAAAAGATCAAAACATAAAATCAAGCTCTAATCTACTTCACAAGGTAATTTCTTTTAAGTTAGAGCTTTTATACTCTATTTTACCTCCATTAATATGTGCCATAGATTACAAGCATTAAAACGTGGAGAACACTGGGGTCAACAGGTGGCATGGTGGTTAAGGTGTTAGATTCTCACATGGTCGACAGCAGGTTGAGTCCCTAACCTGGCAGATTGAAAATCACTCTGGGCACATGCATGTATGTGCCCAAAATTTCAGGAGGAGAATGGAGAAGGGATTGTGGCATGGCTATCCCACTGGGGGGTGGTCTCTCATGTTCCTTCTCCTTTTCTCTCTCTCTCTTTTTCCTGTAAGCTCACACACTCTATTATTAAATAATAATAATAATAAACTTTTAAAAAAAGGCAGAAAAGTGGAGAGCACCTTTTGTAACAGATGAAAACCTTGTAAATTGATATTCATAGAGTTCTGGGGTTTATTTCATAGCTTGGGAGTATGAATCTTCTTTATGCAACATCTGTAATTATTATATCATAAAAATTATTTTTAAGAAAATTATCTACAGTTTCTCTGCTTCATTTTATCTACTCTATATAAGTATTGCATTTATAGTAAAAAATATCTAGACTACAAATTTCTCTTGTAAATAGTGCTAATCATACTGAAGTAGTAATGTATTTGTTGATTTCAAAGATATTTATCCATTTATAATTTCATGTAATTGTGATCAGCAAATATTGAAAATATCCTTGAGTCAGTAGTACAATTGTGTTATGAAAATGCTGCAACAATTCCTAACCATTCGCTTCTTTTTTTTTTTTTTCTTTAAGACAGTGTTTTTTTTTTTTTTTGTTTGTTTTGTTTTTGTTTTTGTTTTCCCCCATGGCACAGTCCTCCTACCTCACTGGGATTCCAGGTGCACATCACAGCATCCAGCCTTGACTGGGGATTGAACTAAGGGCTTTCATGTAATCCTCACTGGCAGAACAAAAGCGTCTCAGCAGTGGGCACCACTGTGGTTGCACCATCTAAATTTAAATGAATACAAATTTTAGAGAAAAATTTATTCCTCATGCCTATATTCAAGTGGATTTTCTCTACATGCTAGTTTTAGAACTATCTTATGGCCACAGGAATCCCATTATTATTTTAGTATTATTTTTAAATTTCTTTTCAAGATTTATTTCTCTAATTCCCAAATAATGCAAGTTCTAGTTCCCAAATACTTAAATGTGGCTGAAAATTTCAAATTGAGGTTCCAGTCATGCGTTAATGTGAAAACACCTCAATGTGAAAAAAAAAAACTAGGCATCATATGAAGCAGAGGATGAAGAGGCCAATTTAATAGCACAGACCAATTATCTACTTATTTTATACATAAAATATACAAATAACTTGAACTCAGAGCTCTTAACGTGAGAGTTCAGTTCATTAACCCACCGCACTGACTACACAAATCTCCTGATACTGAAATACCCTAGGGAGAATCATCCCGGAATGCATATTACAGTGATTTGCTATCGAGCAAAGGGAAGATTTCCTCAATTTCAACTGTGTAACTGCAGTGTATTACCGCACATGGGGCACTTCTCAGCATCTTGCCATCTGAAATAAACATGAGGGCAACTCCCATAAAAATGATTTATTTCCTTTTTTAAAGAACATGCTTATCATAAACCAGCATACTATAGCATGTTGGAGAGGAAGTATGGGTTTCATTTCCAGCAAGAATGGAAAAATCCACTCTGTCTATTATACTTATGGTAAGCTTTGTAGAAAATATAGGAGATATTTTTATGACTTTGTCAGGAGAGGAGATGAAAAGAAGAAAATAATCATCCATGGACCTCCAGTATTTGATACCATTTGTGCTGAAAGTTGTCATTGTCAGGTTTCAGTCCCCAAGCTTGTCCTGCCTGTTCTGCTCATGACTATAATGGAATATGTTAGAAAGCAACTTTAGCTGTCCTATATTAACTTGTTCTGATGTTTTAATATTGGGATTCTTCTGAAATTTACTACTTAGGTTCTATGTTTCTGTTATTTGTGATAAAATAACTAAAAAAAAATTGAAAAATGAATGTAGAAACTTTGAATACATTTTAAAGTGACTGTTTTTGACTTTGTACCTCTTAATTTCGATGCCAGCATCTATAAATGCATAGTGACATAATGGAGTCCTATAATGGAGTCCTAAAATGTCGATGAAATCTCATAATTTAAGGACATTTATAAATAAACTTAGGTAATTATTAAACTGCAGTATTGTTGCAATTGCTGCTATTGGTTTATTCTGTATGTTTACTGTGTTCTTCTATAGTCTCACTAGTTTCTTTTCCTATCAGATACTGAAGAAATAAAGGGGAGCTTTATTTATTTTTCTCCTACATGCTCTATGTCTATGCCACTTATATGCAGAATGAACCTTAAATGCATATCACTGGCTTTTGAAATAAACATATCTCCTTAGACAAGGAGACATTAAGAAAGTCAGTAATGCTCAGAGTAAGCAACTTATAGTAAATGGAATGTTAGGCATTCAAAATTAGTCAGGAAAGCTAAAACTAATTATCTCTTGAAAACCAATCTGTCAATTTAAATTTATTATTTTAATGCTATAATATGACTGTATTATAGAAAGAAATGTTCTCAGAAGTACTGATGTCTGGCATTTAAGTTTCAAACATTCATTAGACTTAAGTTTTAGATTTTATTTTACAGTCGCTATGAACTTTTAGAAAATATAATAGTTTTTTTAATTTCCTTTAAAAAAGTTTTCCATGATTTTTAAAAATGTGTACATTCATTTGATGTTTGTGTCTAGTTTTGCTTTCATATGGTGAACGAGATAATTTTTTTAGAATAATACAATACTCTAAGTTTCATTGGATTGACTTAGGTTCAGCATTATAAATGACTATACTTTATAGTCATTATAATTGACTTAACTTTCAGCATTAAACATTTAGTAAGATAATATGCTTCAAAATAAACAAATAAGGACCAATGCTCAGTGAGGTTGGCCCACTGGGGAAGGTTCTGTGTTAGCATCCAGAGAATTTTCTTCACATAATTGGGACCCATACATGCCAGGATCCAGAGCTGGTTAAAACTGGGGGTGTATTGTGGAGTGAAGACCTTGCTGGGATCTTTTCTCTCTCTACCTTAACTAGAAGAAATGAATAAATAAATTTTAAATAGACAAGTGAATGAACAAATATTTTAACCCATATAAAATTTATGTTAGAACAAATTGGAATGATGATGATCCCCCATAAAAATATTGACCCTCGAATAAAGAGAACAGTTGAATATTTTAGAAGACTGTTTTTGTAATTTCTTTCTCTTCTCAGTCATACAAAATTTAACAATAATTATTATAAAAAATACAAAATTGCAATCATGTGCATGGTATTGTAAGTATCAAGCTATGATAGATTTCAGAAATATGGAAAGAATAATATTGAATAATAATGACTATAGAAATTTTAAATGACATTATTATATAATACTTATTTATGAAATTTACTGACAAAGTAAGGTCAGGGTATAAGTCTATGAGTTATACAAATATTCCTAAAAAAAAATTTTTTTGAAGAGGTTTTTGCTATAGGACGCGTGCGCTTGCCAGAAAGACAGAGAGAGACAGAGAGACAGAAAGCGAGAAATCACCCCCCAGGAGGAGGGATAGCCACGCTGCAATCAATCCCTTCTGCTCCATTCTCCTGTTGGGATCTTGGACATGCATGCACACGCACCTGGCATGAGTTTAAATCACCAGGTCTGGGACTTGAACCACGGTTGACTACATGGGAGTCCAGTGACAAAGCCATTATGCCAACTGCTGGTCCAAGAAATCTTTTTATTATTATTATTTTTTTTTTTTGAGAGGTTTTTGCTATAGGGTGCATGCAATCGCCAGAAAGACAAAGACACAGAAAGTGAGAAATCACCCCCCCAGGAGGAGGGGTAACCAAGCTGCAATTCCTTCTCCTCCATTCTCCTCTGGGGATTTTGGACAAGCATGCGCATGTGCACAGCATGAGTTTGTCACCAGGTCTGGGATTCGAACCACAGTCAATTATGTGGGAGTCCAGCGACATAGCCATTATGCCAACTGCTCGTCTCCCTCCTGTTTAGATTTAGGAAACACTTGCTGAACTTCATTTAACCTGCAAAGTAGGGGAAGATGTATATACTTTTTACTTATTTATAAGAAATAAAGACTATTGTCTATATAAAGTTTCTAGGACAATGACTAACAAGCAAAGAGAACTCAACACATACTATTCCATTTCTCCTCCTTTATCTTTATTACTAACTGAAGTAAAATGAAAAATGCTAAGTTTTGGAGAATAAACACAATTATTTTAAGTATGCCTATATTATACACTTTGTATTAATTCATAATCTATCAAACAGACTCATTTTATTGGTCTAGTTCTCTATGCAACCCTGACTAATACAAATTTTATATAATGACCCTGAAGACCGTTCAGAGCTCATCAAGGCCCAGGCCTGGTGACTTAGGATGATTCTTGTTACTTAATATCTAGTAGAATCAGTCCTGCTAAGTTTTAGCCTAAATTATTCGGGGACAACATCTACTTTATCCTTTCTGATTTCTCCTTCTGAAATGAAAATGTATATCTTATGCCAACATCTTCCCATATTGGAATAAAGAAAACAATTTGGTAGTTGCAAGTAGTATTTGTATGATCCTATTTTTCCTATAATTTCAGTAGCCACAAGTATTTTTCTAATAATGTGCTATTAAATTACTTATTAACCCTCCTAGTCCTCTAATGGCACACTCTTTACTGGAGAAAAATAAGAGCTTCTATCATAATGCAATATTGAATGGACAATCATTCAATGCCAAAATTTTGTTGGCAAGAAATCTTTTCATGAAATAAATCAAATCTTTCCATCATTATAATAAAGCTTCCTACTAATAGTCTAATTCATATCTAATTAGTATCATTTTCCTGTGTTGTCCACACTCATGATATTTCCTTCAGAGGAAAAATAATGTATTTGCTTTTTTATTTTTAAATAACTCAATGTGTTCTATTTGCCATTTGTATCAGAAGTCATTGTTTATTTGTTCAGTATATTCATTTATAGTGAGATGAGAAAAATTAGAAAAATATTTTAAAAAATCAACAATCTAACTCAAATAAGGACAATAATTAAAGTGCTGTATAATTATAAGCATTTGTGGACTGCTAAACAAAAGTTAACTAATGTTTACATAATCTGCTGAAGGCCAATGTTTAGATTATTAAAAATATACATTTGCATTTGAATTGTGATAGTTACAAAAGATGACAATTTTAGTTTTAGGAGCACATTTTTTGGGGGAAGGGAGAGTTTTTTTGCTATAGGGCGCGTGCACTCGCCAGCCAGACAGAGAGAGACAGAGAGACAGAAAGCGAGAAATCACCCCTAGGGGGGATGGCCACGCTGCAACCCCATCTCTTCCATTCTCCTCTCAGGATCTTAGGTACGCACGCACATGTGCCTGGCGTGAGTTTTAAGCCACCGGGTCTGGGACTTGAACCACAGTCAACTACATGGGAGTCCAGCGACATAGCCATTATGCTAACTGCTGGTCCCAGGAGCTCAATTATTTTTTTATAGGTGTATTTATTTTATGAATTTTAATTTAAGAAAATTCTGTCAAGCTATTTCTACTGTATCTGCTTTTTACTCACTATTTTAATTTGTTTCTTACATGCTTTAATAAAACTATTTACTAATTATAATTTATACCTCTTGCTCACATAAGGCATTTTGGAAGTATATAGAAATGAATAAACAAATAAAAACAAAAATATTCAAAAACACAAGTGAAATATAAACACAAAATAAAATATATTCTATTGAGTTTTCCTACATTTAAATGTGTTTTTTGTTTGTTTGTTTGTTTAGTTTTTGCTACAGAGTGTGTGACTTTGCCAGAGAGAGTCAGAGAGAGAGAAAGAGAGAGAGACAGGAAGTGAGAAATCACAACTCCAGGAGATGTCCATGCCACAATCCCTTTTCCACTCATCTCAGGATTTGGGGCATGCATACACACATGTCCAGCATGTTTTTCATGTCACCAGGTCCAGGACTTCAACCCCACTATCAGTCATATGGGATCCAACTGCCTTAACCTTTGTGCCTACTGGGTCAAGGGGTATGCTATTTTTAAATTAAAACTTATCTAAAATCTAAATATTATAGCATTTAATTTAAATTATAATAATGTTTAATTAATACCTTTTCCAACTCCTGGACTCCTAATAATTATGTAGCTATAAGGAACAGGTACACATTTTAGAGGTTTAATGGGCATTTTCATGGTTGCCATGGAAACATAACTTTAAATTTTTAAGCTTGAATATATAAATATTAAAACATTACTATTTAGATGTTTGAATGTTTCTTTTTATGGGACACAAAAATGGGTTATTTTCTGTTGATGATAACGTCTATAATATCCTCAACTGGACTTCTGAGAAGTGTTTTCTTGTTGGAACATTCACTTTACAAGCTAAGTGATGTATGTGATTGAACGTATAAAATAAATAAAAATTTAATTAAATTTAATTAAGAAAACACAAAACATATTTAAGAAATGATAGAAATATCTGGATATTCTACAAAAGCGCACAAAATACTAACTAGTGTTATTTTAATATTCTGTTCTTGTAGACAAGTAGTTCCCTAAAATCCACTTGGTAAAATTTCATATTAGATTGTCATTTGTAATACAGCACAGGGGATTTTCTTTATGCGGCTTGTTTAGAGGAATTTTTCTCCCCCTTTCATAGCAACTAGCCATTCTATGTAACATCACTTAAGAATCACACAGATTCAAATAACACAAATAAAAATTGCCTCTACAAAATCAACTTGTCTTTAAAAAAGCAGATGCTTAGAATAAAAGAAGCAATTATACTACCATGCTAAGTATATGGCCTTAATATATTATTAAAGTTTAAACTATAATCATATATCTCTTAAATAAAGCTGATTATAATTTTTTAAAATATTACTATTTGATTCACCAGGTAGTGTGATGGTAAAGGGGCTAGATTACCACATGGCTGACCACGGTTTGAGTCCTGGAACTGGAAGTCTTCTTTCTCACTTTCTCTCTCTCTCTCTCTCTCTCTCTCTCTCTCTGGCCAAATTGAAAATAATAATAATAATTATTTAAAGGATATTACTATTTATTTACATTAAGATTGGATAAAAGAATATAGTTCTATAACTACTTTAAACCATCTGATACATGTAAATAAGTTTTACATAATAAAAAAATCAAATATAATACCAGTTAAAAACTTCATAGAAGTGGAATTGTTAGTATATCATAAATAATCTTTAGATAACTAAAACTCTAAAGGAATTATCTGTGTGTGCCTGTGTGTGTATATCTATATCTATCTATATCTATCTATCGTGTATATATGTGCGCGTGTATAATCTTAAACATATACACACACACAATCTTCTAACTGAACTTCGATGTTTGGTATTTTGGATTTTCTGCACAGGTAGATTTTTTAAAATCAGAATCAGATAACATATTTTATCATAGCTCTTTTAAAAATTTAAAGATTAAAAAAATCTAACTATCAGTATGATTTTGAATAAACCTATAAAGAATGCTACCCTCAAAATTAATAAGTAATTAAAAGCATCATTGATCATTTTATTTAGCTTCTAAATGATTCAAATAGGAATATATTTATAAGAAAAAGATTAAAGTGTGTGCATATTTTATATTTTCAAATAAATTATTATTAACATTATGTAATATTGAATAAATTTAATTAAGAATCAATTAGAGACTTTTCCAAAGTTTGTATTTAGTAATATTTTTATTGAAATTGCTTAAATATTATAAAAATATTCATGAGGAAATATTTTCAGTTTAAATTAGCACAGCTATTATTTTGAAATTTTAATCCCCTTAAAACGCTATTGTTTACAAATATATGCACATATACTTTTTTTTTTTTTTTTGGGAGATTTTTGCTATAGGGCGCGTGCGCTCGCCAGACAGAAAGACAGAGACAGAGAGATAGAAAGCAGGAAATCACCCCCCAGGGGGGATGGCCACGCCGCAATCCCTTCTCCTCCATTCTCCTCTCGGGATCTTGGGCACGCACGCACACGCGCCCGGCGTGAGTTTAAGCCACCGGGTCCGGGACTCGAACCGCGGTCGACTATGTGGGAGTCCAGCGACATAGCCATTACGCTAACTGCTGGTCCCGCACATATACTTATTTTTAAAATGTTGTAAGATCTGCTCTGTAGTGTAGCAGTTAGGTGTTACACCAGGATGCATATCTCATGGCCAGCAAGGGTTCCTCTCCTGTCCTGATTGGTTTGAAATGTGTGAAAGGGTAGGCTTTGAGGAAAAACAGTCAGAAGAAAAATGGGGAGAAAAAACATTAATGGGACAAAGAAACGTGCCAATTTCTGTTAAAGATATTTTGTAGTTTAGTCAACTGGACTAGGGAGAGATGTTCACATGTTGAAATATTCACTTTGTAAATTAAATAATGTGATTGACTGTATAAAAGAAAATGAAATTTAAAAACCAAACAAGCAGATTTAGTACCTATATACATGTCCGGGATTCTGAGGCGATGGAGAATTGAAGGAAAAAAAAGATTTATGCATGATCAGCCCTTGTTGGGGGATTCTTTTGCTATCTTTTGCTTTCTTTTGTGTACACTCATATACACTCTAGAATAAAGAAAGAAGAAAGAAAGAAAGACAGAGAGAGAGAGAGAGAGAGAGAGAGAGAAAGAAAAGTTGTAATTTATTGTTTTTTCTCTTTCCCACTTCTCCTTTTTCTCCACAAAGTTTTTGTACAAAATTTGATCTCTATGGTGATTTCGGAACTATAGAATAATGTGACTAGGTGAATCTTAAGCTGTGTAATTTTTATATCATTTGTATGGTTTGAAATTTGATAAACTAACACTAGCTAAACACATCTTCAATCCAGCTTTAAAACCAAATTGGTGACTTTTAAAAGAATTTTTAAAGCAAACTATAATGAAATATTAGTATTTCATTCTTTTCTTTTTTTTTGGAGAGGTTTTTGCTATAGGGCGCGTGCGCTCACCAGACAGACAGAGAGAGACATAGAGACAGAAAGCGAGAAATCATCCCCCAGGGGGGATGGTCATGCGGCAATCCCTTCTCCATTCTCCTCTCACAATCTTGGGCATGCATGCATACGTGCCCAGCGTGAGTTTTAAGCAACCAGGACGCGAACCGAGGTTGACTATGTGAGAGTCCAGCGATATAGCCATTACGCTAACTGCTGGTTCCCCATTCTTTTCTTTTTTAGAAAGAGATTTTTGTCATAGTCCTTGTGCACTTACTGGAGAGACAATGAAACAATTAAAAAAACAGAGAAACAAAAAGACAGAAAGCTAAAAATCATCACCCCTTCTCCTCCATTCTCCTCTCAGGGCTTTTGGCACATACACACATGCCTGGCGTCAGTTTCAAGTCACCAAGTTCAGGACTTGAACCACGGTCAGCCATGTGGAAGCCCAGTGACATCACCATCATGCCATTTACTGGTCCCATTATTTTTTTTGTGGGTGGATTCAAATATAAAGCCTTAGAAACACTTCAAGCATAATCAACTATTGAAATATGAGAACAGAGTGTTTGCAAACACATTTTTACCAGGGGAATTCTCAGCATGTTCTTTAAGTAATTTTATTTATAGAAAGGTTAAGAGAAATAATTATATCATAAATATATAATAGTTTTCTTCATGAATTGTGTATATGTCCTTGTTTTATGTGTTTTACAACTGAAGGTTTAAAAAACGCTGTTGTGACAAAATATTGATGTCTTTTATATTGATTTTTTCTGCATTTGGGTAATTTCCTTGGGTCATTTTACAATGAGATGGATTCCTAAACTCACCCTTCTGATATACAAATAAATTTATGTCTGGCAATTTAGATAAGTATTTTCTTAATATTTATGTTGAAATATTAAGCAAGATTTGCATACGAGATAATGAGAAAATAAAACCCAATATAACAAGTGAACATCTATGCACACATTAGTGCATTGGTTAATTTATAACGGTTGATGTTAAGTATGGTCACAGTACTTGACTACCCAGAGTATCATGTAACAATTGCCAGGAATCCAGTAAAGAATGGGATGTTTAAAGTCATTAACATGAAATATTTCAAGCAGGTCATGGTTCCAATTAATCACTGCATAACTGTGCATAATTTTGTACCCTGATATGCTCAAAGAATGGAATAGAAAAGCAGCTTAGTTTCCAATAAGTCTTTTCAAAGTCAGCAATAGAAAAGTCAAAATCAGAGGTTTTACTTGTCAACAGATCTATGGTATAAGGAATCCTACATTAAGTTTGGCCTTGAAATTCTGTCTTGCCTATAAGAAAAAGAAATCTTTTTAAAAAGAGACAACAATGAAGCAATAAAAAACTAGTGCTAACGGAATCTGTCAGTTGTAAAACAATAAAATATTCAGAGCAATGAAGGAGGTTGCCTGCTATCGGTAAAGGGTGGAAGAGGAAAAATCAATATTTATTTCTTTGAGAGTACTAACCCCTGCTTGTGGTATTGATATTTTCAACAGGATGGAAAAGCTTTCCAAAGAAAGACTTCTCATTTAAAATTTTTTCACTTTAGAGATATTCTATGCATTAGGTTGGATATTACATCTATTATATCATGACAATCAATATTTTAAAGGCAGCTAATGCTTCCTTACTGTGAAATGTCTCGATTCCAAATATTATGATAATTGGTTATATTATGTTAGTAAAGATATTTACTTCTACACACTGATAGGCTTAAATAAAATACTTTTTCTTTTGTGAGGTGAACAAAAAGGCTTTATATTCTTAGCTCTCAGCTCAAGATGCTTGCTGATCACAGCGTTTACTTCTGGCACCTCCAACAAATTTCTGTTTTCTTCTTTGGCCTGCCACCCTTGGGGGCATAGCAATGGATTAGAAAGACATTGCTGTGGGTGACTTTTGGCTGTTATTTAACTTTGATGCAGTTGAGATCGCTTTAACTAATGTTAGCTAGCTGACCTTTGGCTTCAAGTGGAAGGAATTCATTTGAAAATGAAATGCTTCTTGGAACATTCCCTAGTGTTAGAACCTGGGTCTAAAAATGAATCCTTGTTTGCTCTCCATTGACCTCTGTTTTCAGTGTACTCTGTGACCTAATAGCATTTAAATAGTTAGCATTTCCTCTAAAGATGAGCTAGGGTTAACATGAGCAGATGAAGAAGATTTATTTCTTTATTATTTTATTTGAAATGCTCTGCAGTTGACATAAATATAAATATGCACTTTTGCTTATACACCTGCTTATTCTAAAAATGAAGTAAAATTAGCTTTTTGTAACAAAATAGAGGTACTTTTTGTCCTTTTTGAAAACAATAAGTAGATTTTTGGGATTAAGAGTTGTCTAAGACTAGTAAGATACTTGTGCAATAAAATAGATAGAAAACTATATATTAGTGGACATATAGAGCTGGAAGGAAAGTGCCCAGGTTGATAAAATTTATAGGTGATATTTCAGTACTTAAGATAAATACAATATCTGAACTCTTACTAATAAATATCTTACAATTTATAGATTATTGATATAATTTAATTCAACTGTTGCAACTATGGTGCAGAAATAAAGGTTTTTCATGATGAAATTGTCAATTTGAGAGGATAAATTACTTATAAAACACTACTAATAATTTACGGTGCTATAACAAGTTTAATATCAGTCGTTCTCCATTTCTTATACTGTTTCTTATGCATTCTGCTTTTTTTTGTTTCATTTTACTCAATTAGTCACTAAGACTGCCTCATAAATATTTTTAAGTACATCATCCTTCATTAAAATCAAACCAATGAACTCGCTGGCCACTCTAATTGGTTGCATACTCAGAAGAGTTAATCCTGGGTCTACTGGAATGATCATGGTTTTGATTCTGTGATTACACACGCATCTGATAGGCCTGGTCCTTCAGGTGAATCCTTGTACACTCTCTGCTGTCCAGGCAAAGCAAAATTCCCCACTGCAAAGACTGCTGACTTTAAAGCTCTAACACACTGTCCCTGTATTGTTTTGGACATATTCAAGAGACTAGAGCAACCTGAGTCAGGTGTAAGTTAATCAGAATCCCAGTGTGGCATGCACCAATCAAAGATGGAATCATTAACTGGATATAATAAAATCTATAAATATGAACTGGGATGAAAATGTGCAGTTTGTTACTGAGAAGGCAGCTCTAAACCGCTCTCATAGGTAGATGGGGTTAGAGCAAATTATTTCTATCTGAATGGACAATGCCATTCTAATTATCACAGTAGTATAGGGATGCTCTACACAAAGCAGACTAAGTTCCAACACTGTGTTTTAAAATCATGAGCAAAATTCATGTTTAAATTTGGTGTGCCTTCAATATACAGGTTCTCAAAATATCACTGCATTAAAACAAAATAATGTTTATTTGTTATTTTTTAAAAAGTTCTGTTCTAGTTAATGCTTCTTATTTAATATAAGTTTATACTTATAATAAAACATAATTAAGTGGGGCCAGCAGGTGACATGGTGGTTAAGGACACTAGACTCCCACATGGTTGACCACAGTTCGAGTCCCAGACATTGTGGTTTGCTTTCTCTTTCCCTCTCTCTCTCTCTGTCCTTGTCTGGTCAAATTAAAATAAAATAAATGAGTAAATAAATAAAGTTAAATAAAATAATTCTTTAAAGAAAATAAAAGTGTTTTTTTTTTTTTTTTTTTTTTTTTTTTTAAAGTGGGCTGGCAGGTGGTGTGGTGGTTAAGGTGCTAGACTCCCACAAGGCTGACCATGTTTTGAGCCTTGGAACTGGTGGCTTGCTCTCTTACGTTCTCTCTCTCTCTCTGTTTCTTTCTCTCCTCAAATTAAAAAATAATAATAACAAATAAATAAATAAATGTTTAAAATGAGAACATAATTAAGGAAATTGCTATATTTTTATTCTAAATGAAGGACTGTATTTAACCAAGAAGAATAAATAATTACTCAGAATGTAACTTTCAGAAAATAATTCACAGAAAATAATTAATAAAAAATCTATGAATGAATTGCTAAGGGACTAACTTTAAAATTATACAGAAGATTTAACAATACGAAGGTTCTTCAAAGACCTACACATAGAACTACCATATAATCAACCAATTCCACTCCAGGGTATCTACCCAAAGGACAGGAGAATGAATGCTCAGTAGGAAAAGGGCTTGCACATCTATGTTTATTGCAGCATTACCCATGATTGCTAACACTTGGAACCAACCCAAATGTCCACAAACAGATGAACGGATTGAAAAAGTGTGGCATGTATACTCCATGGAATACAATTAAGCCATAAAAATCAGCAAGACCCTGGCATTTAATAGAAAGTGGATGAATGTCAAAGATTTATTGCTGAGTAAAGCAAATCAGGCTGTGAAAGAAAGACATTGTATGTCACTGCTTAACATATATTGACTGTCCACACTCTATGGTAGAGACTGAAAGATTGGAGAACATAAAAGAATTTAAAATAGTTAGGGACACTGAAGACCGTGTGGAAGGAGGGCGTGATAAGGGAAGAGTGTCGGGAAGAAAATTAGGGAAGAAAAAATAGAGAGGTAAGACATTGGTGGGACATAGAAAGGGTTTATTACCTGTAGATGATAATGTGTATAGTATTCTCAACTGGACTGCTCAGAGGTGTATTTCATGTTGGGTAAATTCTCTTTATAAGCTATATGACGTATATGCGATTAAATGTAAATAATAATAATAAAATTAAATAATTAATTCTTAAGAAAAATAGAAAGAAATAAAATATTAAGTGCTAAGTTTAATAAACCAGAGTAAGAAAGACAAACACTCTATATTCTTGCATAAAATATGCCAAGTGTATGTACTCAAGAGTAGAAATTTTAATATATAAGGATATAATATTAGACAGGAAAACTGTAGATTCCAGAAACTGAATGGGAAAGGGGCGGATAGTAGAGCGTGGGTGAGAGGAGTCCATGAAAAACCTTTATTAGATATAAGATTGCAATTTTTTTCTGTTGAATTTGATTCTTATAGTGATATCTTTGATTTGATTATCATGTACTATATGCATACCTTATAAACAGATTTTGTGCTATAGAGATGTACAATAATTGAATATAAATAAATAATCATAAAAACATATATATTTACATACACACTAATGTACTATCTATAGATACATAAAAAAGATACAAGACCTTTTATTTTGTAGTTGGATAGATACATAAAAAAGATACAAGACCTTTTATTTTGTAGTTGGTTTATAAAATAAATGTAAGCCTACTTACATTTACATTGAAAAACCTTTAAAATTTGCCTCAGTTAATGTAAGTATGCAATTTGACATTTTAAAGTCAGATATTACTGGTTTTAAATATGAAAATGTTTTTGTTATAGAAAGTAGTATATGATGACAATATTTATAGAGAAAAATTCTACCCACAACCCATATACTTCATGAGTTCTCCGATTACCTGTAGGACCTACTATCATCCTTCACTGATTGTAAAGCTGTGCAAGAAAGATTATAGCTTTACCTCTTATTTTTTCTTTCTCTGAATTGCCAGAGGGTGCATGTATTCACCAGAGAGATATGAAGTGACAGAGAGAGAAAAAGAGAGAGGGAGAGAGAGAAAGAGAAAGAGAGAGAGAGAGAGAGAGAGAGAGAGAGAGAGAGAGAGAGAGAGAGAGAGAAAGCACCTTCCATTGAGGTATGGTCACACAACAATCACTTTTTCATTTCTTCATACTGTCAGATTTTGAGGTATGCATGCACACTTGTCTAGCATGATTCTCAAACTGCTGTGGTCCAGACTCAAACAACACTGTCAGTTATGTAGGTCCTGGCCTCCTTAACCACTAGACTACGGGGCAAGACCAGCATTGGTTCTAATGTTCCCCTTTTTCTGCCGTGTCTTAAATCTATTTTCAGCATAGTACTTATGGTGATCTTATTAAAATGTCCATCTGACCATGTCAATTCTTTGTTTAAAAGCCTCCAAAACCTTCTTGTCCTTTTTGGAATTAAATCAGTTTGAAAATGATAATAATAATAATAGCCAAGGAGTCTGGTTCCATGCTACCTCTTTGACCCTATGCACTATATTTCCCCCTAACTTAATCTACTGTCACATTGCCCTTTTTGTTCCTTACAAAATTGTTACTACATGAAGGCATTTGCTTTTGATAATTCTCTCTAGAAAACTCCCAAGATAGCCATTTAGCTTACTTTCTCACCTAATTCAAGTCTTTATTTAAATGACTACTTTTTAAAGAGGCACTTACTGACCTCCTTAGTTAAAATTGCATGAATTCTATCCTGGTAAGGACTATCTCACTGTACACCCTTTGTTGTTGTTTTCTGTAGTACTTACTATCCTCTAACAAGCTAATATATGTTAATTGCCTGTCTTAACCTGTCTAGCTCAGTGAGGAAAGAAATTTTATTTATTTTTTGCTAGCTTAATTTTTTTTTTTTTTTTTTTTTTTTTTTTTTTTTTTTTTTTTTTTTTTTTTTAGATAGAGCGGATAGAGCCTATTGTGTCAAGATGCTCCCACCTTAAACAATCTGCTGGAACTGCAGGCAAAACCCACCATGCCTCACTCTTTCAGACAGGGTTTTGCTTTGTTGCCCAGGCCTACCTCAAATTCAAGATCTTCTGGCCTCAGTCTTCTAAGTTGCTGGGACAACAGATACATGCCAGTTTACCCAGACTTTACATTGGACAAAAAAATCAAACTTGGGCCTTTCATGGGATCCCAGTGTAAAACTGAAGAGTGTCTCAACAGCACACTACCATGGGGGATCTAGGGCAGAGATTTTTTTTAACAGCTATTGATATAGCTATTTCACTTTGCGGGAGTGTGTAAAAGATTTTTTTCAGCTATTCTAATCTGTGTCTAATTTTAGAACTTTATAGGTTTATTCAGTTCCTGTTGATTTTCCCAAGCCTCCTAGTCATATAGCTATTTCACTTTTATACTAAAATATATGTCCATATTTTATTTTAGCTTATTAGACCCCATCATCTGAATATGCTTCTAAGTGATATTATTTAAGTTTATCTAATAATTGAAATGTAAGTGAATCATGATTGAATTTTGTACACCTTATCATTTTCTTAGTTTGTTAACCTCCCAATCACAAACATTTGACCATTTTTTAATAATGTAATCAGTGTACACTTGACTTTTCAAAGGGTGCATGTAGAATTATCTTGGCATATAATTTGCAAAAGTCAAGTACGCTTGAATTTTATTTGAGTTAATTGCTTGGATTAAATTAAAACTAGCTATACTTATAAAGCCATAATGTGTTTATTAATATATTCTGAAAATGTTCTCTCATTTTTCATGTGTAGAAATTTACTTTATAAGGTTGTAGTGAAGACCTATGCTTGGGATAAGATATTTGTGACTAGAAATAGATAGAAGTTGCTGTATTTGTGTCTATAATGTCAACCATTTTCTTTAGTTACACATTATGGTATTTATACATACTTATAATTAAGTGTATTTTAAAATAAGCATGGTGTTTATTGAATAAGCAAATTTTAATCAGATTAAATATCTTCAGAATGAATGCTGAACTCTGCATTAAATATAATTCTGTTCAGGCACTGATCTTTTTTGTTCCTTAGTCTTATTGCCTTAAAAGTTTTCAAACACAAACACCGAACATTCTAAAGTACTTATGGTCAGAGTCACTAATTCCTGTTATACTTCTGTACCTTTACACGTGGTCTTCCTGCTGCCTAAAATGTTCTTGTGATAGAGTTCCCTTTCTCGCCACCTCCTTCCAACCACCTCAGTATTTATAGGTGTGAAAAGTATTGAATTTTTCTAGATTATTTCTCCAAATAGATGAATTCCTATATTGTTTTATACTATATGATATAGACACACAATGACTTTGAGTAAATTCAAATATAAATAAGACAGGTTATGGAAGTCAAATACTGCTGTGTCTCCACTTAGCAAACACTGAGTATCCTCACTCATTAGGAGAAGAAAAAGACTTGACAGCAAATGAGTACAGAGGAATGTTAGATACTAGAAGCTCCATGGGGGTGGAGAAGTTTATCTGCAGAAATTGGTTAAAAATACAAGAGTGTATATGAGCAAGTGAAATAGGTCATGAAATAGTGTACCGCAGTAGAGTAGAAAACACTGCTGACAAATTAATATGTGCTTCAAAGAAAAAGCTAGTAGAAATTTTCTCTCTCTTTCACGTGTACACATATGCACTGTAGCAAATTTAATAATAATAATAATAGTGATAAAAATACAATTAAAAATAGAATGTTATAAAATATACTGTACCTTACAAAGATGTATAATAATTATATGTAACTCAGAAATTACAAATGAAGCAATAAACATATAAAAAACATAAAAATCTCTATCAGTCATATACTTACTAGAATATTTGTATAAAGATGATGCCCATGTCTTTAACATACTTGAAAACTACTGAGTTTCTGAAACCTTATAGATGAATGAAGTTTGATTGAATTATAGAGTAAAAGTGTAATTAAGAAATGCAGATTTATGAGTGATAGAAAGCGGAGATAGAGAAGTAGCCAAGCCAGGTTGTGAATTACCTTATATGAAAATCAGTGCTGTTATTTTAATCTTTTGAGTAGACACTAAAACATCTCCCATTGAAGATCTCCATGCTGTAGATTGAACTATTGTATTTAAGAGATACTGTATGAATTTATATATTTAATATTTTACTGCAAAGAATAAAATATACTAATACATAATGGATAATCTTAGTAAATTAGTGACCATTTAATGCAATGTCACCCAACATCTATTTCTATGTCCTCAAACACTATTCTATTTTTTCTTCATTGAATTGATCCCTCTTTCACTCATTACACTTGGTTGAAGCAGGTTGACCCCACTCTTAGTCCTGCACATAAGATCTTGACTCAGGCCTGCAAATGAGAGCATCTTAACACACTGTATAAAGTAACTAGATATTTGATAGTTCTGAGGAATAAGTCTTGGATTTTTATTTAGAACCATTAAGAAAGTGAAACTTTATTTTTCTGTGTGACTGGGTGACTTGGAGCATTTAACAATTGTTTTAAGATCCCCTGGGACTCTGCCTGAGAAGGAAATAAAGAAGATGATAATAATAGAGATATGAATAGCCAGGGTCATGGTAATATGATTAAATCCCTGGATGATTTTAGCTTAAAGTCATATACCACCCAAAGATTCCTAAGTAATACAAAGTATCTTCATCAAGGCAATGATGAATTACAAAAATGTTTATAAAAGAATTCCATGCTAAAACATTTCATCAGATATTTGACTCTTTTAACTTTTTTTTTTTTTTTTGGAGAGGTTTTTGCTATGGGGTGTGTGTGCTTTCGCCAGAAAGACAGAGAGACAGAGAGACAAAAAGTGAGAAATCATCCCCTGGAGGGGATGGCCATGTCTCAATCCTGTCTTGTCTATTCTCCTCCCGGGATCTTGGGCATGCAAGCACACACACCTGGAGTGAGTTTAAGCCATGGGATCTGGTACTCAAACTGCAGTCGACTACATGGCAGTCCACGATGTAGCCATTACATCACCTGCTGGTCCCTCTTTTAACATTTTTAAAATAACACTAATTTAGACTAATGTGGTTGTTAATTTCTGTACAACACCAACACAACACAGTAGATAGACTGGGATACTTTTTCCAAGGTTGACAGCACAACTAAAGTTTCTAAAAATTATACACACACACACACACACACACATGCATACATTTTTATAAAAGACCAATAATAGCAATATGTTATTCATCAAAAGGAGCAATAGGTTTTTCAGGTTCTTCAGCTATCTGAATAAAAGTATAGAGACATTCAGCACACTCTATTTAAAAAGAAAAAGAGAAAGAAATAAAAAGATAAAAACAACAACAAAAACTCAGAAAATAGAAAAGTCATGTTGCTGTTGTGGTACCTGTCACCATTATTTACAGTAGCTTTTCAATTATCATCTTGAAAGAAAACATTCAAGAACTTCATTAAAAACAGCTCTGATAGGGAACCAGCAGTTAGCGTAATGGCTATGTCGCTGGACTCAAACGTAGTCGACTGCGGTTCGCGTCCCGGACCCGGTGGCTTAAAAATCACACCAGGCGCGTGTGCATGCGTGCCCAAGATCCTGAGAGGAGAATGGAGGAGAAGGGATTGCGGTGTGGCCACCCCCCCCCCCGGGGGGTGATTTCTCGCTTTCTGTCTCTATGTCTCTCTCTGTCTGTCTAGCGAGCGCATGCGCCCTATAGCTAAAACCTCTCCAAAAATTAAAAAACAGCTCTGATAAAGCATAGTCACTACCACTTCATAAAAAAGCAGGTGCAAGATATTTTGCATTCACAGAGGTATGATAAAGTGCTGTGCTACATATAATAATAGAGGGTACAATTTTAAAAAGCATTATTTGAGACTGAATTCTAGTTTTCCAGCAGAGACCAGGGATGGTATCATAGCCCTGTAAATAAATGCACTTTCTTAGAAAAGATTCCTTTCATTAGCAGCACAGTTCTACGTACTCAACTGCTCTTCATGAATTTCAACTAAAAAAAAATATATATATATATATATATACATATATATATATATATATATATTGAGAGAAAGAGAGAGAGAGAGACATTATCTTTATTTGAAGATGACATGATTATATATATGTGTGTGTGTATCTATATCATCTATATCTATATCCATATCTATCTATATATATGGAGAGAGAGAGAGAAATCCAGATAAATGTTCTGGAAGTGATAAATGAATAAAGTGGCAGGATACAAAATTAACACACAGCATTTTTCTACACCAAAAATTGAATAGGTAGAATTGACTGAGGTAGAACTGAAGAAAGTAATCTAATTTACAATAGCCAAAAAACATATAAGATACCTCGGAATAAACCTAACCAAAGAAATCAAAGACCTCTACAAGTAAAACTATGAAAATCTCATAAAAGAAATTGAAAATGATACAAGGTAGAAAGATATCCTGTAGGTGTCATCTCACTCCCTGATCCCAGAATACATTATAAAGCTGTGGTAATCAAAACATCATGGTACTGGCACAAAACAAACAAACAAACAAAACAGGTTTATAGACCAATGGAACAAAATATAGAACCCAAAAATAAAACCCCCAAACATCAAGTCAACTGATTTTGATTGATTTTGACAAAGGACACTAGACAATCCAATGGGAAAAAATATCTCTTCAGCAAATGGTGCTGGAAAAACTGAATATCCACAAGCAAAGAAATGAAACTGGACCCCTATCTCTTAAAATTATCAAAAAATTAACTCAAAGTGGATAGAAGATCTAAACATAAAACCTCAAACTATAAAATTATTGGTGAAAAAAACAGAGGAAACTCTAAAAGACATCAGAGTAGGTAAAGACTTCTTAAATAAGACCTCCAAAACATAGACAATAATCTCCAAAATTGAAAAATAGGATTACATTAAGTTAAAAAGCTCTGCCTTGCAAAAGAGACAATAATTAGAGTGAAAAGAAAACTCTTAGAATTCAGGAATATATTTGCTCACTCAGCCTCAAATAAGTCAGGAGTCCAAGGGAGGAAAAATCAAAACATTTAATGGACACTAAAATTGCAAATTATCTATTGAGGGTAATGTGTATGGTAATATCTTTGATTGGATTAATATGTAGCATATATGTAGCATATAGCATATTCATTCTGGAAAAATAATTTTGTATGTTCTAAAGTTATACAGTAATTAAATGAAAATAAAAGAAAAAGACAAAAAACTAAAAAAAATCAATTTCAGCTACTAAATAATTAATTTTTGTATAGAGGTAAAAAATGACTATTTTTATGATTGAAATTATTGTTTTTCCATATTTTGATATAGGACATAGGTATAAAAGAGTTATAATTAATAAAATAGAAAACAAATGTTTATGTGTTATAAATATAACTACATATCTATATATTGTCAATGTTGACAATGCCTTAATATATTTATTTCACACTAAAAGCAGCCTGTGGAGAATGTGCTATGAATATTAAACTATCACTCTATTCAGATCATGTATCATTCACAGTATTGAAAATATTGGCTATTACAATAATAAAAGGAATGTTGCTCAATATTTTTCTGGAAAAAAATCTTAATATGACAAAGCCGCTGTGGTATAGTGGTTAACACAGTGTCCTGAAAGGTTGGAAGCTATGTTGCCAGTGGCTTTGGATCCCTAGGCAGGGTTGAAAACATGTCTGGCATGTGTCCAGGAGTGCTCATCCTGAGATAGAGGGCTAGGGAAAGGGGATTGTGGTATGAAAAGACTATAAAGGGTACTCTTTTTCTTCCGTACATGCTTCTTTCATAAAATAATAAAAAAAAAAAACTTCTGTGAAAACATTGTTTTGTTGTATTAAATATATTTTGTGTTTAGCATGTTATAAAAGCAAATGTCATGATATCTTCTCTCAAAGTATATCTGCAAATATTATCAGGACTCACTCTTTTTCTATTTTTATTTTATTTTTTATATCTTCCTACAAACATTTACTTTACATATCAAAATTTTTTTCATACTCCATAGTTCTTGACAGCAAGAGATAAACAACTTTCAAAATTTCAGGGAACCAGCAGTTAGCGTAATGGCTATGTCGCTGGACTCCCACGTAGTCGACCGCGGTTCGCGTCTCGGACCCGGTGGCTTACAACTCACGCCGGGCGCGTGTGCGTGCGTGCCCAAGATCCCGAGAGGAGAATGGAGGAAAAGGGATTGCGGCGTGACCATCCCCCCTGGGGGGTAATTTCTCGCTTTCTGTCTCTATGTCTCTCTCTGTCTGTCTGGCGAGCGCACGCGCCCTATAGCGAAAAACCTCTCCCAAAAAAAAAAAAAAAAAAAAAAAAAAATTTCAAAAAACTAAATTTTAAAGATAATGTTCAAAATACATGTTATATGTTTATGACTCTATAATATCAGAGACATCATGTTTTTAAATATTTTTGAGAAAATATTTACATGTCAACTACTCAAACTGTTGAAAAGCAAACATTCAGCGCATAATTCACATATGAACCTTCCCAACTCAGCTCTGCCTACCAAGTATTCTGTGGTTTACCATCTGCCAGCAAACTTCAGTCTCAGCAAAGATCAGTCTCTTTTTCTTCCTTTAAAGTTTTCCTCAAGGTAATCCTCTGTTCGTGGCTACTCTTACACAATCTCTACTGATTACAATGCCGGACTGGAAAAGTCCAGATTACTTTATGGTATAAATTCTTTCTTATGACTTCTCTAATCCTCTATACCAGGCAGAACTGTTTATGGCACCAGACAATTTATCCAAGAGCTTTTGTTGACTTTCTTGAGATCTACCTTAGTTCCTTAACTTTCTGGTTATATATTCAGATATGACATTCCAGGCAAAGCCCTGGAAATAATGAATATTTTCAATTTCTGATGCAAGGCAAAAGATATTATTGAACTTATGGACATAATCATTTTGTCACAAAATAAGAATACTCACAAATATTTTCTTATTCCATAGGGGTCAAGAAGAGAGAAAAGTTTATGTTTCAATTTAAATAAAAAGTCAAACATAAAAATTTAACAAATTGCTGAACCTATCAACAAATCAAAAGAAAACAAAATCCTTAAATCTGGCAAACAAAGCATGTAAGATCAGTAATATTATAATCAAAAGTCATAAAATTCTATTTTACCAGTTCAGTCTCATGTAAATAATCTCTCTTCTGCTGAATTTGCAGTGTTACTGTGGTCTGATTTTTCCATTTAAATCCAGGAAATTAACATTCGACATTATTATTGACATTTACAGACTTGTTCCTATTATTACATTGGTCATTTTCTTGATTCATTTTTGTTCTCTTATTTCTGTCTGTGTCTTTAGTTTTGCTGGTATAGCATTCCCCCAGAACTTCTTGAAAATCTGGTCTGGTATTGGTAAATCCTTTCAGGATTTGCTTATCTGAGAATGTTTTTATCTTTTCTTCCCATAGGAAGAATAATCTTGCCAGGTATAGTATTCTTAGTTGAAATTGTTTTTTCATTTAACACTTTGAATGTATTTTCCCATTCTTTTCTTCTTTATATTGTTTCCAGTAAGTGGTCTGATGTTAGCCTAATGGGATAACCTCATGTTTCTCTCATGCTTATTTTAGTATCTAGTCTTTGTGATTTTGCCCAATCTGGTCATGATGTGCCTTGGAGAAGATCTTCTTGGGTTGATTCTATTAGGGGTCCTTTGTATTTCTTGTGTCTAGATACTTGAATGCCTCTCTAAGTTTGGAAAGTTTTCTTCTAGGATTTCATGGAATAGATTATCAATGCCCTTATTAGTTTCTTTATCTTCTGGGATACCGATTATCCACATGTTTGGGCACTTAATGTTATCTAGTATTTCTTGTACATTATGCTCATTGTTTTGGGTTATTTCCTCAGTCTTTATGGACACTTTTTTCTAGATCAGAGGTTTTATCTTCAACATCTGAGATTCAATCTTCTGTGTGGTCTAATCAGCTTTTAATACTTTTTTTTTTTTTTTGGAGAGGTTTTTTTGCTATAGGGCGTGTGCGCTCACCAGATAGAGAGAGACATAGAGACAGAAAGCGAGAAATCACCCCCCAGGGGGGATGGTCACGCCGCAATCCCTTCTCCTGCATTCTCCTCTTGGGATCTTGGGCACGCACGCACACGTGCCTGGTGTGAGTTTTAAGCCACCGGGTCCGGGACACAAACTGCGGTCGACTACGTGGGAGTCCAGCGACTATGTGGGAGTCCAGTTAGCCATTATGCTAACTGCTGGTTCCCATCTTTTAATACTTTTGAGGGAGGTTTTGGTTTCCTGTATTACAGTCTTCATCTCTAACAATTCTGTTTGATACTGTTTTATGGTGTGTATTTCTTCTTTTAAACATGGAAGAGCTTCCTTATCTCCTGGAACTCATTGTCTCTTTTCTCTTGCATCTTCTAGAGTTCTTTGTCTCTCATCTCTTGCATTTTGTTTAGTTTTGTCACTATGAATATTCTAAATTATTTATTGGATATTTCACAAGTTCCATTTACTGTTTGTAGATGATGAAGCATTGTTCTTTTCTTTTGGGGGAGAGATATTTATTGGTTTTGTTATATTCTTATTCCTCTGTGGTGGTTTCTGGTCATCTGATGTATTATATGTTTCTTCCTAATGTCTTGGAGTAAATTTGGAGCATTCAGAGGTGTGTGGGAAGAGTTCTGTTTCCATTGTTCACCAAGCAACCTGAACATTTGACTTTGGAACTGGATATCACAAAGACGTCACTGTTTCTAGAAAGTAGGTGCACGTGGCTGAACTAGGAGGTTTCAACTGAGAGTTCAGAGGCATGTGGAAAGAGATGAGCTGCACTCTTTCTGCAACTACGTATTTCTCCCTGCTGCAGTCTCTCTTCTCTGAATTTTAGTCATTTGGTGGTGTATTCACTTTTGGCTAACTGGTTGGAGAAGGTTTCGGCAACTATAAGATCATGTGCTTCCTTTTACTGTAAGGTACTTCTGTGACAATTTCCTCTACTGTGTTTCGCACTGTGGTATCTACAGAAAGAGATTTTGATTTCTGATTTATAAAGAAGAGTTTCTCTCTTTGGACAGCAGTTCAGTAAGGGTTGAGGATTTCTATGACCCTAAAAATATTCAAACACTTGGCTACTGTGCACCTAGGCCTGTCTAGACATTCAGTGTGTGGATGCGGAGCAGCACAGTAATAAAACAAGGTTTAAAGGGAAGGAAAAGAAAATAAAGAGGGGAAAAACAAGACAAAAACAAGCAAAAAAAGTAAAATAAAAAAATTAATTAAAAAATGAAAACCATGTGGTATGTTTGCAAGCCACAAAAACATGGCAGGATGTACCTCAGATGTAAATGGGTGTACCTCAGATGTAAATGGCTCCTGTAGTTAGTAAGAGAAATGAGAGGTCAGAGGTGAGAAGACTTTTAAAAGTTAAAAAAAAATTTTCAAGAGAGAAAGAGATGGAAACCAGCAGTTAGCGTAATGGCTATGTCGCTGGACTCCCACGTAGTCGACCACGGTTCACATCCCGGACCCGGTGGCTTAGAACTCACGCCGGGCGCGTGTGCGTATGTGCCCAAGATCCCGAGAGGAGAATGGAGGAGAAGGGATTGCAGCGTGACCATCCCCTCTGGGGGGTGATTTCTCGCTTTCTGTCTCTATGTCTCTCTCTGTCTGTCTGGCGAGCGCACGCGCCCTATAGCAAAAAACCTCTCAAAAAAAAAAAAAAAGAGAGAAAGAGAAAGACAGAGACAGAGAGAAGGCAGAGGTTGTCCTACCTGTCTGAGTTTGGGGTCTGGAGGATATGATTTAGAGCAGAGATTCTTCAGTTGCCCTAGTCCATGAACTTGGCAGGGCACAACTCAGATGTAAACAAATGGCTTCTGAGTTTTGGGGTCTGGAAGATGGGGTTTTGAGCAAAGATTCTTCAGTCACCTTGGTCCCAGAGCTTGACAGAGCATGCCTCAGATGTAAATGGCTTCTGAAATTAACAAGAGAAGGGCATCAGGATTCATTCTTTTTTTTTTTTTTTTTCTTTTTTTGGAGAGGTTTTTGCTATAGGGCGCATGCGCTTGCCAGACAGACAGAGGGAGATGGACAGATAGAAAGTGAGAAATCATCCCCCAGAGGGGATAGCCATGAAGCAATCCCTTCCCCTCCATTCTCCTCTCAGGATCTTGGGCATGCACGCACAAGCGCCCGTCGTGAGTTTAAGCCCCCAGGTCTGGGACTCGAACTGTGGTCGAGAATGTGGGAGTCCAGTGACATAGCCATTATGCTAACTGTTGGTCCCTCAGGATACATTCTTAAAGGCAACTCCTTATAGACAAAGGTGGAATGTAATGAGTGCACTTGGATCTCAAACAAAAGGAAGAAAATACATAGATCTATTGGAAAAAATAATATATTTTATTTTTTTAGATCTCTAATTCGGTAAAATTTTAATGCAATAATTGCTGAAGATTCATATTTTAGAATAAATATTGCATATAAAATATAATAACTTGTCTCTGTATAGTCACGTAAGTTAGTATCCAATCTGATTTAATGATGAGACATTCTCAGAGCATTCAGAAATAAAAATTTAAAAATCATGAATCTATAGAAGGGAGATGAGTTGAAAACAGCCTCTGTCCACACTAATAAGACATATTCTGCAGAATGAGACCACATGGGAACATTGAGTTCAATTCCTGGTCTGACCCAAAGACCAGGAGCAGTGGTGTGTGCCAGTAATCTTAGCAACTAATAGGGGGTTGAGGCAGAAAGATCAGGAATTTGATTCTGACCTAGGCGACATTGCAAGACTGTCTAAAGGAGAGATAGTCATGTTGGTGCATGCCAGAAGTTCTATTTGGGAGTGTGAGATGGAAAGAACGTACATTTACAGAAATAAATATATAACTGTAGGTGACTTCATGACACCACACAGAAACTCTACTAGCACCACTGATGTAAATTTGAGAAATGAAGTATGCACAGGAAACATATCCAAGTACTATTCTAAATCTCATGTAGTTCTTTACAACACTATAATCCTAGAAATATTTCCAAGTGGGACCAGCAGTTGGCATAATGGCTATGTTACTGGACTCCCATGTAGTTGACCGCAGTTTGAGTCCCAGACCCAGTGTCTTAAACTCATGCCAGGTGCATGTGCGTGTATGCCCAAGATCCCAAGAGGAGAATGGGGGAGAAGGGATTGTGGTGTGGCCATTCCCCCTAGAAGTATATAGAAGTTATTTTCTATTTCTGGCTCTAATGGTTGCAACATGTATTTTATTTTAGTTTTTTGTTGTTTTTTTTTTTGTTTTGTTTTTCTTTAAGGTTTTTGCTATAGGGGGAGTGCTTGCTGGAGAGAAACAGAGAAAGTGAGAGGGAAAGTGGGAAATCACCCACAGGGGGAATGGCCAAGCAGTGATCCCAATCCCTTCTCATCCATTATCCTACTAGGATTTGGGGCATACGTGCCTGGTGTGATTTTTAACTGCCAGGTCTGGGACTCAAACAGCAGTGGATAATATTGAAGTCTAGCACCTTAACTACTATGCCACCTACTGTCCCCTATAAGAATATGAAATTTGTATTCGCATAGAAATAAAAGTAAATTCTAGAAGAGTATTCTATCTCTGCCACATAGTTGAAGTAACTTATTATAGTAGAAATATTCATTGTATGAAACAAAATGAATCTAGTATAAAAATAATTTTTTAGGTATATTTTAAATATATGTTCTTATTTGTATTCATTGAATGCATTGATTCCTAACACACATTAATAGGTAAAATGGCAAATTGATTATTTTACCTGAAATAAAAATCATATTAAAGGCAGGTAATTGAATGTTATGTACAGTGATAATAGGTATTTTAAATTGCAGATATTTAAATATATTTTGAAATACAAGCTTTATATTTTTCTAATAAAAATATTTGATAATATATCTTATGCCAATACAGAAAGGTGCTGTTTCAGTTTTACAGATAAATATTATAAAAAATTGTACTTCATGCATTGACATTTTCTTCTAAGTGATATAATATATGTTGTTGTCTCCAGTTATATAATTTCAAGAGGCAACCTGCTGCAAATTCTAAAAATGAAATTCATATTCACATAGAAATAAAAGAAATAAATTCCAGAAGAGTATTATATCTCTGTCACATAGTTGAAGTAACTTATTATAGCAGATATCTTCATTTTATGAAACAAAATAAATCTAATATAAAAATAAATTTTAGGCACATTTGCAGTAATCTATTAATTATGCTTCTGACTCTGTAGGGGTCATAACTTATGGTTGCCCTTCTGAGCCTTCATTACTTTATATTATACTTGCCTCCAAAACTTCTGTATCACAGGTGTCCTTTAAATATGTATTTAGCATCTCTAGCTGGATTTATTTCCTTTGTAAATAACCTTCATGAGCACATTAATTCTATCACTCCCGTCTAGATTTTATTTTCTCTCATCATAAAAATGGACATTGACTTAAGCGAAATTCTATCTTTATTTATAATGACAGCTTCTAAATCTTGACGTATTTGTCCAGGTTAGAATTTTTGAGATGTGAGTGTGTGCACTTTGAAATTATAAGCAAGGTTAGAAGAAGAGTAGTAATGGAAGGACAGCTGAGACCTGCATTATGAAATAAACAAGTGAAATATCTAGAAAACACTGTGATACCACAATGAACTGTTTAACAGCATATTATTAGATATATTATTATAACATACATCATTTTAAAAATGATAATATTGTTTGTTCTTGTCAAAGAATGTTCACCATGAATCTTTCTAACATACCACCATTCTGTATCACCGTCTTTTTTTTTTTTTTTTTTTTTTTTTTTTGTCCAAGTGGCAGAGAAAACAAGAGAGAGAGATTCAGAGAGACAGTTATTTTGAGAAGATCAGACCATGCCATGATCTTCCTGCTCCAGCTTCCCAGTTAACTAGGATATATGTACAAACTGCTACACCCCCGTATGTTTAAGCTGCTCAGGGATCCAAAATGTGGCCTTCCATGAGGCTCCAGCATTGTGTACTCTATTAATCTATCACCTGTGTTGTCATGGCTAAAGTCCTTGTTCCTTTTCTATATTCTTCTGTTAAAGATCAAAGAGTAATTCAGAGTAATTCTCTCTCTCTCTCTCTCTCTCTCTCTCTCTCTCTCTCTCTCTCTCTCTCTTTTTTTTTCCTTCTCCATTCTCTTGTGACTTTGGTATGTTTTTTAAGCCA